>CM046374.1:23556861-23595938 GCA_025413025.1 Ficus hispida | reverse complement strand
TTTCATGCAACCAATCACATAAGCATGCATACTTCGAAATTTAGAACCACCTAAGCACCAATATCAAGCACAACCCTAAAATTTCTAAACTAGGGCATGAAAAATAAATTGAGCTTAAGCTTTTACAAACCAAGGCTTGAAATACACTTAAATCCTAAATTGCAACTTGAATTGAAAAGCCTAGAATCTAAAGAGGCTTACCTTACTCAATTCAAGAAGTTGGCTCAACTTTTCCCCTTTTCCTTAACACTTCCACAACCAGCCTTCCCCTCCAACTGGGGTTCCAAAATTTTTTTTTTCAACCTTTGCTTGTGATTTTTAGCTCAAAATCCGACCAGCCCTACACTAATTCTCTTGCTCTACTTTTTTTTCTTTCCTTCCTTTTTGGGTTCCTTGGGTTCGGATTTTAGAGGGAATGGGTGAAGAAATTTTTAAGTATGGTTTTGGGGAGTTTTCCAATTTTTTTGAAGTAAAAATCCGTCCCCCCCCCCCCCCCCTTGCACCTATTTATAGGTAAAAAATAATTTAATTTTTGAATTTATTTTTAATCCAAACTTTACTTAGAAACCCTTGAAGCACAAATATTTGCTAAAAAGTTCTTGAAGAAACAATAATTTGCACAAAATCCCCTTAGGCGGCCGGCTACATTGTTCTAGAGCCATCCACAAATTTTTTTCCAATTTTCTTTAATCAAGAAATGATGTCATAAATCCAAGGTGAGGTGATGTCATCTTAAGGCCTTGTTTGGCTTGTCTCTTAATATACAGTCCACTTTTATACTAACACAAATATTTCCAATACTGCTATTAACTAATAACAGTATTTTACACTGTACTGCAGTCTAAAATTTATCTGTGTAAAAAATGAATTGTATAAAATTTTTCTTATTTCTTGAAGCCTTTTTGCCCTTAATATCCTACTTGGTGCGCTTGATTTTTCTATACTGGTTTTAAATCTTATTCATGCTATCTTGTCCATAAAGATGGTTTTCGTAGTATATTTCCCATACTGCTTATCATATCTCAGTACCTTCATCTATTTGAGCTTTCTGGTCAACCTTTGACTTTTTCAGTCAAACTTTGACCAAAATGAAATCATAGAATTTTTTCTTCCCTTTTTGCTCAAATGTCACATGCTTGGCTAAGCAAACTGCTTGTTGAGTCTCATAGCTAATTAAATGGGAACTCAAACATATACTGATAATAAATTATGAATTTCATATTGATATTAATAATTTTTATGAAACATTACATAAACACATAGTACAGACTTAAATTCCTATATGGAATCACTAGTCCGTTCAAAAATTCGGTTATTACACACATTGCGTGTAATTTTTCATGCTACGCATCCATACTCGATCTATGTCATTGAATATATTGGTATGATGACTATTAATGGGTCTAGTTATGAATATATGCAACGAAGATTGATTTAATCTGATGTAATATAGTAGATGGATCAGAGTGTAACTAAAGAGATATTCAAAATAGATAGTTTTTCGATGTACACTCAAGACTTTATATAATATAATTGTTTCAGGAAACAAATGTAGCCCAAGTAGGAGATTGTTGAGAATTTTATTATTTCCTATTATAGACTTACATATTAAATGACAATTATATGATATGCTATCTAATTTACTATGACCAAATAAGTGATCTATTAGTTGAGCTTTAGAGATATCTATTGGGTATGGGCTTTAATGTATAAGAACCCAATACTAATAAAATTAGGGTTGATGGGAATCTAATTTAAATTAGTATGTATAGGTCATTATAAGGGATGTGACCCCCAAGTCAAATCATGTATGTGATATTTGCTCTCCTTCTCCTTCCCTATTAAGAGAGAATCCATAGAGTATCTTAAGAATCTAAAGATATTTAACTGTTGGAAGATTCCATCCTTCTCTAATTTGTCTTCATGGATTCATGTACGCTCCTGATTAATTTTTCTTGATGATTTAACATGAGATCTTGGATTTGATTATAGTTTTCATTAATTAAAGTTTTTCCTAACAATGGCAAGTTGACTGGTTTGATTCTGACGGCGAGCTCTGACGGGCCAATCTGAGCTCTAATGGCGAGCTTTGATGGGTGCGATCTATGTTCCGACAAGGTTGCTGCGGCCACCGTTCCTCTCCGGCTGAACAAACGTCCCTCCTTCCCAGCCGTTGCGTCATCCTTTCGTGCCACGTCTGAGCTCCAATGGTGTCGGATCTTCCTCCACTGGGCAGTGCCGAAGAGTCCGGTGAGGTCTTAATACATTTTAAGTAATAGTTCTATATAAGTTCTTTAAAATTTATGTATATAATTTAAACAATATATATTTTTATCACTAATTAAGAGAAATTGGTAGACGTGCCTCATATACTAGTTGTAAATTGTAATAGACTATTGAGTGTGTGTGTATATATATACACACTAGTTGTATATTTAGATATATATAACACACACATATATGCGATTCAAGTATTTGTCTTTTTGTCTCTGTACTTAAAATATATATATTTTTATCACTAATTAAGAGAAATAGGTAGACGTGCCTCATATACTATAGTTGTTATAGACTATTAAATGTGTACATATATATATATATATATATATGAGCTTCAATTATTTGTCCTTTTGTCTCTGTACTTCAATCACAATTAAGTTTTAGATCGAATTGTTTCCTGAATTGTTCCATTTAAAAAGATCATTGATAAGTGTGCCAATGTAATTGAGATGCTCTATTTAACCAGATGCCAGTTGTCTTTGCTTTTTATTTAAAGAAAAAAAAGTTGATATAAGAGAAATTTAGATAATATCTCGACTAAGAGGATTGTGTCTCTTATATCACAAGGTTATTTTTTATTAATTTATTATTATTATTATTATTATTATTATTATTATTATTATTTATATATATTAGTGTTTTTATCCCATTTATCTTTGAATCATAATTTCTCTTAAAAAAAAAAGATAATATCCCAATTAGGTTGATATCTATAAATTATACTACTCATTCTATATCAAACCCCCCATCACCCGCTCAAGTTTTATACTTAAAATGAAAAAAATACAATAGAAAAAGAAGTTTAGAATATCCAACCATCAATGTTAGATGATGTGTATTTTAGGTTATTTCCTTGAGAAATTTTCCTTTATATACTTAACTAGTATATACACTCTTTTTTCTTTGCTAAGTTTTACCATTGAAATTTTACTAATAAGGTTTTTAGTGAAGTCTATTATAGGAATTGATTTTAAATATACAGTTTCGGCTTAATCTTCCAACGCCAGTTTCTACTAGTTTTGTGGTTTTTAGATTGGGTGGAGTTTTCCAGTAATGTCTTGGTTTTCTTTCCCTGAAACCTTTTTAATTTTTCTTTTCTTTTAATAAATTGAGTTAGAGGCTTGGTGCGGGATGTGTTAAGGTTTTGGGTATCAAATTAGTTGGGATCATTACCCTAATATTATTTGTCTCTTCTCTTAACTAAAAAGAAAAAGGCAAAAAAAAAAAAAAAAGAAAAGAAAAAAGATCCAACCATCAATGCTAATAAAACAAGAATATAATAAAAAAAATATTTAACCAAATCTTTACATTAAAAGGATTTACTCTTTCGAATAAAAGAAAATTGATGCTTCGTTAAAACTCTTTACCAGAAAAATTTGGTGCGAGAAACCTATAACAGAGGGAATAAGAGAGCCTGAGCCAAACATGTTTTATTTATGTAACAATAACATTTATCTTTTGAGGAAGCGGTCAAGCGTTCCCTTATAGACGCCCTTGAATAAAAATCACTGGAGTACCCTGATACTAATAAGAAGGCTTGTAATTTTATATCGATTATATATATATATATATATATAATTTTTTTTCTTATTCCAAGTTTTCCACGTTTCGAGTATTATAATCATCCTCCTTCATATGTTGTACAAGCGCGCCTAATACTACAAACGAAACACCGCAAAACATCTTTAATTTAAAATATAAAATCCTTAAAATGACGTATCTGTTCATTTGCGTATTAGTTTAATGCTATTTACGCATGTTTTGTTTTGTTCTTTTTTTTTTTTTTTTTTGTCTGTTTATTTGTTGTTGCATCTAGAGATATATTCGCACTCCTTGCGTCTACTCCATAATTTGTAAGCACGACAATCCTGTACTTGAAGATGCAAATCAATATATTGCAAGATATTCTTTCATTATTCTTGCTTCTCACATCTATTATTACGTATATTATATTAATGTGCTTTTCGTTTCCTTTCTATGGTTGCCATGCAATACTTACATCATTACTACGTGATTACTTATGTGATAGTCTAGTCAACACCACATGGTATTTTTTTTTTTACAAGATCAACTATTGGATGTGATCAGAAAATATAATTTTAATTGATATTTTTCTTGATTTGTCTCATTTAAAAAAGATTATTCAAAATATTTTTTTTTCTTTTGTAAATAGAGAGAGAAGAAAAATTAGATTAGATGGTTAGCTAGAAAAAAGTATGTCAATTTAGATGAGATGTTGTATTTTAATCGGATGACAGTTATGCCGATCACTTTGTTTAAAGATAATAAATATATATATATATATATATATATATATATTAGATAAACTTAAGATAATATCTCTACTAAGTTGGCACCTACAAATTGATATGAAATCAATCATATTGTTTTAAGTAGTTAATCTTACGGTTGATGCCCAGAAAGTATATGATATTAAACACTTTATAATAATTAAATAAATATGTTGTATTTCATTATACTCTTATGTACATGTATGTTTTTTTTTTAATATATCAATTTTTTTCTTCCTTTAAATGAAGAAAAAGGATAATTAGCATCCAATTGAAATAGAGTATCTCAACTAAATTGGCACCACTTACTCTAGCCATCTCTCTAATATAATTTTCCTCTGTCCGTTTGCAAATAGAAAAAAAAGATATCAATAATCTTTATTAAAGAAACAGATTTTTAAAATAATAGTTTCTAATCACATGTAATTGTTGATCTTGTCATATTTACTTATTATCGGACTTGATCCAGTTTTGGTAAATAGTTTTTGGTCTATTTATTAGCTGGATGAATAACTTAATTGTGAATAAAGTACAAAAAAAAAAAACGACAAATACAGGAATATCTTTATATTTAATATGAATACACTTGAATCCAATAATCTATCACAACTTGTACGAGGCACGTTTCTCGGCTTCTCTTAGTGATAAAAATATATATATTTATTTTATATGTACATATATTTCAAAGAAGAGTTGTCAATATTTTTTCCACAAAACAATATATTTTTTTACTATTACGCATAAATGTATATACATAAATATTCAAACTTCAATTTGAGTGGAACTTAACATGTATTGTATTTACAAGTCCAAGTTAAACCGAAATGCAAGTATAAATAAACGTTACTAACTACATACAGAAAATCTATTATTGTTGAATGAAAAAAGTTAGACAAAATTTGCTCAAAAAAAAAAAAAAAAAGTGAGACAAAATAAATGCCTCTAATTATCTCTGTCATATATTAGACAAAATAAAATGCCTCTAATTATCTCAGTTACATATAATAGATATATAGGTTGAATTTAATCCTTTTTTTTTTTTTTTGCCTCTTTTTTTTGCCTCATATACACTTATTGTCTTGATCCATTTTTGATATATACATTTTGGGTCTATTTATTAGCTGGATCATTAAAGGACAAATACTTGAATATCTTAAATCTGATGTCCAATAATCTATTACAAGTATGAGGCACGTTTCTGGACTTCTCTTAGTGATAAAAATATATTTTTTATTCTATATGTACGTATACTTCAAAGAAAAGTTGTCAAGGTGAGTTTTTTTTTTTTCATTAAAACATTATTGATTTCATATATATTTTTTTTATTCTTCCAAGTGGTCGACGTTTCGCGTGTTATAATCATCCTCCTCCATATGTTGTACAAGTGCGACTAATACTACAATCGAAACACTGCAAAACATCTTTAATTAAAAATATAAAATCCTTAAAATGACGTATCTGTTAATTTGCATATTAGTTTAACGTTATTTAGGCTTGTTTTGTCTTGTTTTGTTTTTTTAATTTTTTTTATGTCTGTTTAAGACTTAGTGGGTGGAGAAACAAGAAAAGCAAATAATATAGATATAAGGGCTTTTGAGAAAATAAGGGGTGGAACAAGTAATTTTTCAATTGATCTAAAATTAATTTATTAGGTGGTTTTAAAAATTGAATGGGAAAAGTAAAATATGGGATGTCAATAGACCCACTCTAGTAAAAAATATTGTCCGTAATAAATATTTAAAGTTGGGATCTTTAACTAAATATTACTAGCATGGTCAATCTCGATTATGAATGTGACAATCTTACCTGGATTATTATTGTGGTATTATCAGAATAAAGGTGCTTTATATATTATGACTATATTTAGGACAGGAACACAAATAAATTGAATCTCTAGTAATCTCTTTTAGCATATAGAATATTTAAATTTAATCAATGATAATCATATATAAAACACTCTTAATTATGACTTGTTAAGAGACTCATGTTATGTTGTTATGTCTTTTGACTTACTTGGTACAAATTCACAAGATATTGAGCCTCATTTCTTGTATCATGGAAACATAACAAATGAAATATTTGGGAATATTAATCTCCATTCCTTCATTATGAAATAGATGGATGGTTCCCTTACATGTTGATTATGGACTTGGATTATAAGAGTGCTCAATTACTAATTAAATCATAAGTAATTATTTCTTAGAGAATTTATAATACTTTAGGAGAAAGATACAACTATAGATTTGAACGGATTGCTGGAACCTGACTTTAACTGCAAATTGTTTATGTAGGATTGATTTATATATTATGTACTGATTATATCAGTGGACGATTCAAATTTTTTAAATTTATTATAATTATAATTTCAAAAGTGCAATTTCAGTATTTTGGTGGAATAACTTTGAAATTAATATAATTGATATATTGATTAAAGTGTTTAATTAATTATCAAATTTTTATTGGAGCTTGAAACTATAAGTCTACAATTACCCATTCCGTTTCCACAATACTATTTAGACCTTTTGTATTTAATAATTTCGAATTGTTGAATTTTAAATTATTACGTGTTCGCATAATATATAACCAATTAATTGACTAATTTAAATAATGATATTTTTTAAATTAATTAAAATTAGACGATCCAAAATGGTGGGCCATACTGCAAGTGGCGCCTACGCGACAGGGATTGTCCTTGTGGTGTGTAGTTTTTAATTTGATATGTTTGCCATTTTGTATTGAAAAAATCTGTAATGGAAAAATTAGTTTTTTATCTATATTTGAATTCAAACCGGAAACAATTTTCAAAAGTTGGATGAATAACTTTATTGTGATTATACAAAAACAAAACGACAAATACTTGAATATCTTTATATTGAATATGAATATACTTGAATATCTTAATTGTGATGTCCAATAATCTATCACAACTTGTATGAGGCACGTTTCTCGACTTCTCTCAGTGGTAAAAATATATATTTTTATTTTACACATACATATATTTCAAAGGAAAGTTGTCAAGATGAGTAATATTTTTCCATAAAACATTTTTTTAACTGTTACACATAAATGTATATACATAAATATTCAAATTTCAATTTAAGTGGAACTTAACATGTATTGTATTTGCAAGTCCAAGTTAAACCTAAATGTAAATTTAAATAAACGTAACTAATTCACATACAGAAAATCTATTATTGTTGAATGAAAAAAGTTAGCAAAAATTTACTCAAAAGAAAACAAAAGTTAGACAAAATAAATGCCTCTAATTATCTCTGTCATATATAATAGATTAGACAAAATAAATGCCTCTCTAATTATCTCTGTTACATATAATAGATATATAGGTTGACTTTAATCCAGTGTTTTTTTTTTATTTTTCGTTTTTTTTTTTTGTGCCTCTTCTCTGAAGAGAAACCCTAGAGAGAAAATTCATCTATTGTACTCTTTGTTCGTTTTTTTTTTTTTTTTTTTTTTTTCATATGTTAAAGAGCACAAAGCAAAGAACACAAAGCGAGTGTGTTATATCATTCCAAGTAATAGAAACGTCCATACGTCTATTCAAATAGTACCAAAATTAGGCGTAGAAGACCTAAGGTGTCTTGGAGATTGAATTGTTTTTGAAGCTATTGACCTAGTCAGGCAACATTAATATTGTTATTCTTATGATGATTTTTATACTAAACTACTATATCCATAGAAATACAGGTAAAATTAAGTTTTGTAAACATTCTTATCATATACAATCTGATGGTCTATCATCTTGGCAAATTTTCGCTTTTATGTTTTCAAAACCAACAGTTAATACTACCAAAGATGCACCATAACACATCTAATATTTATACACTTCAAGTTTTACGCTGATCTCAAGTTGAATGATTCGTCCAGCTATACCAAAAATAGCCATACCAAGAATGGATCAACTACTACAAAAATGGCCATCCCGCTCCCCGCCTATCAAAATATAATTGTTAAATGTGATCAATAATTATTAAAGAATAATTATTGATCAATAATTATTAAATATGATCTAAAATATAATTTTAAATAATATGTTTCCTGATCTGTTCCATTAAAAAAAATTATTACCATTATTTTAATAAGTGGTTAGAGTACTAAAGAGTGCTAATCAAGATGAGATACTCTATCTTAGCTGGATGGTAGTTATCACTTTTGATATTATTTTTTCAGTTTCACTCAATCCTCTAAAATATTCATATCCCAAATATGCTATGAAGAATGAGTTTTTCTCAAAAAAAAAAAAAAAAAAAAAACTGATTATTAATTTATGTTTTCTCAAATTTGCCAAATTTGATATTTAGTATGTAAATAGAGAGATGGAGATAACTCCCCACTAAATTTTATTAAAATAATTATAAAAAAAGGAAAATAAAGAAGGTCAGAATCGATAAGAAACCAAATAGAGTATAAAAAACGCATTAAAAAAGGAAAATGAATGGATGAGGTGACGCTCGGCAATCAAAATCCAATATGTGGAAGGACTACTAAATTGGTTACCAAATTTGCGATTGATAACAGACTCAAGGAATCAAAAGGGTAAGGTCATTGATTTTTTTTCCAAATTTTTAAATTTTTATTTTTAGTGATGACAAGTGCATGCCTTCCGTCCTTTTTTGTAATCGACAACTTGTAATAATTTGGACAAGTTGGCTTGGATTCACTCCTTTTTTTTTTTTTTTTTTCCTTTTTCTTTTTAGTTAGGGTTGGAGGATTCGAATTCTACACCTTTAGGTAAAGTCATGTGTGGTATTATTGCTAGATTATGCCTGTAACTAAGAATTCACTCCTTTGATCACAAGCTAAATTTTACATCTAACTTGTGAGCCAATTCGATTATTTTGGAGAGAGACAAAAATTTGGATTAAATTCAATCTATAAATCTATTATATAATGGAGGCATATACTTTGTCTAAGGCTTTGTTTATCATTTAAATTTTGCTCCAATTAAACTGTACTTTTTCATTTCAGTTTTTGATTTTTTTTTTTAAAAGTCAGTAAAAATTATAATTAATTTTTGAAAAGTCAACCAATTCCAACTTAAAAATTTTATCTCTAACTAACGAGCTAAACAGAAGCTGGGTTTTCTCATTCAACAATCAAATATACAGTATGTAAAAATTAATAGATTTTCTATATGTAAATTAGTTACATTTATTTATATTTGCATTTCTGTATAACTTGGATTTGTAAATAAAATACAGGTTAAGTTCAACTTCAATTAAAATTTGAATACTTGTATATATTTACTTGTATAACAAATAAAAACAATAATATTTTATGGAAAAAATTTATTTATCGTAATAACTTTTCTTTGAAATATATGGACACATGACTCAAGAAGATAGAAAACGAAAGGGCCTTGCAAACCCATCCAAAAATCCACAAAAGAAAACATCCTAACAAACCAGATAAAAAAGGAAAAAAGAAACAAAAGAGCAACCAATTTTATTGTAAAACCAATTTTTCTGTTTACCTTAATAAAGTTTACGTAATAATTCTAGACAAGTTGTTCGAAACATATGCATAAAAGATTTAAAAAATACATATACATATATATATATATATATATATATATATTACTAATTAAGAGAAATCGGTAGACGTGCTTTAGTTGTATAAGACTATTGGATATTCGCTTTTTTGTTTCTATACGTTAAGTTTTTCATCCAGCTAAACCAAAAGTGGCCATACCAAAATGGATCAAGTATGACAGTAAGTATATAGGACGAGATTAACGATTAGATTTTATTAGAAAATTCATTCTAAAACATCTGTTTCCTGATTTTTCCCCTTAAGTAAAGATTATTTATAACTATTTCTTTCTTTTTGGCAAATAGAGAGTGAAGAAAAATGATATTAGAGGGATGGCTAAGATAAATAATGTCAATTTAGTTCATACGCTCTACTCTCTCTTTATTTAAAAATATTTTTTTTAATAAAAGAGAAATTTAGACAAGGTGACACCTAATATTACACTACTCATCCTACATTAAAACCACACATTCCCACTCAAGTTTAATGCTAAGAAGGCAATATGTATGTGTGTATATATGTACATATATATGAAAAAGAAGTTTAGAATCCAACCATAAACGGTGAATAAAACAACAAAATAAGTCAAAAAAAAAAAAAAAGGAGAGAGAATACAAAACCAACCTAACATAAAAAAGTAAGAGATTTACTCTTTACAATAAAAGGAAAGATATACCTCGTTAAAATCTTAGGTATTTGTCAAAATGACAACCTCAAAAGTTGAAATTAGTAAAATAACCTTCTTTAAAAAAAAAAAGGAACAACCACATTGTTCATGATTATTCTAGGTCACTTTGCTAACAAAAATTTTTAAATAACTTTTAAGAAAGTGGTTAAATTATTCTGTTAATTGCCTCCGTTAAGCCCTTTCAACAAAAAATTTAGTGGGAGAAACCCAACATAGGAAATAAGAATGCCTGATCCAATCTAGTACTTATTTACACAACCTGAAATGAGCATATTCTTAAGTTTCGCCAATTATCACATGATCTATTTAATAATATATATATATATATATATATATATATATAAAGAAGTGGTTTCTTTAATTTCTTTTGTTGAATATAAAAAGGATTTGGTTGTTCTGACTGTCTACGTGTAATATTCCATCCAATCAATTAGCATTTCGTAACAATCACAATGCAGCCTAAAACGGCTATAAATACCACCACTCACTAGGGCTTGCTTCACCACTATCTTCTTCGTCTTCGTTACAACTAGAGTTTTCAAGAGCAAGCTCTCTATTGCTTAATTACTCTTAAGTAGTAGTCTCTCAAGAGAATCATGTCTCTCCCAGAAATAGCTCCCCAATCCCAAACCCAAACCCAAGTCAAGCGTCCCCTAGAAAAATTTCCGCCAAGCTTCTGGGGAGATCGGTTTCTAGTTTATCAATTTGACGAAAAAGTAATATCTTCTATTTCCCACACCCTTTTCAACAATGAACTACTTTAGTCCCTTTTTTACTCTTTTTATTTTTTTACGTGGGTACTTTGTATCCATAGTTTACGTTTGGGTTGTTTTTCTTTTGTCCTTACTCCTTTTAGGGTAACCTTTTTGTTTTGGATTGCACTTCCACCGTTTTTTTTTGTTTTGTTTTGTTTTGTTTAATATAGTGTTTTGCCTTTATAAAAGAAATAAATTTAAATGGCGATTTAGGGAAAGATGTTTTCTTTTTTCTTTTTTCTATTTGGGATGCTTTAAATAACTCTTATGCTTGTTATTCCCTTTCACTATACTATTTTTTCTTTTTCTTTTGAAATAATTGCATAAAAGTTTATTTTTAGAACCCCATTTTTTTGATATTATTGTGTAAATATCCATTTTCAAAGAAACCATTACTTATAGTACCCATTTTGCCCTTTTACTATATTTAAAATATTTTCTCTCATTATGTTTCAAATATTTATCCTTTATGTCTATTATTGTTGTATATTTATCTTAATGACTAGTTCTTTATTATAGTAATTGCTTGTTAGTATGATTTAGGTTTTTTTATAAACATATTTCTTATGTATGATTTAGATTTCTTAGAAACCTATTTTTTTAGTATGTTTTAGGTAGATAATGATAATTATAATGTTATGATGATAATTTATTCTTTTATTATTATTAGTATTGTATTAATAGTTAGTTTCTAAAGTTTAAATTGAATAAGAAATTGCTTATTTTTTAATGATAATTACTACATAATTATGATGTTTTTCTTTATGATATATGCTGTTTTTCTTTATGATAATTACTATATCATTATGATATCTTTTCCTTTTATAATAGTTTGTTTACTAATTTCATAAAATCAAATTTAGGCATCTTTATTCATATTTTTTTTCTTCCCTTTTCTTGTTGCATTTTTTTACAATTCCTTTATTTATTAATTCTCAATTCTTTTATGAAGGGTAAAGTTGTCTTTATAAGTACTATTTTATACATTTTTATTAGTAAAAGAAAAAGTGAACATTTTTCAAATCAACACCTCTAATTTGGACATTTATTTAAATAACTCCCCTTTTTTTTTTCCCCTTTCTTTTTTACATGCTCGTTGTCTTTTGGGCTTTTAAGCCATTTCTTAACTTTGTATAACTTTTTCCTTTTTGATTTAATAAATAAAAACTAATTAAGATGCCAATTGTCTACTTACAAACCTAATTAATAAATACAAACCTAATTGATTTAACTTTTTCCTTCCAGTAAATACAAACCTAATTAGAATATAAGCTAGCTTCGTAAGATGCCAATTGTCTTCTGTCACTAGATATAATATATGTATATATAAACATATATTACTACGCCTTTTTACTATTTCATACCTTACATTTTTTGTTTCACGCAAGCGCATGCAGGAACATGCAAGCAAACAAGAAGAAGCTGAAAAGTTGAAAGAAGAAGTGAGAATGGAGTTGTTGAAGAGTGCAGATGATCCTATGCATCAATTGAATTTGATCGATGAAATTCAGCGGCTGTTCGTAGCATACCACTTTGAAGATGAGATAAAAGATGCATTTGAACGTCTATATGCTACATACCATTCTGATGATGATGATGATGAAGATCTTTACAGTGTTGCACTTCGTTTTCGCTTACTAAGACAAGAAGGATACAGTATTTCAGCTGGTATATTCAACACCCTTAATATGTATAAAACTAGTATTTTAAATCACATTAGAATCATATCTGACATACAATGAGTGGAGCATGAACTGCAATAATAAACTATTAGACAGTAGGAGAATTTGAAAACTGAAAGATGTTGAAATTCTCTAACTATCAACTCAGAAGACCTCAGTTTTATATATTACAGTTGTTCTTTATGGGGTTTCATATTTTGAGAGCGTTGGTAAAATAACAATGATTTTATTTGGAGATCTGTAGCATTAAAAATTCGTAGGGCATGTATTTGAAACAAAAAAAAAAAAAAAAAAAACCCATGATTTTGTGTGCGATCTGTTAGTATGTCGCTAAGTTAAAAACCCAAAATCATTAAAACAAAAAATAAATTAAAAAAAGAAGGACGTTTATTACACTACCAAAGAAAACATCAACCGTGATTTTGGATCTTAATAGGGGCAAAGAAAAATAGAAGTTAAAGACTCTAATCCTGATTTGATAGTATTTCTCTCTTTTGATTCTCGTTAAATCCGCTGCATTCCTTTTTTGTTTTTAGTTTTATGACATGTTTCTTCAACCCAGTGGGCAAAACTTAATTAATAATTTCGATGATTCCTTTTTTATTATTATTATATTTTTTTTTTTTGGTGATCTACCAGAGAGATTCAACAAGTTTAAAGATGGGAAGGGAAACTTCAAGGAATTGTTAAAAGCAGATGTGCGAGGAATGCTAAGCTTGTATGATGCTTCGCAACTAAGGATACGTGGGGAAGAGATCCTAGATGAAGCTGAAGCATTCACCGCTGCACAACTTAGCAAGTCCCTCAAAACCGGAACTATAAGGAGTATTCCTCTGTCAGCACAAGTAAGCCATGCCCTAAAGCAGCAAATGCGCAAGAACCTAACAAGGTTAGAGGCCAAGCATTATATGATGCATGTTTACCCTGACATGGCCTCCCATAACAAAGCTTTGCTGAAGCTTGCAAAGTTAGAGTTTAATCTTCAGCAATCGATGCATCGGAAGGAGCTCAGCATCCTCACAAGGTATATATAATATTGCAATTATTAAATAATCATTAGTGATACAATTTTGTGTCATCAACACTTGCGACAAAGTATTAAGTAGCCAACAAAACAACATTTAAGTATATATATATATATATATATGTATAAAGGACTGGAGATTTTAACAAAATCTATGACGATAACTCTGCATTTCGTAACGATTACAAAATAAGCAACATTACAATATGATAATATTGGTTCTACTGATTACAGTCTTATGATTACAGGTATTGGAAAGATTTAGGATTGGCTGCAAAGTCACCCTTTGCAAGAGACAGATTGGTGGAGTGCTACTTGTGGGCGGTAGGACTTTGCCCTGAGCCAGGGAACTGCCTTTCAAGAAGTCTTCTATGCAAACTTATCGCCATTTTTGCTATAATAGATGATGTGTATGATGCATATGGCTTGATTGACGAACTCGAAACCTTTACTGAAGCCATCGAGAGGTGTCAACAGAAGAAAGTGATTTGATTTATAGCTCTTGATGTATATGACATTCCATAGATATTTTCAGCAACTTATTTTGTTTTTTTTTTCTTTTAATTTCAACTATAGGTTGGATATGAGCTTCACGAAGCAGCTTCCAGAATACATGCAACCAGCTTATGAGGCTGTTTTGGGTTTCTGTCTAGAAATTGAAGAGGAGATGGCAAAGCAAGGAAGAACATATCGAGTTTCTTATGCAATAGAAGTGGTAAACTACTACAAACAGTGCATATCTTTTGTTTTGCATCATTTTTCTACCCAACTAAACTTTTCATCCATTGAAAATCCAATAGAACATCAAACATTAACCTATTCAATGATCATGAAATAAGAAGATATATAATAAAAATATAACAAGTAGCAAAGAAGGACCCAACAAGACAAAGCAAAATTAAACTGAAAGGAGGCCATATGGAACAAGCCGGAACTTCTGTTCTTATTAGACCATATATAATTTATTGCATTGTTAAAACTAAACTAGGAAACTCTGAAGGATATAAAGCCTAATAAGAAAAAGAGTACCCAAGCCACTCAACAAAGGAGTTGATCTAAGCATGCATTTGGAGCATGGGTTTGAGAGGTAATTTTTAAGTTCAAGTTGGTTGACTTTTCAAAAACTAATTATTATTTTCATTGATTTTTAGAACAAAGATAAAAATTGAAATAAAAACCTTAGGTTGACACATGACAAACACACAAACCCTAAAACTCTAAAACCTGTAAATTTTTTTGAAAAGAAAGAGGCGGAAAGGCTAGGAAAAATAATTCATGAGCATCCTCACGCAATAAAAGCGACTCACATACACTGTATTTAAATTGCTTCCTTTAACCCCATCCGCCAACCCGCGCCCCGCCCCCCCCACACACTACCCCCCTCATAATAACTCAATACTATAATGAAAAATAATATGCGATAATTACTTTATCCCACATATCATGTATCTATTTATGTTTATATAGAGTACAAATACATCAATTAAGTTATGCAATAAAAAGATATAACATATACATATTTCATCTTTAACTTACTACAGATAAAATATCTAACTCGTGGCTACATGAAAGAGGCTCAATGGCTCAACCAAAAATATATCCCCACTGTGGAGGAGCACAGAGAAGTATCAGTACTTGTAACCGGTACTTGCCGCACACTTTTTGTCATAGCTTATGTGGGAATGGGTGATGTGGCAACAAAAGAGACTTTTGATTGGATGTTTACCATGCCTAAGATTGTTGAAGCTTCATCAATTATTTCTAGGTCAATGGACGACACTGTTGGCCACAAGGTACGCATATCAACGAAATTAAGTATTAAACTGGCACTAATATGTGAACTCATCACTACATGTTTTTGTGTCTTATATTTATATATTACTTATGATCAAATTTTAGTGATGAATTCAGATAAATTCTTCAGTGGGAGTATGTGTCCCTACTAACATGAACGTGTTCATCCCACTATTAGGCTTGATATGCTTAATAAAAAGGATTGCAACATGATTGTGTACTAATTTTTTATTTTTATATATATAGATGTACATATTTTTATTGTCAACACACCACATATTATATCACGACGATATGTGTAAGAATTATACGAAATACACACTGAAATACTCTATATATCACAATAATATGCAGTTTGAACAAAAAAGAGGGCACTATGCCTCAGGCGTTGAATGCTATGTGAAGCAATATGGAGCATCGGAAGAAAAGGCATATGAAGTGTTCACTGAGCTAGTTATTAATGCTTGGAAGGATATAAATGAAGAGTGCCTTAAGAAAGCAATGCCGAAGCAAATTCTCGAGGTTGCTATTAATTATGCTCGATTCATGGATGTTATCTACAAGGAGGATGATAGCTTCACTCATGTGACAAAACCACTGATCGATGCCGTCACTTCTATGTTAATTGATCCAGTACCAGAAAATTGATGGAAAGATTATCAATTATCCTTTGTTGTTTCTATAGTCTTAAGTTATCTCTCTGATCTGTGAGAAGGGATGTTGTTATTGCCTATGTTCGTTCTGTTTTTCTTGTTATATCTATTAATTTATGCATGTTTGTCATGTAAGGATTGTTGTACTCCAACTGTCATTGATGGTTATAATAAAGTGTTTGTCGATTTGTATTTTTCCCAAATGCCGTACAATACTATGAATCCTAACCCCAGGAAATCTTAGAACATACAAAGTCTGTAATCACAAAATGAAGGAAAAAGACATACCCGAAGCAATGTTATTTCAAGGAAAATGAAAGTATAAATTTCAGAAAAAGTAAAAGACCAAGAACCAAGTAAATCAGTGTACGGCAAGTAGCAATCATCTCTTCAGTCGGAGCCTATATTTTCTCAATGTGTTTTCTCAGGAGCACTCAACTCTGAAATATCTTTTTATTTTTTATTTTTAAATCTCTCTCCGTAATGCAAATTGAAAATACATAAATGTAATACCTAATTAAATAGCCAAATTTATATTTTAGAGCAATTTCATTTAAACAGATCTTTTATAAATAGATCACCAGCAAAGATTAATCCTGAGGATAAAGAGCACTTAGATAGAGGAATATCCCTTAAACAGCAAGCCAATGCTGGTGACCATTACATGTCATGAAACGACTGACAAGGCTAACAACAAAAGCTAAATCAGGCCTAGAGCAAACTACTGATTATGGTCTTTTATATTAGCGTAGCGTAATAGGCTTTGAATCACAGCACATGATCTCGCATATTTGTTAAATAAATAATTAATAGAAGTAATTAATTATCCATCAGCAATTCAAATGTCTACTGTGGCCTTTGGCCTTTCTTACAATGAACAGTCATCGTAACGTGGTGGAATCACGATGCTTCTTAACTCTTAGGGGCTGTTTGTGGTACATTTGGAAACAATGTTTTTAAATAATTCTTTTGTCCTTTTCCTCCAATTTTATAATTCATTTTTTCAAATATTTTCAAAAAACTCAAACTTCAAAAGTCCATCTCTTTATCATTTTAAGTAACTAGTAGAAATTGTGAATTTTTGGACTGTTTTTAACCGTCGTGGAAAGCTACTACAATGGTTTTCTAACTGTCATGGAATACATTGTCATGGAATGTTTGTGGATTCCACGACGGTTAATACACTATCGTGGTCAGTATGAAATAGCGGCAAAAAATGGGGTTTTAGCTACAGTTACCACAATGGTTTTCACTAGAAACCGTCGTAGAAAATGAAGATTACATGACAGTTTCCAGTGAAAATCATTATGTAATGTCAATCTTCCATGACAGTTTTCACTGGAAACCATCATAGAAGATAGGGTTTCCACAATGGTTTTTAGAGAAAATAGTTGTGGAAGATTGGCTTAAAAGAAAAAAAAATCTTTTTTTCTATGATTTCCTATGGTGGTCTATCCCATGTGTTATCTAATATACAATCCAGAATGAAAATACCAAAACAACAATCACATTACGTTATAAATATATGCAACACAAATACAATACATCAATTATATGTTTATAGCTGATAATTGTAATATCCGAAAATTTACATGGACTCATGATTTCCTTATACATAAGAAATCTATGTTCATATTATGTGTTTTTGTGATGTTTCATGAAAATTGTGAATAACAATGCGAAATTCATAATTTTATCAGTAAATGTTTGAGTTCTCATTTAATTAGTTATGAGACTCAATAAGCAGTTTGCTTAGCCAAGCACGTGACCCTTGAGCAAAAAGGGAAGAAAAATCCTATGATTTCATGTTGGTCAAAGTTTGACCGAAAAAGTCAAAGGTTGACCAGAAAGGTCAAATAGATGAAGGTAATGAGAGATGATAAGTAGTATAGGAAATATACTACGAAAACCGTCTTTACAAATGAGATAGCATGAGTAAGATTTAAAACCGTCATAGAAAAATCAAGCACACCAAGTAGGATATTAAGGGCAAGAAAGGCTTAAAGAAATAAGAAAAATTTTATACAGTTCATTTTTACACAGATAAATTTTGGACTACAATACAGTATAAAATACTGTTATTAGTTAATAACAGTATTGGAAATATCTGTGTAGCATAAAAATGGACTGCATTTTAAAGGAAAGGCCAAACAAGGCCTTATGATGACATCACCTTGATGACATCACCCTATCTTGGATTTATGACATCATTCTTCCTTAAAGAAAAATTGAAAAATCCTTGGATGACACCTAGCTAGATATGGCCGGCCATTTTGGAGGGTATTTGTGCAAAATTTGTGCAAATATTCTTGTTACAAGGGCATCTAAGCAAATTTTGGATTAAAAATAAATCAAAAAATTAAATTAATTTTCAGCTATAAATAGCCAAGGGGGGGGGGGGGGTCGGTTTTGGCTTCAAAAAAATCAGAAAAATCAGCAAAACTATGCCAAAATTCTCTCTCAAAAACCGAACATAAGGAGGAAAGGAAAAGTGAGAAAAAAGGTGAAAAACAAAAGGGAGAAAACTTAGGGGGAGGTCGGATTTTGAACTAGGAACAGCAAGCAAGGTTCAACAAAAATTTTGGAACCCATTTAGAGGAGAGGGCCGGTTGTGGTGGTGCTAGCAAAAAGGGGAAAAAGTTGAGCAATCTCTTGAATTGAGTAAGGTAAGCCTATTTGATCTTAGGCTTTTCAATTCAAGTTCCGATTTGGAGATTTAAGTGTATTTCAATGTTGGAATTGTAAAGCATAAGCTCAATTTAATTTTCTGCCCTAGTTTAGAAATATTAGGGTTGTGCTTGATCATGGTGCTTAGGTGGTTTTAAATTTCAAGATATGCATGCTTATGTGATTAATTGCATGGAAATTAGGGTTTGCATGGTTGTATGTCCCAAATTTGCCTAAGGATTTGAATGAGATTGTATGGATGAATGATGATGTAATGAACGTTAGAAAGCGCTGCATGACTGGTATAGGCTCTCGGTTGCGGCCATTGAGGTAGTGTGCGCGTATTAGGACGTAAACCGAATCTAAGCATAAAAACTGCCGGTTCGGGTAACACTGGCCAGTTTTCTGGAAAGTTAATTTTGAGGCCTTTAGAGGCCGAATCTGGAAAAACTTAAAACATAAAAGTTGTAGAGAAGGATTTTACCTAGTGAGTACCGTGGACCGTTTTGCAAAATAAGACTCCAACGGCTTCGGTTTTCACAAAAATCCGAGCCTGACTGTGTCCATATTTCATGCACGGCCAGGTGGGTTCAACAAGAAATAAGAGTAGGATAAAGTCCAAACTGGGTTTTGAGTAAAACATGAAAGTTGTAAGGTTTTTCAATATCTAAAACTTTCATGAAGAAAACTTTTTTGGATTCGACCCAGATTTTCAAATACAGTTGGATTTCTAAAACTGTGCAGGAAATAGGAAATTCCTGCTCAGGATTTTCTAAAACAGTGCAAGAAAAGGACATTCCTGCACATACACTGATGGTTCGACTGTGGAAAGCTGTTCCAAGGGCAGTTTTCAACACTTAATGATTTTACAAATCCTACTCAAGAATTATAATTTTTCAAAAGTTGAACAAAGGATTTTTGAATTAAAAAGGACCTAAATGTTAAGTTTTTCCAAAGAAAAGCCAAAGAAAATTTTGGGACCCAAGAAATGGAGACTGGATTAACCAACAGTAATCTGGAAGGATATCCAAGTTATTGGACTGGGCTAAAGCCCAGGGTTACCCAATGTAGCCCAACAAGATACCAAGTTCAAATATGGACTAAGACAAGTAAGATATCATGTAGGGGGCATATAACTATGGTTATGCATGAATGTTGGTTGGATCCCCAACATTTTTAGATCCTTACCTATGTCCTTTATTATAGCAGGAGATAACCTGCTGTTGTGTCCGGACTTGGAGCGAGACATTAGCGGACATAGTAGACGAGGTAAGTACAAACCTCACCTACAGTATAGAAAATAGTAATCTATTTTCAAGTATATGACATGTTATGCCAAGTTATGCTATGTCATGCTATGCTATGCCATGTTATGTTATGCCATGTTATGCCATGTTATGATACGATAAGTCATGTTAAGCCATGATACATCAAGTTATGCCATGTCTAGTTCTTGTGCGTCATGACTATTAAGATCACATGTAAAGATTCTTAGTCTTGGAAATGTAACAAGACTAAGACTAAACCAAGACAAGTAAGGTGTCGTACCAACTTCCTGTTGATGCGGGAGGATCATATATGTTTCAAGTTTATGATTATCAACCTTCCGTTGATACGTGAAGGGTCATGTTCATGTTTTCCAGAATGGTTAAGCGCCTTGCAAACCCTGACGTTCTGAGACTTGCGCGCTTTTGGTACGTACACTAGGGGCCCACATATTAAACAAGATAAAAGACTCATGATTGATTCATGCATGAGTTGCAGGAAATTTGTTACATTTTGTGAGATTATGTTTGTACTTGCTGAGCGAAAGCTCATCAGTATATTTCATACTGTAGGTAAGAGGCCTGCAGCTTAATTGGTGGGCTAGGTGGACGATGCGGCTGGTGAAGGGCGGTGTGGGATACCACTACGCAAAATCTTCCGCAAAGTTATGTTAAGCTTAAGTTTATATATATTTTAAAGACAGTTACGTTGTATAAAAATTATGAGGATTTAAAGACTTGATCAAGTTATAAGAAATATGTATATATGTTTTTATCTCAGTATTATGCATGATAAGTTTCTATACAAGCAACCCTATGTTTATATAAGTTTGAAAAAAAAAAATTTATTCTCAATTTTCCAAGAAGGTTTAAGTAGTTATATAAGTTCATGTATGTATGGTAACGGCGCTACGTAGGTTGGGGCGTTACAAGTTTGGTATCAGAGCGGTATCCTGCCAGCCTACTTCACCTTGCCTCACATCACTTCCGCCATGGCCCAAGTAAGTTAAGTTATTTTTCTCATGCTTAGAAATTAGTTAGAAGCTCGCGTGTGTAGTAAGCATCTCTCGTCAATGGTCATGTTGGGAACTTCTCGCACTATGGCATTAGATCGACTTTATGAAAGTTATATGTGGTATTTGTGGAACTTGGCCACATAAGAACAATATTGGATACGAGGATAACGTTGGGTGATGCCTTCGCTTGGTGGTGGCAATTAAGTGACATATGAACATGATGGGAAAGTTTTACACTTTCCTAGATGTTATACTTATGCATCTATGTTATGAAGCAGATATGAACAAGATTACGATGGATTCAGATATATTCCATTATTATGTTATGATATGGAATTAAGATTATGGTTCTATATAAAAGACATGATTTTATTGAACAAGAAGCTTATTTCATAAGTTTTCTGTGTAGAACTATGCCACCAAAGCGTAGAACGGCTCAGACCCAGAACGTTGATCTTGCGGCCCAATTAAATGAGTTAAGACAAATGATGTTGGCCCAACAACAAGAGATAGGTGGGCTTAGAGCTCAACTGGCTCAACAGAATCAGGGACCTCCTGATGCCGGAGTACCACCAGCACCTGTGAATCAGCCTGCTGCACCGGAAATTCCTAATGCTAACCCTGTGATTCCAGAAAACCCGATAGCTCCTGAAGTGCCTGATGTGCCTTTGGCTGTTCCGCCAGCACCTTTGGTTCGAACTCCGAAACAATTATATGACAGGTTTCAGCGCATGAAGGCACCAGAATTTGACGGTTCAACAAATCCAATTGAGGCCGACAATTGGTTGATTGACCTCCAGGTTATCTTGAACTTTCTCAAGCTCGATGATGAAGAGAAAGTTCTCTGTGCATCATTTATGCTGAGGAAAGATGCTCGCCTCTGGTGGGAAACAGTCCAGATCAGGCGAGATGTTACACGAATGACCTGGGAGGACTTTGTTGAGGAATTTAAGGAGAAATACTTCAACACCGACGTTATGGAAGCCCAACAAGACGAATTTAATAATTTCCGTCAGGGTAATCTGTCAGTAGCTGAGGCGGTAAAGAAGTTTGAGCAACTAGCACATCTTTGTCCTCACCTTATTAGCTCTGAGAGGGACAAAGTAAGATGGATGATGAGGATGTTCCGCTCGGATTTGGCTATAGTGATTAGCAGTGGCCCCTACCCACCAATCACCGTTGCTGAATGTGTCAGCCGGGCGATTCGAGCTGAGTATTGGGTTGGTCAAAACAGAGAACAACGGGCTAAGTTTTTTAAGGAAAAGAAAGAAGAAAAGGTCCAAGCTAAGCAGATTCAGGCAAGACCAAGCCAACCTCCGCAGCAGAAAGGGCAAGGAGGGTCTTTCGGTCAACCCAGCAACAACAAGCAATACGGCAATAATCAACAGAAAAGAAAGTGGAATGGAGGGGGACAGGGAAATCAACAAAATTTTCCCCAGAAGAGGAATGCCCCTGATAGCAGCATGAATCCCACTTGTCAGAAATGTGGGAAGAAGCACCTGGGAGATTGCCGTGTTGGAACTAATCGTTGCTTTCTGTGTGGCAAGGAAGGCCACTATGCTAGGCACTGCAATGCTAATTTTCAGAGTCCGCACACCAACAAAGGAGTCAAGGGTATCAGCTTCATGCAGCACAGATGAAGCTTGAAGGACCTGAAATCTCCCAAGGCAGACTTGAAGCTCCAGAACCTCAAGGACGCATTTATGCTTATACTAAGGAGGATGTTCAAGCTGGACCATCCACAGTGGTGACAAGTCAGCTTCCTTTCGCCCAACAAGATGCTTATGTGTTAATTGATTCTGGAGCTACGCATTCATTTACATCACCTAGGTTCGCTAAGAAACTAGGTAAAGGAAGCGATAGGATTGGAAGAACTTTCAGAACTGCATTACCCTCCGGGGAAATTTTGTTGTCTGATTATTGGATACGTCATGTTCCAATAATTATATGCGGAAGGGAAATGTATGTCAACTTGATTATCATCGACCTATATGACTACGATGTCATTTTGGGT
Source organism: Ficus hispida (assembly GCA_025413025.1). Taxonomy (NCBI): domain Eukaryota; kingdom Viridiplantae; phylum Streptophyta; class Magnoliopsida; order Rosales; family Moraceae; genus Ficus; species Ficus hispida. The sequence continues at coordinate 23,572,262 of CM046374.1, read as the reverse complement.
ATGGATTTCTTAGGGAAATACAACGCGGTTATAGACTGTCAACGGCGGATTGTCACATTCAAGCCGATTGGAGGTGAGGAGTTCATTTTCAGAGGATCGACTCCAAAACAGCCGAAAATGCTCATTTCTGCGCTAAAGGCTAAGAAATTGTTGGCAGAAGGATGTATGGGATTTTTAGCCAACATGGTGGATAAGACGCAAGAGACCAAGAGTGGGCCGGAAGAAGTACCGATAGTCAAGGATTTTATTGAAGTTTTTCCTGAGGACTTGCCAGGATTGCCACCGGAACGAGAAATCTCTTTTGAGATTGAATTACTTCCCGGATCGGCACCAGTATCCAAGGCACCTTATAGGATGGCCCCCGCTGAACTTAAGGAATTGCAGCTTCAGTTGCAAGAGCTCCTGGATCGAGGATTCATCCGTCAGAGCTATTCACCATGGGGAGCCCCAGTTTTATTTGTTAAAAAGAAGGATGGCACTTTTAGGATGTGCATTGACTATCGGGAATTGAACAAGATTACCATCAAGAATAAGTATCCATTGCCCAGGATCGACGATTTGTTCGATCAATTGAAAGGAGCTTCAATTTTTTCGAAAATTGACCTGCGATCGGGATATCATCAGCTTCGAATAAGGCAAGGAGACATTCCCAAGACGGCCTTTCGTACGCGATATGGACATTACGAGTTCCTCGTTATGCCATTTGGATTGACAAATGCTCCAGCTGCCTTTATGGACCTGATGAATCGAGTATTCAAGGACTACTTGGATAAGTTTGTTATCATCTTTATAGATGATATCTTGATTTATTCAAGATCTAAGGAGGAGCATGAAGAGCATCTAAGGATTGCCTTACGGATTCTAAAGCAAAACCAGCTTTATGCTAAATTCACCAAGTGTGAATTTTGGTTGGAGAAGGTCCATTTCTTAGGACATGTGGTTTCCAAAGAAGGCATATGAGTAGATCCAGCCAAGATTGAAGCCGTAAGTCAATGGCCAGCTCCGAAAAATGTCACCGAAGTACGTAGTTTCCTTGGCTTAGCAGGCTACTACCGACGTTTCATTGAGGGATTTGCTAAGATTGCAGTGCCGCTCACCGCACTTACACAGAAAGGAAAGAAGTACGAATGGACTGCTAAGTGTGAAGAACACTTTCAAGAGCTAAAACGTAAGCTGACTAGTGCTCCAATTCTTACGATTCCAGTGGTAGAAGAAGTGAACTTCGTGATATACAGCGATGCTTCCAAGATAGGATTGGGAGCTATCCTCATGCAAAATGGAAAAGTGATCGCGTATGCTTCCCGACAACTTAAGGATCATGAGAAAAACTATCCGACGCATGATTTGGAACTTGCGGCGGTAGTATTTGCACTCAAAATTTGGAGACACTATCTTTACGGCGCTAAGTGTGAAGTCTATACGGATCATCAAAGTTTGAAGTATATCTTCACACAGAAGGAGCTTAATATGAGACAAAGAAGATGGCTCGAATTGGTGAAGGATTATGACGTAGACATCCGTTACCATCCTGGGAAAGCGAATAAAGTAGCCGATGCTCTTAGCCGGAAGTCGTTTTCCTCGTTGAGATCAATTCAGTCATTAATTGAGCCCCTTCAAAAGGAGCTAGTGGAAGCTGGAATTGAGCTTATTACGGGAGGTTTAGCTGCCCTAACCTTCCAACCTACCATTTTGGATGGCATGAAGGAGCGTCAAGAAGCAGATGCCTCACTGCTTAGGACGAGGAACGAAGTCCTGGAAGGGAAGGAGTCAGACTTCAACATATCTAACGAGGGCATACTCTATCGGAAAAATAGACTATGCATTCCAAATGAGGACGAGTTGAAAGAACAGATCTTGAAAGAAGCTCATGAGACTCCATATTCCGTTCATCCTGGAGCCACAAAGATGTACAAAGACTTGAAGGAAAGTTTTTGGTGGCCCAAAATGAAGAATTACGTCGCTACATTTGTTAGTAAATGTCTTACATGTCAAAAAGTGAAGGCTGAACACCAACGTCCCGGGGGAGAATTGCAGAAAATTTCCATCCCAGAATGGAAATGGGATCAAGTGACAATGGATTTCGTGGTTGGTCTACCCCGAACTCCCAGCGGCAACGATGCTATTTGGGTGATTGTTGATCGATTGACGAAATCAGCACACTTCTTGGCCATCAAGCTTAGCTTCTCAGTGGAGCAGCTAGTGGACCTGTACGTCGCGCAGATCGTTCGCTACCATGGGATCCCCAAATCGATCATCTCAGATCGTGATGGTCGTTTCACTTCAAAATTTTGGAGAAGTGTACATCAAGCAATGGGTGCAAAGCTTACTTTTAGTACAGCCTTTCACCCACAGACGGATGGACAATCAGAGAGGACCATTCAGACTCTAGAAGATATGTTACGAGCATGTGTGATGGACTTCAAGGGAACTTGGGATAAGAAGCTTCCTTTGATTGAATTCTCGTACAATAACAGTTTCCATGCTTCGATTGGAATGGCTCCTTATGAAGCTCTCTATGGGAGAAGGTGTAGATCTCCAGTCCATTGGTACGAGACAAGAGAGAAAGAACTTGTGTCTACGGACTTTATACGGAGAACCACAGAGGCCATAAAACTCATACGTCAACGGATGGAAACTGCATTTAGTCGACAAAAGAGTTATGCCGACAAACGAAGAAGGCCTCTAGAATTCCAAGTAGGAGACTTGGTTTTCCTCAAGATTGCTCCGTTCAAAGGAGTCATGAGATTTGGAAAGAAAGGGAAACTAAGTCCGAGATACATAGGGCCATTCGAAGTACTCGAAAGAGTTGGTAATGTGGTCTATAAGTTGGCTTTGTCCCAAGAATTAGCATATGTGCACAATGTATTTCATGTGTCGATGCTAAAGAAGTACATCTCAGATCCCTCACACGTATTAAGCCATGAACCAATTGAGGTTCACGAGGATCTGACTTATGAGGAAAGACCGGTTCAAATTTTGGCACGAGAAGAAAAGGTGCTAAGACACAAAGTTATACCTTTAGTTAAGGTTCTATGGCGAAATCATGAGGTTGAGGAAGTAACATGGGAACGAGAAGAGGATATGAAGAAAAGCCACCCAGAATTATTCTGATTTTCGAGGACGAAAATTTTGTAAGGAGGGTGGGTTCTAATATCCGAAAATTTACATGGACTCATGATTTCCTTATACATAAGAAATCTATGTTCATATTATGTGTTTTTGTGATGTTTCATGAAAATTGTGAATAACAATGCGAAATTCATAATTTTATCAGTAAATGTTTGAGTTCTCATTCAATTATTTATGAGACTCAATAAGCAGTTTGCTTAGCCAAGCACGTGACCCTTGAGCAAAAAGGGAAGAAAAATCCTATGATTTCATGTTGGTCAAAGTTTGACCAAAAAAGTCAAAGGTTGACCAGAAAGGTCAAATAGATGAAGGTACTGAGAGATGACAAGCAGTATAGGAAATATACTGCGAAAACCGTCTTTACAAATGAGATAGCATGAGTAAGATTTAAAACCGCCATAGAAAAATCAAGCACACCAAGTAGGATATTAAGGGCAAGAAAGGTTTAAAGAAATAAGAAAAATTTTATACAGTTCATTTTTACACAGATAAATTTTGGACTACAATACAGTATAAAATACTGTTATTAGTTAATAACAGTATTGGAAATATCTGTGTAGCATAAAAATGGACTGCATTTTAAAGGAAAGGCCAAACAAGGCCTTATGATGAATCACCTTGATGACATCACCCTATCTTGGATTTATGACATCATTCTTCCTTAAAGAAAAATTGGAAAATCCTTGGATGACACCTAGCTAGATATGGCCGGCCATTTTGGAGGGTATTTGTGTAAAATTTGTGCAAATATTCTTGTTACAAGGGCATCTAAGCAAATTTTGGATTAAAAATAAATCCAAAAATTAAATTAATTTTTAGCTATAAATAGCCAAGGGTGGGGGGTCGTTTTGGCTTCAAAAAAATCAGAAAAATCAGCAAAACTATGCCAAAAATTCTCTCTCAAAAACCGAACATAAGGAGAAAGGAAAATGAAAAAAAGTGAAAAACCAAAGGGAGAAAACTTAGGGGAGGTCGGATTTTGAACTAGGAACAGCAAGCAAGGTTCAACAAAAATTTGGAACCCATTTAGAGGAGAGGTCCGGTTGTGTGGTGCTAGGAAAAAGGGGAAAAAGTTGAGCAATCTCTTGAATTGAGTAAGGTAAGCCTCTTGATCTTAAGCTTTTCAATTCAAGTTCTGATTTGGAGATTTAAGTGTATTTCAATGTTGGAATTGTAGATCATAAGCTCAATTTAATTTTCTGCCCTAGTTTAGAAATATTAGGGTTGTGCTTGATCATGTGCTTAGGTGGTTTTAAATTTTCAAGATATGCATGCTTATGTGATTAATTGCATGGAAATTAGGGTTTGCATGGTTGTATGTCCCAAATTTGCCTAAGGATTTGAATGAGATTGTATGGATGAATGATGATGGAATGAACATTAAAAGCGCTGCATGACTGGTATAGGCTCTCGGTTGCGGCCGATTGAGGTAGTGTGCGCGTATTAGGACGTAAACCGAATCTAGGCATAAAAACTGCCAGTTCGGGTAACACTGGCAGTTTTCTGGAAAGTTAATTTTGAGGCCTTTAGAAGCCGAATCTGGAAAACTTAAAACATAAAAGTTGTAGAGAAGGATTTTTCCTAGTGGGTACCACGAACCGTTTTTCAAAATAAGGCTCCAACGGCTTCGGTTTTCACAAAAATCCGAGACTGATTGTGCCCAGATTTCATGCACGGCCAGGTGGGTTCAACAAGAAATAAGAGTAGGATAAAGTCCAAACTGGGTTTTGAGTAAAACATGAAAGTTGTAAGGTTTTTCAATATCTAAAACTTTCATGCAGAAAACTTTTACGTATTCGACCCAGATTTTTCAAATACAATTGGATTTCTAAAACTGTGCAGGAAATAGGAAATTCCTGCTCAGGATTTTCTAAAACAGTGCAGGAAAAGGACATTCCCGCACATACACTGATGGTTCGACTGTGGAAAGCTGTTCCAAGGGCAGTTTTCAACACTTAATGATTTTACAAATCCTACTCAAGAATTATAATTTTTCAAAAGTTGAACAAAGGATTTTTGAATTAAAAGGACCTAAATGTTAAGTTTTTCCAAAGAAAAGCCAAAGAAAATTTTGGGACCCAAGAAATGGAGACTGGATTAACCAACAGTAACTGGAAAGATATCCAGGTTATTGGACTGGGCTAAAGCCCAGGGTTACCCAATGTAGCCCAACAAGATACCAGTTCAAATATGGACTAGACAGTAAGATATCATGTAGGGGCATATAACTATGGTTATGCATGAATGTTGGTTGGATCCCCAACATTTTTAGATCCTTACCTATGTCCTTTATTATAGCAGGAGATAATTGCTGTGTGTCCGGACTTGGAGCGAGACACTAGCGGGACATAGTAGACGAGGTAAGTGTAACGCCCCGAACCGTCACGCGTAGGGGCGTCCTACTGCGCAGACGTGGGCCGTTACATTACTTGCTTAACTTAATTCTTACTTTAAAAATAACTTTAAAGTTGCGGAAAATTCTGAGTAAATTTTTTTTTTTCTTTTCTTTTATTACTCTACCTTGAACATAACTTATCTTCATACATAATCATATGTACTCACTCGAGTTACCGAGCTTTCATAATCATATTGAAAGCTAATCATAAGTTATACCGTGGACCAATCCGAACTAATGCGTTCGGTACAACACGAGGCAACTTGTTGCCATCATCCTTGAAAACCATTCTTTAACTCGTTCTTGAAAACAATTTCTTAAAAATAGTTTTCTTCTTGAAAACGTTTTCTTATCCATACTCTCACATAACATAAAACACATCTTTCAAATATATTTTTCAAAACATATTTTACATAACATAAATTCAAAACACGTGGCGGTGTCCATCCCACATTTCACAGCCTGTAGCACCAGCCTTCACAGCTTTGCATCACGTATCGCCGGTAGGTTGCTTAACCTACAGCATGAACGTAAGTAATGAGCTAAAGCTCAGTAAGCACAACGTGCAATCCGCAAAACATTTTTCATAAAAGAATGCATGACCCAATTATGCTTTCTTGTGAATCAATTAAACTTTCTAACATTATCTTGATTCTATTTGCTTACATGTCATGTGTGCACGTATCGTGGTCCATAGCTATGGAGTGGTTGAAGGCAGGCAATCCAATCCAACTCAAACCATGAAACAAACTGTTTAACATGGAGTAATTGGGGCAGCCAATCCAATTCAACCCAAACCATAGACTAAACCGTTTAAACCCGCCATCGTAGCAAGTCGGTACGACACAATTGACATTAGTTTGTCTTAAAATGTATTCTTACCATGTAGTTAAATATTAGTGAACATGCTACTGATGTCACTATATTAAACGTATAACATAACTTAACATAAACCATACATAACATAGTAACATGAACCTCATAACATAACATCATAGCATCATAACATAACCTCATAACATGGCATCATAGCATAACCATAACCTCATAACATAGCATCATAGCATAAACGTAACCTTATAACATAACATCATAGCTTAAACATAACTCATAACATAACATCATAGCTTAAACATAACCTCATAACATAATATCATCGCATCATAACATAAACTTCATAACGTAAGTACCATAACATAAATCATGCATATCAACGTATGAAAAACATGTTTTAAAAACATTTTGCCCATGCTGTAGGCGGAGTTGTACTTACCTTTAGTCCTATGCTCTTGGTTTATCGTCCAAACGTGGCACGACAACAGTTCCTACTCCTGTTTCCAAACAGGACGTAAGATAAGAGCCATACACATTCTAGCTTACCATAAATCATAATCATTAAATGTTGGTATCCTAACCAACATTTATGAGTAGCCTTAGTTATATTATATGTTCCCCCTAAAACATCACATGATAACTTGCTCGGTTACTTTCCGTAACCCTAGGGCCCAAGGCCCAACATACTTAAACAATAACTAATTAGGTTACTTCAGGTAACCTTGGGTACTAAGCCCAACCATACATGAATAATATTAGGTTGCTAATGTTATTAAGGCCCAACCCGCTATCTCGGGTATCTCAAGTGGTTACTATGAGTAACCTAACTTATTGGCCCAATAAAATTAGGTAACCTTCCCGGTTACTACTATTTGTCCTATAGTTGTTTACCATAGGACCCTGCGTATTTCAATTATTTCTTGACAAACCTTTGTCAAGTTTTCTTTAACAATCTTAATGAAAACCGTATTTTCATCAAATCTTAACATTTAAGCAAAGACAGTTAAAAACTGTCAAGCTCTGAAAACAATCTTTGAAAACAGTTTCTTAAACTTAGGTTATCAGTGCATGTGTAAGAATTTCCTGCTTATGCACTGTTTTTCTGAAAATCCTGTGCTGGAATTTCTGTTTCCTGCACAGTTTTGGGAATCAAATTGTACTTTAAAATCTGTTCATAATTTGATAAAACTTTCTTCATAAAAGTTGTAGATCTCGGATAATACTACAACTTTCATGTTTTGAGGAAAACCCAGTTCTGCTTGGATTCTTGTCAGTTTTAATTTGAAACTTACTGGACGTGTAGACTAGGTCTGGGCAGATTAGCCTCGGATTTTCGTAAAAACGGAGGCCATTGGAGCCCTTTTTTGAAAAACGGTCCGCGCGCCCTCTAGGAAAAACCCTTATCTACAACTTTGTAGTTTTGAGTTTCTTCAAATTCGGCCTCTAAGGGCCTCAAAATACCATTTCCAGAACACTGCCCAGTCTTGACCCGAGACTGGCAGTTTCGGTTCATAATTTCGTTTTACGTCCTAAAACGTGCACGCTACCTCAACCGACCACAGCGGGAGCCTAAAGTCACACATGCAATCGTTTCTAACGTTCCATCCATCATACACATAATCATACATTCATTTAATTCTATGGGAACATACAACAAACACTAGTAGGCAAACTCAAAAACCCATAAACATGCATCAAAAATGTAAACTAGAGACCACCACCTAATCAAGCATAATCAAGCACTAAAAGGTGAGCTTAGCTCTTACATCCAATGCTGGAAATACATTTAAATTTCCCAAATTTAAAGCTTAAAAAAAGCTTAAGATCAACGGAGATTACCTCGATGCACACAAGGCTAGGCTAGGGTTTGGTGCATTTCTGCTCTCTCCTTGGCTGCCATAACCGGCCATTCTCCTCCTATTCCTAGCATTTTTTCTGCTTTTCTTGCTAACCCACAGCCGGCCATTCAAGCCAAAAATGGGTTTCCAATTTTTTTTCCACTCTTTCTTTTCTTCCTCACAAAATCCGAACTCTCCCTAAATTTCTTTGGGTTTTTGGTTCTTGTTTTCCTTTGGCTGCTAAGGGACGGTTTTGGAGCAGAAAAATGGGCAGAACTTGGGTCAATTTTCTGATTTTTTTGAATAAAATGGGCACCTATTTATAGGCAAATGCAAACTTTCCAAAATTTGCATTTTAGCCCCTAAACTTAGAGGAAATAATGCAATTGGCATGCTAGGTGTCAAGGTGGCCGGCCAAGACTTGGAGAGCAAGCAAGGGATGACATCATGGCTTACATCATCGCTTACCTCATTGCTTACATCACCAAATTTCCAAAATTTGCACTTTTGCCCCAAAAGTGAAAATTCTTACAAAAATGCCCCCTAGGTGGCCGGTTGCTTTCTTGGTGAACAAGCCAAGCTTATCTCACCTTGATGACATCATCTTGATGACATCACTTCGCTTACATCATCAATTTTCCAAAATTTTCACTTTAACCCCTAAAGATAAAATTTTGGCATTTTTGTCCCTGAGGTGGCCGGCCATGTCATCTTGTTCTAGAGAGTTCTTGGTTTTCTTTCCAAGCTTATTTAATCCAATTATGATGTCATAAATCCAAGATAAGGCTATGTCATCATAAGGCCTTGTTTGGCTTTTCCTTTAGAATGCAGTCCACTTTTATGCTACACAGATATTTCTAATACTGTTATTAACTAATAACAGTATTTTATACTGTACTATAGTCCAAAATTCATCTGTGTAAAAATGAACTGAATAAAATTTTTCTTATCTCTTGGAACCTTTCTTGCCCTTCATACCATACTTAGTGTGCTTGATTTTTCTAGGTGGTCTCATGCTTATGCTTGCTACATTGTCCGTAATGAAGGTTTCGCAGTATAATTCCATACTGCTTTGCGTATCTCAGCACCTTCATCTATTTGACCTCCTGGTCAACCTTTGACTTTTCGGTCAACTTTGACTTTTTCGGTCAAAACTTTACCAGCATGAAATCATAGAATTTTCCTTCTCTTTTTGCTCAAGGGTCAGATGCATGACTAAGCAAACTGCTTATTGAGTCTCATAGCTAATTAAACGAGAACTCAAACATATACTGATATTTAACTCAGATCGTGAGTTTCATATCGACATACAAGATTCAAACTTGAAATTTTCCTTGTCTAAAAGGAAATCATAGTTTCATCGAAATTTCGGGTATTACATTCTACCCTCCTTAAAGAAATTTTCGTCCTCGAAAATTCGATACTTCTAAGTGGCTTTTCTTCAAATCCACTATTGATCCATCGTAACTTGTTCATGTTCCCATTTTTATACTTTAATGGGATATGTTCTTGTCTAGAACCATACTCTTACTTTCATATCATGTCATCATACTTTCATTCATTCTTACTTCATACTATCTTACTTTCATACTGCATACTTTCTTACTTACATACGTTCATACATACTTACATACTTTCTGCTTACATACTTACATACTTACATTACATACTTACATACTTACATTACATACTTCATGCTATCATATTCTCCTTTCATATTGCATCACAAGAACTATTTCATAAAAATTTGAGCAAGTATATCATATAACTTGCCATTTGAAAAATATTTCTTATCATATAACTTTTCTACATGAAAAGCGTTTATACTTTAAAATTTTTCCACACTTGGAAAACATATCTTAAAATAATTCTTTCTTGAACCTTACTTATCATAATGGCCCCTTTCTTGGAACTCATCCCTCTCTTGGAACTTGTCCCTCAAGGATTCGGCCTATGACCCCTATCTTGGGACTTGTCCCTCAAGGATTCGGTCATTTAACGAACATAACGGCTCCTATCTTGGAACCTTTACTGTTCATAACAGCCCCTATCTTGGAATTCTTCCTCAAGGATTCGGCTGTATTGCATCTTTTAAAAAATATTTTCTTTGAATCTTTCAAAGTCAATAATTGAGAAACATAATATCGTTCGAGTGATGCAATAGACATACTTATATCTTATCCTAGCTGCTTGCTAGATAGTAGAAGCTTCTCTCATTGCTTCTAACTTTTCTTCACGAAAATCGTAATCCTTAGGAATGTCTAAAACTTCCCATTATTTCATAATTTCCCTTACTAAGGGATCATATCCTTAATTTCCTCGTCATAATGATAGCCATTATCCCACTTATTGTGCATTGCCTTGATATTACCACCAGTCAAGGCACTACAAACATCTTTCTATACCTATTATCATTCTTATGGGAGCATAAGTTTCACAACCACGAAACTTATGTTCCATAGCATCTAGCTTATTTCTTAAAATGGAAACTTCCAGATTATCACCCTACTGAGGTAAGGCGATAGGCTATCTGATCTCGAAGCCTATTCATTTCTTATTGCTACTCTAGCATTTATCATCATGACTTGGCTATCATAGTTGCAAGATGAGGCTCTTGCAGAAATTGGTTCGGTTGTACCAGCAACGAACCATTTTCTACTTTCTAATTCTAATTCTCAACATGTCTAACACTCATTCTTTCATCCATATCTTAACATATCATACTAGAGATTCCTCACGATCTCATCATATCATATCGTAGGCTCAGCTTATTCCACGCTTTCGCTGCGCAACTCTGATCCACTGGCAATCATAGCCCATAAACTCATCTGGATAAACGCGCCAAGCTGCAACATAACTGACGTATCGTCTTCATATCGTGCAGCCACTCAGCAAATGCAGCCACTTCTTGAGTCCCATCGAAGATGCGTGACTCCATTCCTTCGGATGCTAATGAAGTCGTCTTGCGGTCCTCTTCAATCGTACCCGGGTTTTAAACCAGGTTCAAATCTTTACTACTAATACTATGACTCTCATAGCTACTTGTTACTCTAACTAACTAGAGTAAGAAAACTTACTTGCAAAACTGTGGCTTGGCGGCAGAACTGTGAAACTGGATGGCAGAAAAACTTGCTCTGATACCATCTCTGTAACGCCCCGAACCGTCACGCGTAGGGGCGTCCTACTGCGCAGACGTGGGCCGTTACATTACTTGCTTAACTTATTCTTATTTAAAAAACTTAAACTGCGGAAAATTCGGAGTAAAATTTTTTTTTCTTTCTTTTTTACTCTACTTGAACATAACTTATCTTCATACATAATCATATGTACTCACTCGAGTACCGAGCTTTCATAATCATATTGAAAGCTAATCATAAGTATACCGTGGACCAATCCGACCTAATGCGGTTCGGTACAACACGAGGCAACTTGTTGCCATCATCCTTGAAAACCATTCTTTAACTCGTTCTTGAAAACAATTTCTTAAAAATAGTTTTCTTCTTGAAAACGTTTCTTATCCATACTCACATAACATAAAACACATCTTTCAAATATATTTTTCAAAACATATTTTACAACATAAATTCAAAACCGTGGCGGTGTCCATCCCACATTTCACAGTCTGTAGCGCCAGCCTTCACAGCTTTGCATCACGTATCGCCGGTAGGTTGCTAACCTACAGCATGAACGTAAGTAATGAGCTAATGCTCAGTAAGCACAACGTGCAATCCGCAAAACATTTTTAAAAGAATGCATGAACCAATTATGCTTTCTTGTGAATCAATTAAACTTTTCTAACATTATCTTGATTCTATTTGCTTACATGTCATGTGTGCACGTATCGTGGTCCATAGCTATGGAGCTGGAGGCAGGCAATCCAATCCAACTCAAACCATGAAACAAACTGTTTAACATGGAGTGATTGGGGCAGCCAATCCAATTCAACCCAAACCATAGACTAAACCGTTTAAACCCGCCATCGTGGCAAGTCGGTACGACACAATGACCTTAGCTTGTCTTAAAATGTATTCTTACCATGTAGTTAAATATTAGTGAACATGCTACGTGATGTCACTATATTAAACGTATAACATAACTTAACATAAACCATAACATAAACAGTAACATAACTCATAACATAATCATAGCATCATAACATAACCTCATAACATCATCATATAGCATAACATAACCTCATAACATACATCATAGCATACTAACCATCATAACATAACATCATAGCTAAACATAACTCATAACATAACATCATAGCTTAAACATAACTCATAACATACATCATCGCATCATAACATAAACTTCATAACGTAAGTACCATAACATAAATCATGCTTATCAACGTATGAAAAACATGTTTTAAAAACATTTTGCCCATGCTGTAGGCGGAGTTGTACTTACCTTTAGTCCTATGCTCTTGGTTTATCGTCCAAACGTGGCACGACAACAGTTCCTACTCCTGTTTCCAAACAGGACGTAAGATAAGAGCCATACACATTCTAGCTTACCATAAATCATAATCGTTAAATGTTGGTGTCCTAACCAACATTTATGAGTAGCCTTAGTTATATTATATGTTCCCCCTAAACATCACATGATAACTTGCTCGGTTACTTTCCGTAACCCTAGGGCCCAAGGCCCAACATACTTAAACAATAACTAATTAGGTTACTTCAGGTAACCTTGGGTACTAAGCCCAACCATACATGAATAATATTAGGTTGCTAATGTTATTAAGGCCCAACCCGCTATCTCGGGTATCTCAAGTGGTTACTATGAGTAACCTAACTTATTGGCCCAATAAAATTAGGTAACCTTCCCGGTTACTACTATTTGTCCTATAGTTGTTACCATAGGACCGGCGTATTTCAATTATTTCTTGACAAACCTTTGTCAAGTTTTCTTTAACAATCTTAATGAAAACCGTATTTTCATCAAATCTTAACATTTAAGCAAAGACAGTTAAAAACTGTCAAGCTCTGAAAACAATCTTTGAAAACAGTTTCTTAAACTTAGGTTATCAGTGCATGTGTAAGAATTTCCTGCTTATGCACTGTTTTTCTGAAAATCCTGTGCTGGAATTTCTGTTTCCTGCACAGTTTTGGGAATCAAATTGTACTTTAAAATCTGTTCATAATTTGATAAAACTTTCTTCATAAAAGTTGTAGATCTCGGATAATACTACAACTTTCATGTTTTGAGGAAAACCCAGTTCTGCTTGGATTCTTGTCAGTTTTAATTTGAAACTTACTGGACGTGTAGACTAGGTCTGGGCAGATTAGCCTCGGATTTTCGTAAAAACGGAGGCCATTGGAGCCTTATTTTGAAAAACGGTCCGCGTTGCCCTCTAGGAAAAACCCTTATCTACAACTTTGTAGTTTTGAGTTTCTTCAAATTCGCCTCTAAGGGCCTCAAAATACCATTTCCAGAACACTGCCCAGTCTTGACCCGAGACTGGCAGTTTCGGTTCAATTTCGTTTTACGTCCTAAAACGTGCACGCTACCTCAACCGACCACAGCGGGAGCCTAAAGTCACACATGCAATCGTTTCTAACGTTCCATCCATCAATCACATAATCATACATTCATTTAATTCTATGGGAACATACAACAAACATTAGTAGGCAAACTCAAAAACCCATCAAACATGCATCAAAAATGTAAACTAGAGACCACCACCATCCATAATCAAGCACTAATCTAAGCATAGACTAAAAGGTGAGCTTATGCTCTTACATCCAATGCTGGAAATACATTTAAATTTCCCAAATTAAAGCTTAAAAAAAGCTTAGATCAAGGGATTACCTCGATGCACACAAGGCTAGGCTAGGGTTTGGTCATTTTCTGCTCTTCTCCTTGGCTGCCATAACCGGCCATTCTCCTCCTATTCCTAGCATTTTTTCTGCTTTTCTTGCTAACCCACAGCCGGCCATTCAAGCCAAAAATGGGTTTCCAATTTTTTTTCCACTCTTTCTTTTCTTCCTCACAAAATCCGAACTCTCCCTAAGGGATTGTCTCTTGGATTTTTGTTTTTGGTTCTTGTTTTCCTTTGGCTGCTAAGGGACGGTTTTGGAGCAGAAAAATGGGCAGAACTTGGCTCAATTTTCTGATTTTTTTGAATAAAATGGGCACCTATTTATAGGCAAATGCAAACTTTCCAAAATTTGCATTTTAGCCCCTAAACTTAGAGGAAATAATGCAATTGGCATGCTAGGTGTCAAGGTGGCCGGCCAAGACTTGGAGAGCAAGCAAGGGATGACATCATGGCTTACATCATCGCTTACCTCATTGCTTACATCACCAAATTTCCAAAATTTGCACTTTTGCCCCAAAAGTGAAAATTCTTACAAAAATGCCCCCTAGGTGGCCGGTTGCTTTCTTGGTGAACAAGCCAAGCTTATCTCACCTTGATGACATCATCTTGATGACATCACTTCGCTTACATCATCAATTTTCCAAAATTTTCACTTTAACCCCTAAAGATAAAATTTTGGCATTTTTGCCCCTGAGGTGGCCGGCCATGTCATCTTGTTCTAGAGAGTTCTTGGTTTTCTTTCCAAGCTTATTTAATCCAATTATGATGTCATAAATCCAAGATAAGGCTATGTCATCATAAGGCCTTGTTTGGCTTTTCCTTTAGAATGCAGTCCACTTTTATGCTACACAGATATTTCTAATACTGTTATTAACTAATAACAGTATTTTATACTGTACTATAGTCCAAAATTCATCTGTGTAAAAATGAACTGAATAAAATTTTTCTTATTCTTGGCACCTTTCTTGCCCTTCATACCATACTTAGTGTGCTTGATTTTTCTAGGGTGGTCTCATGCTTATGCTTGCTACATTGTCCGTAATGAAGGTTTGCCGCAGTATAATTCCATACTGCTTTGCGTATCTCAAGCACCTTCATCTATTTGACCTTCCTGGTCAACCTTTGACTTTTCGGTCAATTTTGACTTTTTCGGTCAAATTTTACCAGCATGAAATCATAGAATTTTCCTTCTTTTGCTCAAGGGTCAGATAATGACTAAGCAAACTGCTTATTGAGTCTCATAGCTAATTAAACGAGAACTCAAACATATACTGATATTTAACTCAGATCGTGAGTTTCATATCGACATCAAGATTCAAACTTGAAATTTTCCTTGTCTAAAAGGAAATCATAGTTTCATCGAAATTTCGGGTAT
>CM046374.1:23539902-23556761 GCA_025413025.1 Ficus hispida | reverse complement strand
ACCTTGAAACATAACTTATCTTCATACATAATCATATTGTACTCACTCGAGTACCGAGCTTTCAATAATCATATTGAAAGCTAATCATAAGTATACCGTGGACCAATCCGACCTAATGCGGTTCGGTACAACACGAGGCAACTTGTTGCCATCATCCTTGAAAACCATTCTTTAACTCGTTCTTGAAAACAATTTCTTAAAAATAGTTTTCTTCTTGAAAACGTTTTCTTATCCATACTCTCACATAACATAAAACACATCTTTCAAATATATTTTTCAAAACATATTTTACATAACATAAATTCAAAACACGTGGCGGTGTCCATCCCACATTTCACAGCCTGTAGCACCAGCCTTCACAGCTTTGCATCACGTATCGCCGGTAGGTTGCTTAACCTACAGCATGAACGTAAGTAATGAGCTAAAGCTCAGTAAGCACAACGTGCAATCCGCAAAACATTTTTCATAAAAGAATGCATGACCAATTATGCTTTCTTGTGAATCAATTAAACTTTTCTAACATTATCTTGATTCTATTTGCTTACATGTCATGTGTGCACGTATCGTGGTCCATAGCTATGGAGTGGTTGGAGGCAGGCAATCCAATCCAACTCAAACCATGAAACAAACTGTTTAACATGGAGTATTGGGGCAGCCAATCCAATTCAACCCAAACCATAGACTAAACCGTTTAAACCCGCCATCGTGGCAAGTCGGTACGACACAATGACCTTAGCTTGTCTTAAAATGTATTCTTACCATGTAGTTAAATATTAGTGAACATGCTACGTGATGTCACTATATTAAACGTATAACATAACTAACATAAACCATAACATAAACATAGTAACATGAACCTCATAACATACATCATAGCATCATAACATAACCTCATAACATGCATCATAGCATAACATAACCTCATAACATAGCATCATAGCATAAACGTAACCTTATAACATAACATCATAGCTTAAACATAACCTCATAACATAACATCTATTAACATATCATAACATAACGTCATAACATAAACTTCATAACGTAAGTACCATAACATAAATCATGCTATCAACGTATGAAAAACATGTTTTAAAAACATTTTGCCCATGCTGTAGGCGGAGTTGTACTTACCTTTAGTCCTATGCTCTTGGTTTATCGTCCAAACGTGGCACGACAACAGTTCCTACTCCTGTTTCCAAACAGGACGTAAGATAAAAGCCATACACATTCATACTTACCATAAATCATGATCATTAAATGTGGTATCCCTAACCAACATTTATGAGTAGCCTTGGTTATATTGTTATTCGCCCCTAAACATCACATGATAACTTGCTCGGTTACTTCCGTAACCCTAGGCCCAAGGCCCAACATACTTAAACAATAACTAATTAGGTTACTTCAGGTAACCTTGGTACTAAGCCCAACCATACATGAAATATATTAGGTTTGCTAATGTTATTATAGGCCCAACCCGCTATCTCGGGTATATTCAAGTGGTTACTAATGGTAACCTAACTTATTGGCCCAATAAAATTAGGCAACCTTCCGGTTACTATTTTATTTGTCCTATAGTTGTTACCATAGGACCCTGCGTAATTTCAATTATTTTTGACAAACCGTTGTCAAGTTTCTTTAACATCTTAATGAAAACCGCATTTTCATCAATCTTAACATTTAAGCAAAGACAGTTATAAAATGTCAAGTTCTGAAACAATCTTTGAAAACAGTTTCTTAAACTCAGGTTATCAGTGCATGTGTAAGAATTCCTTCTATGCACTGTTTTTCTGAAAATCCTGTGCTGGAATTTCTGTTTCCTGCACAGTTTTGGGAATCAAATTGTACTTTAAAATCTGTTCATAATTTGATAAAACTTTCTTCATAAAAGTTGTAGATCTCGGATAATGCTACAACTTTCGTGTTTTGAGGAAACCCAGTTCTGCTTGGATTCTTGTCAGTTTTAATTTGAACTTACTGGACGTGTAGACTAGGTCTGGGCAGATTAGCCTCAGATTTTCGTAAAAACGGAGGCCATTGGAGCCTCATTTTGAAAAACGGTCCGCGTGCCCTCTAGGAAAAACCCTTATCTACAACTTTGTAGTTTTGAGTTTCTTCAAATTCGGCCTCTAAGGGCCTCAAAATACCATTTCGAGAACACTGCCCAGTCTTGACCGAGACTGGCAGTTTCGGTTCTAAAATTTGTTTCTCGTCCTAAACGTACACACTACCTCAACCGACCACAGCGGGAGCCTAAAGTCATACATGCAATCGTTTCTAACGTTCCAATCCATCATACACATAATCATACATTCACTTTTAATTCTATGGGAACATACAACAAACACTTAGTAGGCAAACTCAAAAACCCATAAACATGCATCAAAAATGTAAGCTAGAGACCACCAACCGAAATCAAGCATAATCAAGCAAACTAATCTAGAGCATAGACATAAAATAGGTGAGCTTACGCTCTTACATTCAATGCTGGAAATACACTTAAATTTCCCAAATTAAAGCTCAAATAAAAGCTTAGGATCGAAGGGATTTTACCCTCGATGAACACAAGGCTAGGCTAGGAGATTTGTTCAATTTCTGCTCTATCTCCTTGGCTGTCCATAACCGGCCATTCTCCTCCTATTCCTAGCATTTTTTTCTGCTTTTCTTGCTAACCCACAGCCGGCCATTCAAAGCCAAAAAATGGGTTTCCAATTTTTTTCCACTCTTTCTTTTCTTCCTCACAAAATCCGGCCATTCCAATTCTTTCCTTTGGGTTTCGGTTTTGTTTTTCTTGGCTGATCAAGGACAGTTTTTGGGGCTGGAAAATGGGCAGAACCTCTCCCAATTTTCTGATTTTTTTAAATAAAATGGGCACCTATTTATAGGCAAATGCAAACTTTCCAAATTTGCATTTTAGCCCCTAAACTTAGAGGAAATAATGCAATTGGCATGCTAGGTGTCAAGGTGGCCGGCCAAGACTTGGAGAGCAAGCAAGGGATGACATCATGGCTTACATCATCGCTTACCTCATTGCTTACATCACCAAATTTCCAAAATTTGCACTTTTGCCCCAAAAGTGAAAATTCTTACAAAAATGCCCCCTAGGTGGCCGGTTGCTTTCTTGGTGAACAAGCCAAGCTTATCTCACCTTGATGACATCATCTTGATGACATCACTTCGCTTACATCATCAATTTTCTAAAATTTTCACTTTAACCCCTAAAGATAAAATTTTGGCATTTTTGTCCCTGAGGTGGCCGGCCATGTCATCTTGTTCTAGAGAGTTCTTGGTTTTCTTTCCAAGCTTATTTAATCCAATTATGATGTCATAAATCCAAGATAAGGCTATGTCATCATAAGGCCTTGTTTGGCTTTTCCTTTAGAATGCAGTCCACTTTTATGCTACACAGATATTTCTAATACTGTTATTAACTAATAACAGTATTTTATACTGTACTATAGTCCAAAATTCATCTGTGTAAAAATGAACTGAATAAAATTTTTCTTATCTCTTGGCACCTTTCTTGCCCTTAATACCATACTTAGTGTGCTTGATTTTTCTAGGGTGGTCTCATGGCTTATGCTTGCTACATTGTCCATAATGAAGGTTTGCCGCAGTATAATTCCATACTGCTTTGCCGTATCTCAGCACCTTCATCTATTTGACCTTCCTGGTCAACCTTTTGACTTTTCGGTCAATTTTGACTTTTTCGGTCAAAATTTTACCAGCATGAAATCATAGAATTTTCCTTCTCTTTTTACTCAAGGGTAGCATTAATAACTAAGCAAACTGCTTATTGAGTCTCATAACTAATTAAACGAGAACTCAAACATATACTAATATTTAACTCAGATCGTGAGTTTCATATCGACATACAAGATTCAAACTTGAAATTTTCCTTGTCTAAAAGGAAATCATAGGTTCATTGAAATTTCGGGTATTACATTCTACCCTCCTTAAAGAAATTTTCGTCCTCGAAAATTCGGATACTTCTAAGTGGCTTTTCTTCAAATCCACTATTGATCCATCATAACTTATTCATATTCCCATTTTTATACTTTAATGGGATTATGTCTCTTATCTTGAACCATACTCTTACTTTCATATCATGTCATCATACTTTCATTCATTCTTACTTCATACTATCTTACTTTCATACTGCATACTTTCTTACTTACATACGTTCATACTTACGTACTTACATACTTTCGTGCTTACATACTTACATACTTACATGCTTACATACTTACATACTTACATGCTTACATACTTACATGCTATCATATTCTCCTTTCATATTGCATCACAAGAACTATTTTCATAAAAATTTGAGCAAGTATATCATATAACTTGCCATGTTCGAAAAAAAAATATTTCTTATCATATAACTTTTCGTACATGAAAAGCGTTTTATACTTTAAAATTTTTCCACACTTGGAAAACATATCTTTAAAATAACTTCTTTCTTGAACCTTTACTTATCATAATGGCCCCTTTCTTGAACTCATCCCTCTCTTGGAACTTGTCCCTCAAGGATTCGGCCTATGACCCCTATCTTGGGACTTGTCCCTCAAGGATTCGGTCATTTAACGAACATAACGGCTCCTATCTTGGAACCTTTACTGTTCATAACAGCCCCTATCTTGGAATTCTTCCTCAAGGATTCGGCTGTATTGCATCTTTTATAAAAATATTTTCTTTGAATCTTTCAAAGTCAATAATTGAGGAAACATAATATCGTTCGAGTGATGCAATAGACGGCATACTTATATCTTATCGCCTAGCTGCTTGCTAGATAGTAGAAGCTTCTCTCATTGCTTCTAACTTTTCCTTCACGGAACAAGATCGTAATCCTTAGGAATGTCTAAAACTTCCCATTATTTCATAATTTCCCTTACTAAGGGATCATATCCTTAATTTCCTCGTCATAATGATAGCCATTATCCCACTTATTTGTGCATTGCCTTGATATTACCACCAGTCAAGGCACTAACAAACATCTTTCTATACCTATTATCATTCTTATAAGTTTCACAACCACGAAACTTATGTTCTATAGCATCTAGCTTATTTCTTAAAATGGAAACTTCCAGATTATCACCCTACTGAGGTAAGGCAATAGGCTATCTGATCTCGAAGCCTATTCATTTCTTATTGCTACTCTAGCATTTATCATCATGACTTGGCTATCATAGTTGCAAGATGAGGCTCTTGCAGAAATTGGTTCGGTTGTACCAGCAACGAACCATTTTCTACTTTCTAATTCTAATTCTCAACATGTCTAACACTTATTCTTTCATCCATATCTTAACATATCATACTAGAGATTCCTCACGATCTCATCATATCATATCGTAGGCTCAGCTTATTCCCCACGCTTTCGCTGCGCAACTCTGATCCGCTGGCAATCATAGCCCATAAACTCATCTGGATAAACGCGCCAAGCTGCAACATAACTGACGTATGGTCTTCATATCGTGCAGTCACTCAGCAAATGTAGCCACTTCTTGAGTCCCATCGAAGATGCGTGACTCCATTCCTTCGGATGCTAATGATCTCTTGCGGTTCTCTCCAAGTGTACCCGGGTTTTAAACCAGGTTCAAATCTTTACTATTCTAATACTATGACTTCTCATAGCTACTTGTTACTCTAACTAAACTAGAGTAAGAAAACTTACTTGCAAAACTGTGGCTTTGGCGGCAGAACTGTGAAATTGGATGGCAGAAAAACTTGCTCTGATACCATCTCTGTAACGCCCCGAACCGTCACGCGTAGGGGCGTCCTACTGCGCAGACGTGGGCCGTTACATTACTTGCTTAACTTAATTCTTACTTTAAAAATAACTTTAAAGTTGCGGAAAATTCTGAGTAAATTTTTTTTTTCTTTTCTTTTATTACTCTACCTTGAACATAACTTATCTTCATACATAATCATATGTACTCACTCGAGTACCGAGCTTTCATAATCATATTGAAAGCTAATCATAAGTATACCGTGGACCAATCCGACCTAATGCGGTTCGGTACAACACGAGGCAACTTGTTGCCATCATCCTTGAAAACCATTCTTTAACTCGTTCTTGAAAACAATTTCTTAAAAATAGTTTTCTTCTTGAAAACGTTTTCTTATCCATACTCTCACATAACATAAAACACATCTTTCAAATATATTTTTCAAAACATATTTTACATAACATAAATTCAAAACACGTGGCGGTGTCCATCCCACATTTCACAGCCTGTAGCACCAGCCTTTACAGCTTTGCATCACGTATCGCCGGTAGGTTGCTTAACCTACAGCATGAACGTAAGTAATGAGCTAAAGCTCAGTAAGCACAACGTGCAATCCGCAAAACATTTTTCATAAAAGAATGCATGACCCAATTATGCTTTCTTGTGAATCAATTAAACTTTTCTAACATTATCTTGATTCTATTTGCTTACATGTCATGTGTGCACGTATCGTGGTCCATAGCTATGGAGTGGTTGAAGGCAGGCAATCCAATCCAACTCAAACCATGAAACAAACTGTTTAACATGGAGTAATTGGGGCAGCCAATCCAATTCAACCCAAACCATAGACTAAACCGTTTAAACCCGCCATCGTAGCAAGTCGGTACGACACAATGACATTAGTTTGTCTTAAAATGTATTCTTACCATGTAGTTAAATATTAGTGAACATGCTACGTGATGTCACTATATTAAACGTATAACATAACTTAACATAAACCATACATAAACATAGTAACATGAACCTCATAACATAACATCATAGCATCATAACATAACCTCATAACATGGCATCATAGCATAACCATAACCTCATAACATAGCATCATAGCATAAACGTAACCTTATAACATAACATCATAGCTTAAACATAACCTCATAACATAACATCATAGCTTAAACATAACCTCATAACATAACATCATCGCATCATAACATAAACTTCATAACGTAAGTACCATAACATAAATCATGCATATCAACGTATGAAAAACATGTTTTAAAAACATTTTGCCCATGCTGTAGGCGGAGTTGTACTTACCTTTAGTCCTATGCTCTTGGTTCATCGTCCAAACGTGGCACGACAACAGTTCCTACTCCTGTTTCCAAACAGGACGTAAGATAAGAGCCATACACATTCTAGCTTACCATAAATCATGATCATTAAATGTTGGTATCCTAACCAACATTTATGAGTAGCCTTGGTTATATTGTATGTTCCCCCTAAAACATCACATGATAACTTGCTCGGTTACTTTCCGTAACCCTAGGGCCCAAGGCCCAACATACTTAAACAATAACTAATTAGGTTACTTCAGGTAACCTTGGGTACTAAGCCCAACCATACATGAATAATATTAGGTTGCTAATGTTATTAAGGCCCAACCCGCTATCTCGGGTATCTCAAGTGGTTACTATGAGTAACCTAACTTATTGGCCCAATAAAATTAGGTAACCTTCCCGGTTACTATTCTATTTGTCCTATAGTTGTTTACCATAGGACCCTGCGTATTTCAATTATTTCTTGACAAACCGTTGTCAAGTTTTCTTTAACAATCTTAATGAAAACCGCATTTTCATCAAATCTTAACATTTAAGCAAAGACAGTTAAAAACTGTCAAGTTCTGAAAACAATCTTTGAAAACAGTTTCTTAAACTCAGGTTATCAGTGCATGTGTAAGAATTTCCTTCTTATGCACTGTTTTTCTGAAAATCCTGTGCTGGAATTTCTGTTTCCTGCACAGTTTTGGGAATCAAATTGTACTTTAAAATCTGTTCATAATTTGATAAAACTTTCTTCATAAAAGTTGTAGATCTCGGATAATGCTACAACTTTCGTGTTTTGAGGAAAACCCAGTTCTGCTTGGATTCTTGTCAGTTTTAATTTGAACTTACTGGACGTGTAGACTAGGTCTGGGCAGATTAGCCTCAGATTTTCGTAAAAACGGAGGCCATTGGAGCCTCATTTTGAAAAACGGTCCGCGCTGCCCTCTAGGAAAAACCCTTATCTACAACTTTGTAGTTTTGAGTTTCTTCAAATTCGGCCTCTAAGGGCCTCAAAATACCATTTCGAGAACACTGCCCAGTCTTGACCCGAGACTGGCAGTTTCGGTTCTAAAATTTGTTTCTCGTCCTAAAACGTACACACTACCTCAACCGACCACAGCGGGAGCCTAAAGTCATACATGCAATCGTTTCTAACGTTCCAATCCATCATACACATAATCATACATTCACTTTTAATTCTATGGGAACATACAACAAACACTTAGTAGGCAAACTCAAAAACCCATAAACATGCATCAAAAATGTAAGCTAGAGACCACCAACCGAAATCAAGCATAATCAAGCAAACTAATCTAGAGCATAGACATAAAATAGGTGAGCTTACGCTCTTACATTCAATGCTGGAAATACACTTAAATTTCCCAAATTAAAGCTCAAATAAAAGCTTAGGATCGAAGGGATTTTACCTCGATGAACACAAGGCTAGGCTAGGAGATTGGTTCAATTTTCTGCTCTATCTCCTTGGCTGTCCATAACCGGCCATTCTCCTCCTATTCCTAGCATTTTTTTCTGCTTTTCTTGCTAACCCACAGCCGGCCATTCAAAGCCAAAAAATGGGTTTCCAATTTTTTTCCACTCTTTCTTTTCTTCCTCACAAAATCCGGCCATTCCAATTCTTTCCTTTGGGTTTCGGTTTTGTTTTTCTTGGCTGATCAAGGACAGTTTTTGGGGCTGGAAAATGGGCAGAACCTCTCCCAATTTTCTGATTTTTTTGAATAAAATGGGCACCTATTTATAGGCAAATGCAAACTTTCCAAAATTTGCATTTTAGCCCCTAAACTTAGAGGAAATAATGCAATTGGCATGCTAGGTGTCAAGGTGGCCGGCCAAGACTTGGAGAGCAAGCAAGGGATGACATCATGGCTTACATCATCGCTTACCTCATTGCTTACATCACCAAATTTCCAAAATTTGCACTTTTGCCCCAAAAGTGAAAATTCTTACAAAAATGCCCCCTAGGTGGCCGGTTGCTTTCTTGGTGAACAAGCCAAGCTTATCTCACCTTGATGACATCATCTTGATGACATCACTTCGCTTACATCATCAATTTTCTAAAATTTTCACTTTAACCCCTAAAGATAAAATTTTGGCATTTTTGTCCCTGAGGTGGCCGGCCATGTCATCTTGTTCTAGAGAGTTCTTGGTTTTCTTTCCAAGCTTATTTAATCCAATTATGATGTCATAAATCCAAGATAAGGCTATGTCATCATAAGGCCTTGTTTGGCTTTTCCTTTAGAATGCAGTCCACTTTTATGCTACACAGATATTTCTAATACTGTTATTAACTAATAACAGTATTTTATACTGTACTATAGTCCAAAATTCATCTGTGTAAAAATGAACTGAATAAAATTTTTCTTATCTCTTGGCACCTTTCTTGCCCTTAATACCATACTTAGTGTGCTTGATTTTTCTAGGGTGGTCTCATGGCTTATGCTTGCTACATTGTCCATAATGAAGGTTTGCCGCAGTATAATTCCATACTGCTTTGCCGTATCTCAGCACCTTCATCTATTTGACCTTCCTGGTCAACCTTTTGACTTTTCGGTCAATTTTGACTTTTTCGGTCAAAATTTTACCAGCATGAAATCATAGAATTTTCCTTCTCTTTTTACTCAAGGGTAGCATTAATAACTAAGCAAACTGCTTATTGAGTCTCATAACTAATTAAATGAGAACTCAAACATATACTGATATTTAACTCAGATCGTGAGTTTCATATCGACATACAAGATTCAAACTTGAAATTTTCCTTGTCTAAAAGGAAATCATAGGTTCATTGAAATTTCGGGTATTACAGTAAGTACAAACCTCACCTACAGTATAGAAAATAGTAATCTATTTTCAAGTATATGACATGTTATGCCAAGTTATGCTATGTCATGCTATGCTATGCCATGTTATACCATGTTATGATACGATAAGTCATGTTAAGCCATGATACATCAAGTTATGCCATGTCTAGTTCATGTGCATCATGACTATTAAGATCACATGTAAAGATTCTTAGTCTTGGAAATGTAACAAGACTAAGACTAAACCAAGACAAGTAAGGTGTCGTACCAACCTCCTGTTGATGCGGGAGGATCATGTATGTTTCAAGTTTATGATTATCAACCTTCCGTTGATACGTGAAGGGTCATGTTCATGTTTTCCAGAATGGTTAAGGGCCTTGTAAACCCTTACGTTCTGAGGCTTGCGCGCTTTTGGTACGTACACTAGGGGCCCACATATTAAACAAGATAATAAGCTCAAGTCAATAATTGGTTATAAAAGACTCATAATTGATTCTTGTATGAGTTGCACGACATTTGTTACATTTTGTGAGATTATGTTTGTACTTGCTGAGCGAAAGCTCATCAGTATATTTCATACTGTAGGTAAGAGGCCTGCAGCTTAATTGGTGGGCTAGGTGGACGATGCGGCGGGTGAAGGGCGGTTTGGGATACCACTACGTAAAATCTTCCACAAAGTTATGTTAAGCTTAAGTTGATATATATTTTAAAGACAGTTACGTTGTATAAAAATTATGAGGATTTAAAGACTTGATCAAGTTATAAGAAATATGTATATATGTTTTTATCTCAGTATGTATGCATGATAAGTTTCTATACAAGCAACCCTATGTTTATATAAGTTTGAAAAAAAAAATTTATTCTCAATTTTCCAAGAAGGTTTAAGTAGTTATATAAGTTCATGTATGTATGGTAACGACCCTACGTAGGTTGGGGCGTTACAATAATAAATGAACTGCATTACAAAACTTGTCCATTCTTTCTTAACTAAATACATATCCTCACCAATAAATAAATAAAGACAAGAAGAATAAAGGAGAAGTTATTACTTTTCTTGATGTTTTTTTTTATTATCGAGACTGTCACGACCCTGACCTACGCGCTACGCAGGGCCGTGTCATGGTGTGCTTACCTAACTTAATTCTTAATTCATTTACTTTAAACTTACTGAAAATTTTAGAGTAAATTTTTTTTAACTTTATTTTAAACTCAAATTTAAACTTGACTTAATCTCATACTGATACTCATACTTATTCTCATACTTATTTATGGGTACTTACTCGAGTATCGAGCTTTTACATCTTATTTAAAAGTGATCATATTTAAACTATGGACTAGACTCAACCTAGTGTGGGTTGGTACGACATGAGGCAACTTGCTTACCGTCATACTTAAAAACTTTTCCTTACACATGCCATCACTTATTATAATGTAACATAACATAAACACATTTTACAAATATGTTTTACAAAACATATTTTACATAACATAATTTTTCAAAACTCGTGGCGGTGTTCATCCCACATTTCACAGTTCGTAACGTCATCTCTCCACAGTCTTGCATCAAGTATTGCCGGTAGGTTGCTAACTTACAACATGGACGTAAGTAATGCGCTTATGCCCAGTAAGTACAATATTCAGCCCGTAAAACATTTTAATAAAAGAATGCATGTACCGATTATGCTTTCTTATGAATCAATTATGCTTTCTTATATTAACTTAGTTCCATTCCTTTACATGTCATGTGTACACGTACCGTGATACATCGCTATGGAGTGGCTGGAAGTGGCCAGTCCAATCCAACTTAAACCATGAAACAAACCGTTTAACATGGAGTGATTGGGGCAGCCAATCCAATTCAACTCAAACCATAGATTAAACCGTTTAAATCCGTCCTCGTGGCAAGTCAGTACGACACCATAATCTTAGGTTGTCTTATCTTAACTGATGACTTAAAAACATGTTCTTACCATATGGTTTAATATTAGTGAACATGCTTTATGATGTCACTATTTCAAAACACATAACATAACATACTAACAAACCATAACATAAACACCATAACATAAAATATCATAACATAAACATCATAATGTAAACATCATAACATAAACATCATAACGTAAACATCATAACATAAACACCATAATATATAACATATTTAAATCATGTACATCAATATATGATTTCTTGAAAAACATGTAATGTAAAAACGTTTTGCCCATGCTGTAGGCGGAGTTATATTTACTTGTCGTCCTATGCTCTTGGTTTATCGTCCAAATATGGCACGACAACAGTTCATGCTCCTGTTTCCAAACAGGATATAAGATAAGAGTCATACATATTCTATCTTACCATAAATCATAATCGTTAAATATTGGTATCCTAACTCATTTGGTTACGGTTCTTGCCGTAACCTTAGGGCTCATGGCCCAACATACTTAAATAGTATTAGGTTACTAATCTTATTAAGGCCCAACCTAATAGCTTGGGTATCTCATATGGTTACTATAAGTAACCTAAATTATTTGACCCAATACAATTAGATAACCTTCCCGGTTACTATTTATCCTATAGTTGTTTACCGTAGGACTTAGCTTATTTATTTATTTTTTTGCTCTTTCTTGACAAACCTTTGTCAAGTTTTATTTAAAAAACTTATAAAAACCGTATTTTCATAAAATCTCAACTTTGAAGCAAAGACAGTTAAAAACTGTCAAGCTTTGAAAACAATATTTGAAAACAGTTTCTTAATTTCAGTTATCAGTACATGTGCAGGAATTTTCTGCTTTCACACTGTTTTCTAAAATTCTTGTGCTGGAATTTCATGTTTCCTGCACAGTTTTGGAAATCTAATTTTACTTTAAAATCCGTTTCGAATTTGAGAAAACTTTCTGCATGAAAGTTGTAGATCTTGAATAATACTACAACTTTCATGTTTTACTCAAAATCCATTTATGCATTTAACCTGTCCATTTTTCTTGTTGAATCTGCCTGGCCATGCACACTGGGTCTGGCAGACTAGGCTCAGGTTTTCACAAAAACAGAGGCATTTGGAGCCTTATTTTTAAAAACTGTTCACCAGCCCTCCCCTCCCCCCCCCCCCCCCCCCCCCCCCCTTTCCCCCCTCCCCTAGAATTTTTCATTTTCTACAACTTTGTAGTTTTGAGTTTTCCCAAATTCGGCCTCTAAGAGTCTCAAAATCCACTTTCCAGAAAGCTACCCAGTTTTACAGGAAAACTGGCACTTTCGGTTTAGGTCAACTTTTACGTAAAAATTACGCGCACACTACCTTAAACGGTCACAACCGTGAGCCTATGTCAAGCATGCAGCGTATTTCGTAATGTTTCCATGATCATACATTCATTCTTAAACCTATGGGGACATATAACAAACATATAGTAGGCCTACTTAAAACCCACATAATCTTTAACACATATGATCATAACCATGCACCAAAACATAATTAGAGACCACCAAACCCTAATTAAGCACATACTAGTAAAACTAACTAGAGCATGAACATAATTGGTGAGCTTATGCTCTCACAATCCAACTTTGAAAATACACTTAAATTTCCAATCAAAACTCAATTAAAAAGCTTAGGGTGCCAAAGAGAATTACCTTAACCAACTCAAAGGTGTTGGAAAAAACGGATCCGATATCGGAGTTACGGCGTAGCGGAAGTTTTAAAATTTTTATGCCGTTTCGAAAAGAATCTCATGATGCATATAACAATAAATTAAATTCATGATCAAGCGTACCTTATTTCTCGGATTCTGGAATCACTAGAGCGTTTGACCAACGTGTCTTCTTTACTATTCTCGAGTTCCACGTCTCGAAGTGTGTGTGGGCACACGTTCTATGAATCTAAGTGACCGGTAATGCTTTCCGAAGTCTAGATTCCTCCTTCTCAATTCCGATGTTCCTCGTTGAGAATTTGATCCAACTTCTTTATTCAAAACTACAAAACAGGAACCGGTTAACCTCTTATGAAAATTATCACTCGGTTTAACCTTCCTCACAGTTTTGATTCAATGAAATTTTCTCTCTTTTTCTTTCTCACAAGATAGTCGAATTTTATGAAGTAGAAGAAACCCAAATTATTTTTCTCTTCTCTCCCAAAAACTTTTTTCACAAAGAAAAATACTCAATCTTAGTTTCTCAAGAATTCCTAGCCTTTTTATAGAAGTCTAATCCTTTTCAAAATTTAATTCCTACTTGAAAAATAATTAATAATTATTTTTCTGGATAAATTTTGAACCAAAAGATCATACAACTTTAGGGCTAGATTCATTGAACCTAGAAACGTTTTTCCAAGGAGAAAATCTCCTCTAAAAATTCGGCCACTATAGGATAAATCTAGATTGGTGGTTCAAATTTTAAATCAAGAATCTAGACTAGTGAAAAGATCCTAGTCCTATCTAGATTCAAATTTCTTTTAAACCCGTTTGAATTTAAATAAGATTCACTCACTTGAATTAATATTTTCCACAAACATCAACCATATTAATTAATTTAAATTAATGGAATATTTGAATTTTTTCTTCCTCTCAAAATCCGTGCACAACATTTAAAGAAAAAAAATTCATCAAATAATCTCCATTATTTAAATCAATTAATAATTTAATGTTAGGAATATATTTGAACAATTTTGAAACAAAATTTTCTTCCCTCCACCTATCTAAAAAACCGTGCACCATATTTAGATTAGGAGAGAAAAACTTTGTTTTCCAAAATTAAATAATTCAAACACAATCTTATTTTCAAAATTCAAATTAACTAATCACATGTTGACAAATCATGTTATTTGTCTACACAAATCCTACATGTCCAATCCTTTTCCGGATTGCATGTTAGAGAGTACATGTCTTAATAGACATTACAAAATTCCATTTAAATTTACCGATCTCATTAGGAACAAATCCCGAGACGCTATATAGAACTATATGAGCTAGTAGAGGGACCCGATGGAAATATGTAAAGCGGCTCCTATAATTGTGAAAAATTAATCCCAGATTAATTATTCATCAATTATCAACTTCAAAACTATTTCACAAAAAGTTTGAAGCTGAACTCCTGTTTACATACCGTATTATGAAAGCTCTCTAACGCAGTGCTTCTTCCATGATTTATTCATCACTTGCTTAATCCCCATATGTTATCCATGATTGAATTAAGGACTTTTTCCGTTTTACCTTTTCAATCATTTTAATTTAAAGTTCCATTATTCTCCATTGAAAGAACCACCAATTATAAAACCATACAATTGATAAACCATCAGAGAACACAAAGTAAACCGATGGCCAAGATCTTGTTATACTATCTTTCAATCCCCGAATAGTGCCTTTAAGTAGAAAACATGTACTATCGTTAAGATAGCTATGGATTCCATATCTATGAATCTTGATTTCTCTATCCATAAGTCATGCACCCAAAACACAAGTATATTGACCATAAATTAACAGTGTCTCACCTGTAGTGCATTAAAGTACATAAGTCATGGATACGAACTCAAGTAATCATTTCAGGATTAAGATTAATACAGGATGATAATCAAAGCGTCATTGATTCTTATAAACAGAATTATTAAACCTACTCAATTAACATTTTAGGTCCAGTCCAATGTCATACCTCAATACTGCTATACATTAAAGTTTCCACTCGGAACCAATCCGATGGTCAAGTCAAACCATCCCTCTAAGGAAGTAGACAACCTGTACAATCTTATCATGAATAAGATCCCCAAATCTCATTCCATCGATTGCGGACTATTTATTTTGACTGTTATCAAATTAGCATATCTTCTATATATACCCTGTACACATATGGTAATCTGATATATTACCAACAGTCAAGGAGTATTTTATGTTTGCTCAAACATACAATCAACAAATGAAAGTAAATAGGATACTACTTATTAAACATGAATAACCTCTTCTTATTAATATCAAAATGTCATATTTACAGAAAATCCCTAACATAGATTTTTTATCCTTACGGCACATTTAGATCCCAACAATCTCCCACTTACCCTAAGCGAGTAAATGTGACATATTACGCATCCCCATGCCTTCGACGTGTTCTACAAATCTTCTGGCCAACAAAGTCTTCGTGAACCTAAGATTTCCATGCATCCATCCATTACAGATAAGAGAATTGTTTTTCCTAAGAATAACTTTATTATTAAAAGAAACTGAATAAGAATCTTTAATCAAACAAGCTACCGAAATTAGGTTCCTCTTAAAACTAGGAACATAAAAACAATGTCTCAAAACAATAAACCTATTCATCAAAATAAAGATGCACTTCTCTCACTTCTTCAGCTTGCACCAACGTCCCATCACCGGTTCTTAACGTGAAGTTCTCCTCAAGCAAACTTCTAGTTTCCTTGAACCCCTTTAGAGAAATACAAACATGGTTAGTGGCTCCAGAATCTATAACCCAATTGTCCTTAGATTCTTCCACTAAACAACCCTTAAGATACAGGACATTGAAATTACCTTTCTGCTTTTTCAAAGCCAGGTATTCTCGGTAATCCTTCTTGA
Organism: Ficus hispida; assembly: GCA_025413025.1. Lineage (NCBI taxonomy): Eukaryota > Viridiplantae > Streptophyta > Magnoliopsida > Rosales > Moraceae > Ficus > Ficus hispida. The sequence continues at coordinate 23,540,340 of CM046374.1, read as the reverse complement.
AATGTCCTTTCTTCCCACAGTGAAAACACTTAGCCTTTTTAGGATCCACCTTTCGCTTCTTAGTCTTGGTAGACTTCTTAGAAACTGGTGCATCCACCACAGACTTGTTTCCCTTGTTCTTCCCCTTTTCCTTCTTCCTTTTGGGATTAGGAGCAGGCGAACTAGGTTCAGCTACATTTGCCTCAGCCTTAGATCTAGAACCTTTAAAAATGTTCTCAAAGGCTTGCAACTCTTTCATCAATTCCGTTAAAGACATCTCCTTCCGGTTAAGGTTGTAGGATGGCTGAAACAAATCGAAATCCTTGGATAAGGTTTGGAAAACCATCACCAATTAAGTTGCAGCATCGATCTCAACCGCATTTGTCTGAGCCTCAGACAAATAAGCCATGACTTTTATCATGTGCTCCTTGATGGAGTTCTAACCTTCTACCTGCAGTT
>CM046374.1:23500920-23539802 GCA_025413025.1 Ficus hispida | reverse complement strand
GTAATACCTAGCTTTTGATTATTATGATTTTTGTGTAAAATTCAACTGTACGTTAAGGATATTTATGAAAGAGCCCGATTAAGGGTTTTTATGACGTTTTGTGAGTTTTTATGGCTTTATAAAACTCAAAAATGATTGCTTAGTCAAGAAAACGACCTTTTAGGCAAAAAGGAACAAAATTGCCAAAATTTTCATGTTGGTCAAAGTTTGACCAAAAACGTCGACGGTTGACCAAAAAAAAGTCAACTGTTGACCATGGGAGTCAAATTTTGACAAGAGAGTCAATGATTGACAAGAAAGTCAATGGTTGACCCGAAAAATCGAAAATGAGGCGGTACGGTTAAATATTTTTCAATATAAAAATTGTACCGTATAAAAACCATTTTTACGGATAAAATGGTATGTTTAGGATTCAAAAACCACCATAGAAAATCAAGCACATTAATTAGGTTATCTTGGGCCAAGTGGTTTCAAATTATAAGAAAAATTTTTACACAGTCCATTTTCACACAGATAAATTTTGGACTGCAGTTCAGTATAACAGTACTGAAATTATACTGTGTATTAGTGAACACAGTATTAAAAATATCTGTGTTAAGTTTAAAGTAGACTACATTAAGGAAAAAGCCAAACAAGGCTTTAAGATGACATCACCTAAGCTTGGAATTATGACATCATCCCATTTTGATTTATGACATCATAAATGGTGGAAACAACTCACACCTAGCCACCTAGCACCATGCATGGCCGGCCACATGGAGGGTCTTTTGGCAAAATTTTGTGCAATTATTTTTGCTCCAAGGATTTATGAGCAAAAGGTGAACCAAAAAGATTTGCAATGTGATCCAAAACCTCACCTATAAATAGGCCAAGGGGGGTGGTCGGTTTTTAGTCCAAAAAAATCAGAAAAAGCAGCCAAATTCTGCCCATTTTCCCTCTCCAAAAATCTGCAATCTCAAGTGGGTGATTGAGTGAAGAAAAAAATTGAGAAACTTAGGGGTTTTGATGTTGTAGTCTTCGGTTTTCCCTAGCAAGTTCAATCAAAAATTTTGACAGTTTTTGGTGTCCATTTTAGGGGCCAACAGCCGGCTGCCAAGGGGGGGTGAGTGAGTGGGAAAATTTGGATTTAAGAGAGCTTAGTTTAGGTGCAAGCAGCCACCAAGAATCAGCCAATTTTGGTGCCAATTGGTGCAACAAAACCGGCCTTGGGTGGTGTCCTAGGAGGAAAAGTTTTGTGAGCCAAACCCTAACCAATTTTTGGAGATAAATCAAGGTAAACTATTTTAGACCTTAATCTCTTTCAATTAAGCATTCAATTTGAAATTTACATGTATTTCAAGTTGAAATTGTAAGAGCATAAGCTCAATTTATTTTGTGCCCAAAGTTAGGAATCTAGGGTTGTGCTTGATCTAGAATTAGGGGTGGTTTGATTTTTATGTGCATGCTTGCTTTAATTTTCTTAATTTGCATACTAAATACTAGTTTATTATATGTCCCCAATCTGCCCTAGTGTTGGTGAATGATAATTTTGTGCTAGGTTGCTAGAATTTAATTAGTATGCTTGTTAGGTTTTGTGCAACCGAAATCATGCAACTTAGTTGATCCAATATCAATTAGGTTTGCATGGTGATGTTAGAAATTGTGATTAAAGAAAATTTATGCTAGAAAATCGCTGCATGTGTGTATTAGGGCTCCCGCGGTGGCTGGTTGAGCTAGATTCCACGTCTAGGACGTAAAACGAATTCTAAACCGAAAAACTGCCAGGCTCGGGTGGATCCTGACCAGTTTTACGGAAAGCCGATTCTGAGGCCTTTAGAGGCCGAATTTGGAAAAACTTAAAACACAAAAGTTTCTCGGAACAGTTTTTCCTAAGGGGTAGCGTGGACGGATTTGCAAAATGAGGCTCCAATGGCCTCCGTTTTCACAAAATCCGAGACTAAACTGCCCAGACCTAGTTTACACGACCAGTGGGTTTCAAATTAAAACTGGTACGAATCCAAGCAGAACTGGGTTTTTCTTAAAACATGAAAGTTTTATAATTTCTCAAGAGAAAGAACTTTCGTGAAGACAAGTTTTTCAAATTCCATTTGGATTTTTAAATACAACCTGAACTATAAAAACTGTGCAGAGAACAAAAAAATTCCTGTACAGGATTTTCTACAAACATACAGAAAAACTGTATTTTTACATCAACATTTCCTGTTTTGACTATGAAAACTATTTCAAAAGCAGTTTTCAGCCTTAAATGAGTTTTATAAAGTTTTACTTTGAAAACCTCGAATTTTGAAGTAAAACAAAAGATTTTCTAGCCAATTTTCCAAATTGGATTTAAAAGCTAAAGTGTAAAAACAAAAGATGACGAGTGGTAACCGGGAAGGATAACCGAGTTACTAAGGCTTAGGCTCGATAATAAGAATAGTAATTTAATACTAATCATATGGGTTTAATACCCAAGGTTACCTCAAGTAACCTAATGGGTCAAGATAATTAACCACAATCTCTAGGGTTACAATTAGTAACCTAGTAGTTGATCAAGGCTTGTAAAAGGACATATAACCATAATGTTGGAAAGGTTACCAACATTTTATAGGATTCTTATCCTATGTTCTTTCTAATAGCAGGAAGTAACCTGCAGTCGAGGTCAGAGTGGAAATCAACGAAGCCTGGATTACAATAAGTCAGGCAAGTATCGAACCTCACCTGCAGTATGGAAATAGTAAATACTATTTTCAAATGTGCTATGTTATGCTATGCTATTTACACTATATTTTCAAGTGTACATGCTATGATATGTGATGCCATGCGATGATATATTCTATGACATGTTATGCCATGTTGATAAGAATGCCATGTTTTTAAAAGTGTCATGGTTTACAAAAATACCATAAATGCCATGTTTTCAAAAGTGTCATGGTTTACAAAAATGCCATAAATGACATGTTTTTCAAGAATGCTATGTTATGGCAAGTGTTAAGTATGATATAACATAGTGACATCATGAAGCATGTTCACTAATGTTAAACCATATGGTAAGATAAATCAAGAAAGGTATCGTACCAACCTCCCGTGATCGAGGAGGCTACAGGTTTCAGTTGTGACATTTACCTTCCGTGATCGAGAAGGGTCAAGTTATAATTCCCAGAACTGTTAGGGCCTTGCAAACCCTAGCTTTATCTGGAGGCTGCGCGCTTTCGGTACGTACACTATGGGCCCACATGTTGAGACAAGATAATAAGTTAAAGGATTGAGTCTATAATAAAGCATAAGACATTCAATCAATCATAAATGGTTCATGCATATGTTATATGATGAATGACATGTTTTTGAGATGTTCTAAATGTTTTGTGAGATTATGTTTGTACTTGCTGGGCGAATGCTCACTCTTGTATTCCATACTGTAGGTAAGAAGCCTGCAGCTTAAATGGTGGGCTATGCGGACGATGCGGCGGGTGAAGGGCGGTGTGGGATATCACTACGCAAAATTTTCCGCAACCGCTTTTGAATCTCAAAAGTAAATTATGTTATGCAATATGTATGAAGTTTAAAGACTTAAGAAGATATCTTCAGTATAGTATGTATACATGATAAGTTTTTCTCTACAAGATAACTTATGTAAATATGTTTTAAAGAAAAAAAAAAATTATTCTCAAATTTTCAAGTAAGATAAGTACAAGTAAGTATGGTGTCGACCTGGCTTGGGAAGTCGGGGCGTCACAATAGGAAGAGAGTCTAAAGTCTCTTCTTGTAAAACACTCGTACTAGTTTAGTAGTACCAAAATATAAGAACATAATTATAAACATAGTCGATATAAAATAGTTTACGAAATCTAAATGCGGAAATTTAATTCGTGGTGGTATCACACTCCCGTCCTTCACCGCCTCCGCACAGCTTTGCCAGTTTATAACATCTAAGTAACGGGCTGCTTACCGGCAATACCTACAGCACGAACATATAATGATGAGCTTTCGCTCAGCAAGTACAAACCATATCTCACAAATCGTTTTAATAAAATCATATCATCGCATGTAATATCATGAATGATTATAAATGCATATAAAATGTGTGTTCAATTATGTTTTATTATTTACATATCTTGTCTACTTAAGGGCCCCTATGTCGTACCCATATGCGCGCAACCAATGGGAAGTTAGGGGAGCGACCCTCCAATAGCCACCAAGGTCATATTTTATAACTTTCGTTCTTATCATATCCTCTTACTAATTGGAGGTTGGTACGACACTTAATCCTATCTTTATTTGCCTCATCATTATTAATTGTGATAATATGTAGATTTACATGTCACTATATATCTATTACTATGGCATAAATATATGTGAGGCATGCCGATCATGTCAGTACAAGAGAAATTTATGCACATCAAATACTTAATCAAAGCAATACGTATAACTCATATACTCATCATATCATCAAGTCAAGTTATAGCAAACATAGAGCATCAACAAAGAAAAACATTTTATTCCATGCTGTAGGTGAGGTTTGTACTTACTTGTCTTATGTACTTAAGCTTCCGGAGTTGTATCTCCTACTACACCGATTTGAGAAATTGTCCTAATTTAAACAATATCTCATTACTAGATAGAATTATAGTAATATTACTTTACTCACTTTATAAACTTAATTTACTTATATTATAATTAACCTTAACAATTATTATTTTTAATTAATTATTAAGTGTTAAAATAAATTTCTACTAATTATTATTTAATAAATTATTTTGATTAATTAATTAATCAATTGATTAATTAATTTGTTAACTAATTAATTAAGTAATAATTAATTATTATTTTATTTAATTGACTAATTATAATTAAATTATATAATATTAATTGACTTATTAATAATTACTTTGTTAATAATTTAATTATGTTACTTAAATATTCTTTCCCATATAATAATTATTAATTATTAATTATTAATTCTACTAGTAATAATTAATAATTTGATTAATCTAATAATTAATGTTTGGTTAATCTCTAGTTAATCATCCATTATTATTTTTTTGATTATTACATCAATGGTTAATGATTAATTAATATATAATTAATCATATATTATAACTATGTAGTTATTCAACATAAAAATCTTGATTATTATATGCTAACTCTTGTAATTAATTAATTAGTTATTAATTAATTAATTGTTTTATTAACTACATTTGGTTATGTATTAATTAATTAATTAATTAATTAATCAATCAAGATGAGAAGGAGTCACCTATGGGTATACCTCTATTTTATTATTGGGCTAGCCCAACACTTAAGTTATGTTCATCTAGTTGGGTTAAGGTAAACTCTTGGTATATGCTCGGTAACCATCTAGTATACTTTATCTTGACCCATTTAAGACTTTTAATTTAATTTTATAAAGTTAGGGTTTTCACATTATTTGATCATACACCTAAAAATCAACTCATTTCATAACTAAATATATTCATATGTTATGACTTACCATTAGGTCACATTTTAATGTTTAATCGTTTTATACTGGAGTATAATTCCGTTTTGGACACTTGATGACTTGTTGGAAGGCTTGAAACATCTAGTTTCTGTCTTGTTAACTTGTTTTCCAAGGTTTTAAGTATTTCAAACATCAATGTGGACGTTTCTTCCCAAGTATCCTATGGTAAAATCCCATATTACCAGATTATACTTCATTTTAAGAGATTTGTTAAAATTAATGTACATATCCGTTTTAAGCACATGGTATCTCATTTTGAAGGTTAAGATGTCTATTTTACAATGGTAAAGTCATTTCCTTTATTACTTGAATGATTCATGCCATCAACTTAGGTTTTGTTACTGTTGGTTTCACATTTGAACCACAAATCTAGATTCATAAGTAAGATAAGAAAAATCATAACAATTTACTTACAAGTCCAAATAAGACAAAAGATATGTCATTGGAAATTTATAATGTCTATTTTGTATGATAAGAACAGTTTTATAAGACGTTAAGTCTTACTAACTCAAAAATTTCAAAATCCGTGGCTAGTACAGAGTTCCAGCAAGGATTTTCAGTTCGTAGCCTAAACTTGTAAAATTCATCAAAAATTGCACATTTATCCGTTTAAGGTGTAAGATACCTTGTTGGAAAGCTTGAAGAATATAGTTTCTATATCTATAACTTATAATCTAAAATTTTAAGTCTAAAGGGTTCGGAGTGTAGAAACCCCGTGGCTGGTCTACACCCAGAGATCCATTCTCTCCCTAGTTTTACGACACAATTTCAAACGCACATAACTTTAGACATATAAAAGCAAATCAAATGATTCCAAAGCCTAAAATGAAACTTATCTTCTGTAGAATATTAACATATAATTTATTTTTCATACCAAAGTTTCTAATGCATGTCATATCACCATAACTACCACAAACTCTAACAAGGTTCTTAGAACTTATCGAAATGCTCCGGGGATCCTTTAAGATCTCGAACCTTCCAAGTTCTTCACAAAACTTTTCCTAGGTAAGAAGAAGTCTAATATTAAAATCATAACTAAACATCATGCTTTAGTTCTCCAAAAATGACTAAAAACACAAAGAATACCACTAGGTTACCTCTAGTAAAACGTCCTCTAACTCCGTCTTACACTTCTTCGATCTTAGAGACGGCGTTTCTTAGAGCTTGAATATGGATGGAGGAGAGTGTTAGAGGTGTGTTGGAGGTAGAGAATAGTGTTGGTGGTTCTTCTTTTGTTTTGAGCTTGGTGGTGGTTAGAGAGTTAGGGTTTGTGAGTTTAATTTGTGTGAGAACAAAATGAGGTATTATGGGTTTATTTTCAGCTAACTTTTACCCTAAGGAGAGCTGTACTTTGAGGGGTCAAATTGAAAATTTTTGGCTGAAACAGCCCTTACATGGACGCCACTTTTGGGAGGGGTTTGGAGTGAAAATTTGGTTCAAAAAAATGGAGATGAATGGTCACTTTCACTTGTCATTTCCTAAGGACAACTTACCTAAATAACCCATGCCATTTCTTACATGTGGTTGCATGCATGCACCACTTTCTTCTTTTCTCATTTGTTCACATTTCCCCTTGCTTTGTAAGTCACAAAACCTATTCTCTCTAGTCTTAGTCAAATTTTATTTTGTTTTTCCTTCTTTCAATTTCCACCATTGATCCAAGGTTGTCATCTTCATTCTCATCCATTAGATCTTCCAACACACTAATCCTTACTCTAAGTTCTTATTGGCCACTTAACTTCCAAAGTTTGATCATTGATGTAACGCCCCGACCCGTCCACGCAGGGGCGTACTACGTAAACGTGGGCCGTTACCATACTTGCTTAACTTAAACCTTATACTTAGATACTTAACCTTACAGAAAATTTCAGAAAATTTTTTTTTTCTTTCTTTAGACTTTAAACTTTATTTTAAAATCACAACTTAAAAACATTGCATATACAACATTGTACATATTCTTTAAAACATATATATACAACTTGATAATTTAAACAATTTGCGGAAAATCTTGCGTAGTGGTATCCCATACCGCCCTTCACTTGCTTCATCGTCTCCATAGCCCACCAAGTAAAGCTGCAGGCATCTACCTACAGTATGGAATATACTGATGAGCTTTCGCCCAGCAAGTACAAACATAATCTCACAAAACACAAGAAATATTGCACAACTTATGCATGAACCAATTATGTCCAATTATGAATCTTTTATGCACTTGAACTTATTATCTTGCTTAACATGTGGGCCCTTAGTGTACATACCAAAAGCGCGCAAGCCTCAGAACGTCAGGGTTTGCAAGGCCCTTAACAATTCTGGAAAACATGAACATAACCCTTCACGCATCAACGGAAGGTTGATTATCATTTACCCTCACGCATCAACGAGAGGTTGATAATCATAAACTTGAACTTGTAACATACATGATCCTCCTGCATCAACAGGAGGTTGGTACGACACCTTACTTGACTTGGTTTAGTCTTAGTCTTGTTATTATTTTTTTTCAAGACTAAGAATCTTTACGTGTGATCTTAATAATCATGATGCACATGAGACTAGGCATGGTATAACTTGATATAACATAGCATAACGTGATATGACATCGCATAACTTAACATCATAACATAGCATGACATAGTATAACATGGCATTGCATAACATAACATGGCATTGTATAGCATAACATGGCATTGCATAACATAACATGGCATTGCATAGCATAACATGGCATTGCATAGCATAACATGTAATCAAGTCATATATTTGAAAATAGCTTTACTATTTCCCATACTGTAGGTGAGGTTTGTACTTACCTGGTTTCTTATGCTCTTGAAACTTGATCTAATATTCCGTCAAGGTATATCGACAGGTTCTATTCCTGTTTCAATTAGGGTGTAAGATAAGGATTAGCCTATCTTACCGTAAATCTTTTCATGCAATGTTGGTATCCTTAACCAACCTTTAATAGTAACCCTAGTCATATGTCCCTCCTATATTAATTTTATTACCTCATGATAACTTGTTTGGTTACTTAGAGTAACCTAAGGGCATCCGGCCCAATACAAACATGAATAGTGTTAGGTTATCATCCTAACCTATGCCTTGTCATTTTTATTCATAATCTTTTGGGTTTTAGGATCAACACAATTTTTTTTTTTTTATACCTTGTTGGGTTACCTTGAGTAACCCTTGAGATAGTCAAACTTAGCCCATTATCCTAAGTCAACCTTGAGCTTTAGACCCCGTCCCGTAACTCGGGTATCCTTCCCGGTTACCGTCCATCATTGTTTTAGAAAAATCCTGTGCAGGAATTTCTTGTTTCCTGCACACTCTTTAGAAATCCGTGTCAGTTTAAAAATCTGAATTGAATTTGAAAAAGTTTTCTTCATGAAAGTTTTAGATCTCGAAATATCCTAAAACTTTCGTGTTTTGAGAAAAATCCAGTTCTGCTTGTATTTGCGCCAGTGTTTGTTTGAATCTGGCTGATCTTGTAAACTGGGTCTGGGCAGACCAGCCACGGATTTTTGTAAAAACAGAGACCATTGGAGTCTTATTTTGGGATTCTGCCCGCGTTATCCCCTAGGAAAAACCCTCCTGAACAACTTTTATGTTTTAAGTTTTACCCAGTTCGGCTTCTAAAGGCCTCAAATTTCACTTTTCCCGAAACTGGCCAGTTGGCACCCGAACTGGCAGTTTTTCAGTTTAGAATTCGTTTTCCGTCCTAGACGTGGAATCTAGCTCGACCAGCCACCGCGGGAGCTCTAATACACACATGCAGCGGTTTTCTAGCATAAATTTTCTTTAATCAAAATTTCTAACATCACCATGCATCAACAGATAAAAACAAACCCTAACCATATCACAAACACATAGCATGCACATAGAAACTACCAAACCATAACCCCCAATTAAATCAAGCACATACTCTAACTTTCTTAGCTAAGGCAGGGAATTAAAGTGAGCTTATGCTCATACAAACTTTGCTTGAAATACATTTAAATTTCTCAATTGAAATTTAAATGAAAAGTGTAGGGTTTAAGGGATTTTACCTAGCTTCCACCCAAAGTTAGGCTTGCTAGATTTGGTTCACCCTTGGTCCCTCCTTGCTACCACTACGTCCGGCCTCCTCCTTGACTAGTGGAGTCCAAAATTTTTCAGCCACTCTTGCACCAAAATCAGATCACCACAAGCTCAAAAACCCGGCCTCCAACTTGACTTTGCTCTTCCTTTTCTTTGCTCCACACAACCGCCTCCCTCCATTGGGTTCCAAAATTTGGCCAAAAATTGAGCCTCACACACTCACACAAGTCTGGCCATTACCAAAATCCAGCCAACCAATTTTTTTTTTTTTTTTTTTTTGGCTCTTCCTAGGGTCGGTTTTAGAGAGAAAATGGGTGAGGGAAAATTTTTGCCATAGTTTTGGGACATTTCCCAATTTTTTTGAGCTGAAATCCGACCCCCTTCACCCCTATTTATAGCTGATTTTTAACTTTCAAAATTACTAAAAAGTCCTTGAATTTGGATTTAATTTCTTTTCCAAAATTGTACTTTAGTCCTTGAAGTAAAAATATTTGCACTTTGACCCCTACAAGTGTTGGCTGGCCATTGGTTGCCTTGGAGCCCAAGTTTTGCTTACCTCATCATGATGACATCATCTTGATGACATCATGTGCTTACCTCATGCTTACATCATCATTTTTCTCCAAAATTACACTTTTCCCCCAAAAGACAAAATATTTACAATTTGACCTTCCAAGTGGCATGTTGGCCGGCCATCACCTTGTTCTCCAAGCAAATGATGACATCATTTTGATGACATCATCTTGCTTACATCACCTATTTTTAGAAATTGCATTTTGGCCCCGAAAGTTAAAATTCTTGCATTTATGCCCTCTAGGTGGCTGGCCCCTTACTTGGAGATCAAGCCAAGCTTATCTCACCTTGATGACATCATCTTGATGACATCACTTTGCTTACATCATCAATTTTCCAAAATTTTCACTTTAACCCCTAAAGATAAAATTTTGGCATTTTTGTCCCTGAGGTGGCCGGCCATGTCATCTCTTCTAGAGCCTTCTTGCTTTCTTTCCAAGCTTATTTAATCCAATTATGATGTCATAAATTAAGGATAGGATGATGTCATCCATATTAAGCCCTGTTTGGCTTTTCCTCAATATTCAGTCCATTTTTCTACTACACAGATATTTCTAATACTGTGTTTGCTTAAACACAATATTTTTATACTGTACTACAGTCCAAAATTCATCTGTGTAAAAACGGGCTGTATAAAATTTTTTCTTATTTCTTAAAGCCATTTGGCCCTTGATATCCAACTTAGTGTGCTTGATTTTTCTAGGGTGATCTCATAGCTTATTCTAGCTATCTTGTCCGAAAAGACAATTTTCGCAGTATATTTCCAATACTGCATTTCCTATTACTGTATAGTCATACATTTGACTGTTCTTAGTCAATCCATTGACTTTTTGGTCAATTTTGACTTTCTTGGTCAAACTTTGACCAACATGAAATTATGAAATTCATCACGCCATTTTCCTTAAAACGCCTTATACTTGGCTAAGTAGTCTATTGTTGAGTCTTGTTACTAGTTAAATGAGAACTCAAACTTATACTGTTATTCCATTCCAATCTTGATCCAGACTTAGGTTTTCCTTGTTTCTAAGGAAATCTAGAGTCATCAAAATTTGGATATTACATTCTACCCTCCTTAAAAGATTTTCGTCCTCGAAAATTCGTATAATCCTAAATGGCTTTTCTCAATCCACCATCAATTCTTCACAAGTTACTTTAGATTGAATAACTTGTTCATGTTCCCATTTTAACATCTTAATGGGATCATGTCTCTTATATAGAACTATAATCTTCTTTCTATATCCTCATAATTCATATCCTCATACTCTTATGTTTTCATGTCCTCATACTTTCCTTTCTTACTGCATCACAAGAACTATTTACATGAAAAACTGAGCAAGTATATCATATAACTTGCTATATTTGAAAAGCATATATAACCTTCCATACTTGAAAAGCGTATTGTATCTTATATTTAAGATACTTTTCTTTAACTTTATTTGAGGGCTCAGCGAATATATCATAATGAAAATATTTTTCTTTCAATTTGCTGAAACTGAGGACCCTCTGGTACAATGTTAATCTTGTGCTATTAGAACCCTTTTTCTGTTCATGGTGGCCCCTATCTTGGAAATATTTTTCTTCCTCAAGGATTGGCCCTTACATAACATGATGACCATAATATGATGGCCCTTTCATAACATGGGTTGGTTCTAATAAGCATAAGATCAAGCACCATACATAAAAATAATTTCTTGGAATCTTTTTCCAAGTGAATCATGGAAAACAATAATAAATAGTATTATTGAAACATATTACTGTTCGAGTGATGCATTGAAAGGTATCCTTGTATCAACTAGCCACTTGTTAGCCAGTAGAAATTTCTCTTGTGCCTTCAGCGTTTCCTTTATAACACAAAGGCATAATCATAACTCTAGGGAATATCTAAAACTTCCCATTATTTCATAATTTCTATTGCTTAAAATGTCGTATATAGTCGACATTAGTCAAACCATTATATGTCGATTTAAAAGTTGTTGCTATCGATCTCAATCTTATTAACTTCATTGTCAGACTCATAGTCATCACCATTATCATAGCCTACTAAATTGTTGTTGGTAGCATCCAACTCGTATTGGATATTGCTACCCCCAAACTAAGGATCTTAAAAATTTTTCCCGTATCTAATAATACTCGTAAGGGGCAAAAGTTTCACAATCAGGAAACTTAACTTCCATGGTATTGATCCATTCCTTAGAAGGCAAAGTTCTTTAATATCACTATACCCGAGATGAACGATAGGCTATACGATCTCAAAGTCTATTCTTTTCCTTATTGCTATTCTAGCAATTATCGTTATAATTTAGTCACTATAGTTGCAAGATTAGACTCTTGCAAAAAAAAATTTGGTTCGTTCGTACACACGATGAACCATCTTCTAATTCTAGTTCTTAATTCCTCACATTTCTAATCAAAGGAAATTAAATTAACTTACTTGGGCACTTGCAGAAACGATGTGAAGCAAAGTGAATAGGCTGGCAGGATACCGCTCTGATACCAAACTGTAACGCCCCGGCCGTCCACGAGGGCGTACTACGTAAACGTGGGCCGTTACCATCTTGCTTAACTTAAACCTTATACTTAATACTTAACCTTACAGAAAATTTCAGAAAAATTTTTTTTTTCTTTCTTTAAACTTTATTTTAAAATCACAACTTAAAAACATTGCATATACAACATTGTACATATTCTTTAAAACATATATATACAACTTGATAATTTAAACAATTTGCGGAAAATCTTGCGTAGTGGTATCCCATACCGCCCTTCACTTGCTTCATCGTCTCCATGGCCCACCAAGTAAAGCTGCAGGCATTTACCTACAGTATGGAATATACTGATGAGCTTTCGCCCAGCAAGTACAAAATAATCTCACAAAACACAAGAAATATTGCACAACTTATGCATGAACCAATTATGTCAATTATGATCTTTTATGCACTTGAACTTATTATCTTGCTTAACATGTGGGCCCTTAGTGTACGTACCAAAAGCGCGCATCCTCAGAACGTCAGGGTTTGCAAGGCCCTTAACAATTCTGGAAAACATGAACATACCCTTCACGCATCAACGGAAGGTTGATTATCACTTTACCCTCACGCATCAACGAGAGGTTGATAATCATAAACTTGAACTTGTAACATACATGATCCTCCTGCATCAACAGGAGGTTGGTACGACACCTTACTTGACTTGGTTTAGTCTTAGTCTTGTTATTATTTTTTTCAAGACTAAGAATCTTTACGTGTGATCTTAATAATCATGATGCACATGAGACTAGGCATGGCATAACTTGATATAACATAGCATAACGTGACATGACATCGCATAACTTAACATCATAACATAGCATGACATAGTATAACATGGCATTGCATAACATAACATGGCATTGTATAGCATAACATGGCATTGCATAACATAACATGGCATTGCATAGCATAACATGGCATTGCATAGCATAACATGTAATCAAGTCATATATTTGAAAATAGCTTTACTATTTCCCATACTGTAGGTGAGGTTTGTACTTACCTGGTTTCCTATGCTCTTGAAACTTGATCTAATATTCCGTCAAGGTATATCGACAGGTTCTATTCCTGTTTCAATTAGGGTGTAAGATAAGGATTAGCCTATCTTACCGTAAATCTTTTCATGCAATGTTGGTATCCTTAACCAACCTTTAATAGTAACCCTAGTCATATGTCCCTCCTATATTAATTTTATTACCTCATGATAACTTGTTTGGTTACTTAGAGTAACCTAAGGGCATCCGGCCCAATACAAACATGAATAGTGTTAGGTTATCATCCTAACCTATGCCTTGTCATTTTTATTCATAATCTTTTGGGTTTTAGGATCAACACAATTTTTTTTTTTTTTATACCTTGTTGGGTTACCTTGAGTAACCCTTGAGGTAGTCAAACTTAGCCCAATTATCCTAAGTCAACCTTGAGCTTTAGACCCCGTCCCGTAACTCGGGTATCCTTCCCGGTTACCGTCCATCATTGTTTTAGAAAATCCTGTGCAGGAATTTCTTGTTTCCTGCACACTCTTTAGAAATCCGTGTCAGTTTAAAAATCTGAATTGAATTTGAAAAAGTTTTCTTCACGAAAGTTTTAGATCTCGAAAAATCCTAAAACTTTCATGTTTTGAGAAAAATCCAGTTCTGCTTGTATTTGCGCCAGTGTTTGTTTGAAACTGGCTGATCTTGTAAACTGGGTCTGGGCAGACCAGCCACGGATTTTTGTAAAAACAGAGACCATTGGAGTCTCATTTTGGGATTCTGCCCGCGATGTCCCCTAGGAAAAACCCTCCTGAACAACTTTTATGTTTTAAGTTTTACCCAGTTCGGCCTCTAAAGGCCTCAAATTTCACTTTTCCCGAAACTGGCCAGTTGGCACCCGAACTGGCAGTTTTTCAGTTTAGAATTCGTTTTACGTCCTAGACGTGGAATCTAGCTCGACCAGCCACCGCGGGAGCTCTAATACACACATGCAGCGGTTTTCTAGCATAAATTTTCTTTAATCAAAATTTCTAACATCACCATGCATCAACATATAAAAACAAACCCTAACCATATCACAAACACATAGCATGCACATAGAAACTACCAAACCATAACCCCCAATTAAATCAAGCACATACTCTAACTTTCTTAGCTAAGGCAGGGAATTAAAGTGAGCTTATGCTCATACAAACTTTGCTTGAAATACATTTAAATTTCTCAATTGAATTTAAATGAAAAGTGTAGGGTTTAAGGGATTTTACCTAGCTTCCACCCAAAGTTAGGCTTGCTAGATTTGGTTCACCCTTGGTCCCTCCTTGCTACCACTACGTCCGGCCTCCTCCTTGACTAGTGGAGTCCAAAATTTTTCAGCCACTCTTGCACCAAAATCAGATCACCACAAGCTCAAAAACCCGGCCTCCAACTTGACTTTGCTCTTCCTTTTTCTTTGGCTCCACACAACCGCCTCCCTCCATTGGGTTCCAAAAATTTTGGCCAATAAAATTGAGCCTCACACACTCACACAAGGTCTGGCCATTACCAAAAATCCAGCCAACCAATTTTTTTTTTTTTTTTTTTTTTTTTGCTCTTCCTAGGGTCGGTTTTAGAGAGAAAATGGGTGAGGGAAAATTTTTGCCATAGTTTTGGGACATTTCCCAATTTTTTTGAGCTGAAATCCGACCCCCTTCACCCCTATTTATAGCTGATTTTTAACTTTCAAAATTGCTAAAAAGTCCTTGAATTTGGATTTAATTTCTTTTCCAAAATTGTACTTTAGTCCTTGAAGCAAAAATATTTGCACTTTGACCCCTACAAGTGTTGGCTGGCCATTGGTTGCCTTGGAGCCCAAGTTTTGCTTACCTCATCATGATGACATCATCTTGATGACATCATGTGCTTACCTCATGCTTACATCATCATTTTTCTCCAAAATTACACTTTTGCCCCCAAAAGACAAAATATTTACAATTTGACCTTCCAAGTGGCATGTTGGCCGGCCATCACCTTGTTCTCCAAGCAAATGATGACATCATTTTGATGACATCATCTTGCTTACATCACCTATTTTTCAGAAATTGCATTTTGGCCCGAAAGTTAAAATTCTTGCATTTATGCCCTCTAGGTGGCCGGCCCCTTACTTGGAGATCAAGCCAAGCTTATCTCACCTTGATGACATCATCTTGATGACATCACTTTGCTTACATCATCAATTTTCCAAAATTTTCACTTTAACCCCTAAAGATAAAATTTTGGCATTTTTGCCCCTGAGGTGGCCGGCCATGTCATCTCTTCTAGAGCCTTCCTTGCTTTCTTTCCAAGCTTATTTAATCCAATTATGATGTCATAAATTAAGGATAGGATGATGTCATCCATATTAAGCCCTGTTTGGCTTTTCCTCAATATTCAGTCCATTTTTCTGCTACACAGATATTTCTAATACTGTGTTTGCTTAAACACAATATTTTTATACTGTACTACAGTCCAAAATTCATCTGTGTAAAAACGGACTGTATAAAATTTTTTCTTATTTCTTAAAGCCATCTGGCCCTTGATATCCAACTTAGTGTGCTTGATTTTTCTAGGGTGATCTCATAGCTTATTCTAGCTATCTTGTCCGAAAAGACAATTTTCGCAGTATATTTCCAATACTGCTTTCCTATTACTGTACAGTCATACATTTGACTGTTCTTAGTCAATCCATTGACTTTTTGGTCAATTTTGACTTTCTTGGTCAAACTTTGACCAACATGAAATTATGAAATTTCATCACGCCATTTTCCTTAAAACGCCTTATACTTGGCTAAGTAGTCTATTGTTGAGTCTCGTTACTAGTTAAATGAGAACTCAAACTTATACTGTTATTCCATTCCAATCTTGATCCAGACTTAGGTTTTCCTTGTTTCTAAGGAAATCTAGAGTCATCAAAATTTCGGATATTACAATTGATTTGCCTAGGATTCTCTAGCATTAAATCTACACCCTTGATTTCAAATCAAGCATAATTTTTTTATCAATTTTTCACCTTTGGATCTGTAATAACCGAAAATTTATACGGACCCATGATTTCCTCGTGCATAAGAAATCTAAGTTCGTATTATGTGTTTTTTGTGATGTTTCATGAAAATTATGAATTTCAATATGAAATTCATAATTTCATCAGTAAGTGTTTGAGTTCTAATTCAATTAGCTATGAGACTCAATAAGCAGTTTCCTTAGCCAAGCAAGGGACCTTTGAGCAAAAAGGGAAGAAAAATCCTATGATTTCATGTTGGTCAAAGTTTAACCGAAAAAGTCAAAGTTGAGCAAAAAGTCAAAGGTTGACCAGAGAGGTCAAATAGATGAATGTACTGAGATATAGTAAGCAGTATAGGAAATATACTGCGAAAACCGTCTTTACAGACAAGGTAACATGAGTTAGATTTAAAACCACCATAGAAAAATCAAGCACACCAAGTAGGATATTAAGGGCAAGAAAGGTTTCAAGAAATAAGAAAAATTTTATACAGTTTATTTTTACACAGATAAATTTTGGACTACAGTATAGTATAAAATACTGTTATTAGTTAATAATAGTATTGGAAATATCTGTGTTAGCATAAAAGTGGACTGCATTTTAAAGGAAAGGCCAAACGAGGCCTTAAGGATGACATCACCTTATCTTGAAATTATGACATCATTCTTGACTACAAAAAAATTGGAAAAATCAGCAAAACCATGCCCAAAAATTTCTCCACCCATTTCCTCTAAAAATCCGAACTCTAGGAAGAAAAAAAAAAAGAGTAGAGCAAGAGAATTGGTGCAAGGGTTGGTCGGTTTTCTTGATTGAAACAACAAGCAAAGGTTCAAAAATTTTTGGAACCCATTTAGAGGGAAGGCCGGTTGTGGTGGTGCTAGGAAAAAGGAGAAAAAGTTGACCAAATCTCTTGAATTGAGTAAGGTAAGCCTCCTTGGATCCTAGGCTTTTCAATTCAAGTTTCAATTTGGAGATTTAAGTGTATTTCAATGTTGGAATTATAGAGCATAAGCTCAATTTAATTTTCTGCCCTAGTTTAGGAATTTTAGGGTTGTGCTTGATAATTGGTGCTTAGGTGGTTTTAAATTTCAAGGTATGCATGCTTATATTGGTTGCATGAAAATTAGGGTCTATGCATGGTTGTATGTCCCCAAATCTGCCTAAGGATTTGAATGTGATTGTATGGATGTATGATGATGGAATGAATGTTAGAAAGCGCTGCATGACTGGTATAGGCTCTCGGTTGCGGCCGATTGAGGTAGTGTGCACGTATTAGGACGTAAAATGAATCTAAGCATAAAAACTGGCCAGTTTTCTGGAAATCTGATTTTGAGGCCTTTAGAGGCCGAATCTGGAAAAACTTAAAACATAAAATTTGTAGAGAAATGTTTTTCCTAGTCGGTATTGTGAACCGTTTTGCAAAATAAGGCTCCAACGGCCTCGGTTTTTACAAAAATCCGAGCCTAACTGTGCCCAGATTTCATGCACGGCCAGGTGGGTTCAACAGGGGATAAGAGTAGGATAAATTCTGAACTGGGTTTTGAGTAAAACATGAAAGTTGTAAGGTTTTTCAAGTTCTAAAACTTTCATGAAGAAAACTTTTTCGGATTCGACCCAAATTTTCAAATACAATTGGATTTATAAAACTGTGCAGGAAACAGGAAATTCCTGCTCATGATTTTCTAAAACAGTGCAGGAAAAGGACATTCCTGCACATACACTGATGGTTTGACTGTGGAAAGCTGTTCCAAGGGCATTTTTCAACACTTAATGATTTTACAAATCCTACTCAAGAATTATAATTTTTCAAAAGTTGAACAAAGGATTTTTGAATTAAAAAAGGACCTAAAATGTTAAGTTTTTCCAAAGAAAAGCCAAAGAAAATTTTGGACCCAAAAAATGGAGACTAGATTGACCAACGGTAATCTGGAAGGACACCCAGGTTATTGGACTAATGTGACGCCCCGACTTCCCAAGCCAGGTCGACACCATACTACTTGTACTTAACTTGCTTAAAAATTTGAGAATAAATTTTTTTTTTTTTAAAACATATTCTCATAAGTTATCTTGTAGAGAAAACTTGTCACTCATATATACCAAACTGAAAATACCTTCTCGTGTCTTCAAATTCTTTACATATAACAAAACATCATTTACTTTTATCATATTAACATATTTTCTGAAAAATTGGATGCGGAATATTATGCGTAGTAGTATCCCACACCGCCCTTCACCCGTCGCTGTAATATCCAAAAATTTACATGGACTCATGATTTCCTTATATAGAAGAAATCCATGTTTATATTATGTGTTTCTGTGATGTTTCATGGAAATTGTGAATATCAATGCGAAATTTATAATTTTATCAGTAAATGTTTGAGTTTTCATTTAATTAGCTATGAGACTCAATAAGCAGTTTGCTTAGCCAAGCATGCGACCTGTGAGCAAAAAGGGAAGAAAAATCCTATGATTTCATGTTGGTCAAAGCTTGACCGAAAAAGTCAAAGGTTGACCAGAGAGGTCAAATAAATGACGGAACCGAGAGTTGATAAGCAGTATAGGAAATATACTACGAAAACCGTCTTTATAAATAAGATAGCATGAGTAAGATTTAAAACCACCATAGAAAAATCAAGCACACCAAGTAGGATATTAAGGGCAAGAAAGGACTTAAAGAAATAAGAAAATTTTTATACAGTCCATTTTTGTACAGATAAATTTTGGACTGCAAAATATACTACAGTACTGTGTATTAGTGAACACAGTATTAGAAATATCTGTGTAGCTCAAAAATGGATTGCATATTGAAGAAAAGAGCCAAACAAGGCCTTATGGTGACATCACCTTGATGACATCACCTTATCCATTAATTATGACATCATTTTGGAATTAAGAAAAATTTGGAAAGTAATTAGGAAGATTCTAGACACTTCATGGCCGGCCACCTAGCATGCTTTTTGTGCAAAATGTTAGTTTTTGAAGGACTATTTAGCAATTTTGCAAAATTTAAAATGCCTATAAATAGGGGTGCATTTTATTCAAAAAAATCAGAAAATTTGGAGAGGTTCTGCCCATTTTCCAGCTCCAAAAACCGCCCTTGATCAGCCAAGAAAAACAAAACAAAAACCAAAATCCAAGTGTGGGAATTAGTGGTGAAGTTCGGATTTCACCTAGGAACCAAGAGGAAAAGCTGAAAAATTTTTGGAGAACCATTTTGGCCAAGGGGGCCGGTTGTGGGTGAGCTGAAAAGGAAGAGAAAAACTGATTGGGAACAAGGGGGAGTGGTCAGATTTTTTGGTGAAAATCAGCAGCCAAAAGAAACCAAAACTTTCGGGTAGGCTAGGGGGAGGCCGAATTCACCAAGGAGCCAAGGAAAGGAGAAAATTCTTGGAACCAAACTCTAACCATTCTTAGGGTCAAGAAAGGTAATCTCCCATGGCCTTAAGCTTTTTCAATTTGGTTCAATTTGAAATTTAATTGTATTTCAAGTTGTCAAATTGTATGAGCATAAGCTCAATTTTACTAATTGCTTTAGTTTAGGAAGTTAGATATGTGCTTGATTAGGACTTAAGGGTGGTTTGAATTTATTAAGTTTTGCATGATTTAATTGATGCTTGATTTAATTATGTGGTATGTATGTTAGCTGCTGCCTAGGGTTATATGTCCCCTAAGTGAATTTAAGTTGAGCTAGAATGGTTAAAAAGGTTGCATGGCTAATGTAGAGCAAATTATGCAACTTTGGAAATTAAGCATACCCTAGAATTCTAGAAAAGAATAATGGGTTGCATGGCTGAATTTTTAAATGTGTTTAAAGAAAATGTACGTTAGAAAAAGTGATGTGTGTTGATGTTAAGCTCCCGCTGTGGTCGGTTGAGGTAGTGTGCGCGATTAGGACGTAAAACAAAAATCGAAACCGAAAACTGCCATTTCGGGTAGAAATTGGCCAGTCTCGGGAAAATCAGATTTTTGAGGTCTTTAGAGGCCGATTTTGGAAAAAATTAAAACACAAAAGTTGTTCAGAACAGTTTTTCCTAGAGGGCAAAGAGAATGGATTTGAAAAATGAGGCTCCAATGGCCTCCGTTTTTACAAAAATCCGAGGCTAATCTGCCCAGACCTAGTCTACACGTCCAGTAAATTTCAAATTAAAACTGAAAAGAATCCAAGCAGAACTGGGTTTTTCTTAAAACACGAAAGTTTTAGAATTTTTCAAGTGCAAGAACTTTCGTGAAGACAAGTTTTTCAAAATCAATCTGGATTTTTAAATACAACCTGAACTATGAAAACTGTGCAGAGAGCAAGAAATTTCTGCATAGGATCTTCTAAAACAAAACAGAAAAACTGTATTTTTCACAAAACCCATTGTTTTGACTGCTAAAACTGTTCCAATGGCAGTTTTCAGCCCTTACCAATTTATAAAACCTACTCATAAGTTTTCAAGGATTTTTGAAAGAAAAACCTTAGTTTTCTAAAAAAAAACAAAGCAAGAAAGGATTTTAACCAAGTTATTGGTTTGGGCCCAAAGCCCAAGGGTTATCCAACGTAACCCAATAAAGGACCAAGCCTTTCGATTTCAACCCTTATCTCGGGGGTTATTTACGGGATTACGAATAGTAATCCGTTTACGATATTTTTCCAAGATAATGATATGGGGACATATAAGCCTAATTAAGTATGAATGTTGGTTTGGTTACCAACATTCTATAAGTACAGAATTCTTACCCTATGTCCTTATTATAACAGGAGATAACCTGCTGTTGTGTCCGGAATTAGAGCGACGCATTAGTGGACATAATAGACGAGGTAAGTACAAACCTCACCTACAGTATGGAAAATAATAATCTATTTTCAAGTATATGACATGTTTACACGTTATGCCATGTTATGCTATGTCATGCTATGTTATGCTATGCCATGTTATGTTATGTCATGTTATGCCATGTTATGATACGATAAACCATGTTAAGTTATGTTAAACCAGGATACATTAAGTATGCCATGTCTAGTTCATGTACATTATGACTATTAAGATCACATGTAAAGACTCTTAGTCTTGGAAATATAACAAGACTAAGACTAAACTAAGACAAGTAAGGTGTCGTACCAACCTCCTGTTGATGCAGGAGGATCATGTATGTTTCAAGTTATAATTATCAACCTTCCGTTGATGCGTGAAGGTCATGTTCATGTTTTCCATAATGGTTAAGGGCCTTGCAAACCCTGACGTTCTGAGGCTTGCGCGCTTTTGGTACGTACACTAGGGGCCCACATGTTAAACAAGATAATAAGTTCAAGTCAATAATTGGTTATAAAAGACTCATAATTAATTCATGCATGAGTTGCACGACATTGTTATAATTTGTGAGATTATGTTTGTACTTGCTGAGCGAAAGCTCATCAGTATATTTCATACTGTAGGTAAGAGGCCTGCAGCTTAATTGGTGGGCCAGGTGGATGATGCGGCGGGTGAAGGGCGGTGTGGGATACCACTACGCAAAATCTTCCGCTGCGTTATGATAAGTTTAAGTTTATATATATTTTAAAGACAGTTATGTTGTATAAAAATTATGAGGATTTAAAGACATGAAAATTTTGTAAGAAGTATGTATGTTTTTATCTTAGTATGTATGTCTGATAAGTTTCCATATGAGTAACTCTATTTTATATGTAAGTTTGAAAAAAAAAATTTTATTCTCGATTTTCCAAGCAAGTTTAAGCAGTGTTATTAAAAGTCCAAGTATGTATGGTAACTGCCCTACGTAGGTTGGGGCGTTACAGTCGCATCGTCCGCAAGGCCCATCACTTAAATTGCAGGCTTCTTACCTACAGTATGAAATATAAGAGTGAGCTTTCGCCCAGCAAGTACAAACATAATCTCACGAAATAATTCAAACATCTTAAAACATGTCCATCATCATGTAGCTTATGCATGAACCATTTATGATTGATTGAATGTCTTATGTTTCATTATAGACTCAATCCTTAACTTATCTTGTCTTAACATGTGGGCCCATAGTGTACGTACCGAAAGCGCGCAGCCTCTAGATAAAGCTAGGGTTTGTAAGGCCCTAACAGTTCTGGGAATCATAACGTGACCCTCACGCATCAACGAGAGGTTAATATCACAATTGGTGTTAAACATGTATCCTCCACGATCACGGGAGGTTGGTACGACACCTTACTTGATTATCTTACCATGTGATTTAACATTAGTGAACATGCTTCATGATGTCACTATATCATGTTCAAACTTAACATTTCCCATATCATGGCATTCTTGAAATCATGACATTTTTAAAACCATGACATTTTAGAAAACATGGCATAATATGTAACATGTCATAGCACATCATCGCATAGCATTACATAACATCATACAACATAGCATGTACATTTAAACATGTAATGTAACTAGTATAGTTGAACATAATATATATGAAAATAGTATTTACTATTTTCATACTGTAGGTGAGGTTCGATACTTGTCTGATTTGTTATATTCCAGGCTTTGTTGTTTCCACCCTGATCTCAATTGCAGGTTACTTCCTGCTATTAGAAAGAACATAGGATAAGGATCCTATAAAACGTTGGTAACCTTTCCAGCATCATAGTTATATGTTCTCCTTACATACCTTGATCATTTATTAGGTTACTAATCGTAACCCTAGAGATTATGGTTAACCGTCTTGACCCATTAGATTACTTGAGGTAACCTTGGGTATTAAACCCGTATTAGATTATTCTTATTATTGAGCCTAAGTTTTAGTAACTCGGGTATCCTTCCCGGTTACCATTCGTCATTGTCTTGTTAATATGTTTTGACTTCTAAAATCCAATTTAGAAAATTGGCTAGAAAATCTTTTGTTTTACTTCAAAATTCGTGGTTTTCAAAATAAGATTTTATAAAAATTATTGAAGACTGAAAACTGCTTTTAAAACAGTTTTGATAGTCAAAACAGAAGTGTTGATGCAAAAATACAGTTTTTCTGCATGTTTTTAGAAAATCCTGTGCAGGAATTTCTTGCTCTCTGCACAGTTTTAATAGTTCAGGTTGTATTTAAAAATGCAGATTGATTTTGAAAAACTTGTCTTCACGAAAGTTCTTGCTCTTGAAAAATTCTAATACTTTCGTGTTTTAAGAAAAACCCAGTTCTGCTTGGATTCTTGTCAGTTTTAATTTGAAACTTACTGGACGTGTAGACTAGGTCTGGGCAGATTAGCCTCGGATTTTCGTAAAAACGGAGGCCATTGGAGCCTCATTTTTCAAATCCATTCGCGCTGCCCTCTAGGAAAAACTGTTCTGAACAACTTTTGTGTTTTAATTGTTTCCAAACTCGGCCTCTAAAGGCCTCAAAATCTGATTTTCCCGAGACTGGCCAATTTCTACCCGAAATGGCAGTTTTCGGTTTCGATTTTTGTTTTACTTCCTAGACGTGGAATCTAGCTCGACCAGCCACCGCGGGAGCCCTAATACACACATGCAGCGGTTTTCTAACGTCCAATATTCACCATGCAAATTAAAATTCACATCATGCATTAACATATAAAACCTAATCATTCAAACAAACACCTATCATGCAAAAATGGAAACCACCAACCATAAACCCTAACTTAATTCAAGCACACAACCTAAATTTCTTAGCTAAGGCAGGGAGTTAATGTGAGCTTATGCTCAATACAACCAATGCTTAAATACATTTAAATTTCTCGAAATGAAATTTAAATGAAAAGCTTAGGGATCCAAGGAATTATACCTCAATTTGGTTCAAGGGTTTGGCTAGGATTTCTCGTTTTTCTCCTTGCCCCTTGTTCTAGCAAAACCGGCCCTATGGCTTGCTTGGCTCCAAACTTTATCTCCACCACCCTTGCTCTAGATTTCCGGCCACTCCAACTCACAAAATCCGGTCACATCCAAGTTTCCTTCTCCTCCCTTTCTCTTCCTTCCACAACTGGCCTTGAGCCAAAAAATGGGTTCCAAAATTTTTTTCAACTTTTCGGCTTGCTTTCCAACAATAAACCGACTAACACACTCTCTTTTTCACTTGATCTTGGCTCGAATTTCTTCCTTTCCCTCTCCCTCAAGTTCGGTTTTGGAGGGTAAAAATTTTGGCAAAGTTTGGTTGCTTTTCTCTCATTTTTTTGAATTATGGCTTCACCTATTTATAGAGGTGGAGAAAGTCTTGGAAATTGGAATTTGACCCCAAAAAAATCAAGAAATCACACAATGGGGGGTGTAGGTGGCTGGCCAAAGCCTTGTGGAACAAGGAAAAATTGTTCTAGAACAAGACACTTGTCATCTAATGCTTGGTTCATGGAATTATGATGTCATAATTCCAAATAAGGATGATGTCATAAATATGATATCATCCTACGGCCTTGTTTGGCTCTTTTGCTATTGTACAGTCCATTTTTAAGTTAACACAGGTATTTCCAATACTGGATTCACTTATACTCAGTATTGGTTTACCGAACTGCAGTCCAAAATTTATCTGTGTAAAAATGGACAGTATGAATTTTTCCTTATTTCTTAAAACCCTTTTGCTCTTTAATTCTACTTAATGTGCTTGTCTTTTTATGGTGGTTTTGAATCTTAAACATATTATTTTATCAGTAAAATCGGCCTATGCAGTATAATTCTATACTGCGGGCTATTTACTCTTACGGTCTTTTCTTAACTTTTGGGGTCAATCTTTGCCTTTCTCGTCCACCATTGACTTTCTTGTCAACAATTGACTTCCTTGCCAAGATTTGACTCCCGACGTCAACAGTTGACTTTTCTGGTCAACCGTCGACGTTTTTTGGTCAAACTTTGACCAACATAAAAATTTTGGCAATTTTGTTCCTTTTTGCCTAAAAGGTCGTTTGCTTGACTAAGCAATCATTATTGAGTCTTATAAAATCATAAAAACTCACAAAATATCATAAAAACCCTTAACCGGACTCTTTCATAAATATCCTCAACGTACAGTTGAATTTTTTTTTTTACACAAAAATCATAACGATCGAAAAACTAGGTATTACAGGGCCAAAGCCCAGGGTTATCTAATGTAGCTCAACAAGATACCAAGTTTAAATATGGACTAAGACAAGTAAGATATCATATAGGGGGACATATAACTATGGTTATGCATAAGTGTTGGCTAGATCCCCAACATTTTAAACCCTTACCTATGTCCTTTATTATAGCAGGAGATAACCTGCTGTTGTGTCCGGACTTGGAGCGACACATTAACGAACATTGTAAGTGAGGTAAGTACAAACCTCACCTACAGTATGGAAAATAGTAAGCTATTTTCAAGTATATGACATGATTATATGTTATGTTATATTATGCCAAGTTATGTTATGTTATGCCAAGTTATGCTATGTCATGTCATGTTATACTATGTCATGCTAGGTTATGATACGATAAGCCATGTTAAGTCATGTTAAGCTATGATATATCAAGTTATGCCATGAATTTATGGTTATGCCATTTCTAGTCTCATGTGCATCATGATTATTAAGATCACATGTAAAGATTCTTAGTCTTGAAAATATAACAAGACTAAGACTAAACCAAGACAAGTACGGTGTCGTACCAACTTCCTGTTGATACAGGAGGATCATGTATGTTTCAAGTTCAAGTTTATGATTATCAACCTCTCGTTGATGCGTGAGGGTATAATGATAATCAACCTTCCGTTGATGCGTGAAGGGTTATGTTCATGTTTCTAGAATGGTTGAGGGCCTTGCAAACCCTGACGTTCTGAGGATGCACGCTTTTGGTACGTACACTAAGGGCCCACATGTTAAGCAAGATAATAAGATCAAGTCAATAATTGGTCATAAAAGATTCATAATTGATTCATGCATAAGTTGCACGATATTTATTACGTTTTGTGAGATTATGTTTGTACTTGCTGAGCGAAAGCTCATCAACATATTTCATACTGTAGGTAAGAGGCCTGCAGCTTAATTGGTGGGCCAGGTGGATGATGCGGCGGGTGAAGGGTGGTGTGGGATACCACTATGCAAAATTTTCCGCAATTTATGTCAAGTTTAAATATATATATATATGTATATATTTTAAAGTAAGTTATATTATACAAAAATATGAAGATTTAAAGACTCTAACAAGTTGAAAGAATTATGTATGTATGTTTTTATCTCAGTATGTATGCATGATAAGTTTTCCATACGAGCAACCCTATTTTTATATGTAAGTTTGAAAAAAAAATTCATTCTCGATTTTCCAAGTAGGTTTAAACAGTTATGTAAGTTCAAGTATGTATGGAAATAACCCTACGTAGGTTGGGGCGTTACAGGATTTCCTAAAAGTAACCACTATTAATTCATCTTCTATCTATGTAACACATTAATTCCCAATCATGCTCTCAAAGCTTGACTATTGTTATGATAAAAATAAATACTAAGATCATTAAATCGACCGATTAATAAAAACCGGGGTTCTTCCCAAAAATTATCATTATCCCCCCTAATGCGACATAATAAATTTTTCGTATAAATTTATATGTCGTTCAATTCATCATTTATGTAATTAAAATTTCTCATTTAAATAGAGAACTTGACTTTGCTATATCATCGACATCATCACACCGATGATACATACGTAATCATTCATGAGTATGAAATTTGACATTCATTAAGATAATTCATTAGAAGTATATTAATGAAGGAAATCCACAATAATAATTCATGAATAAGGCTTATAAATTTCTAGGGCATCACAACAGTACCATCTCATTCAAACTTAAAGTCAACCTGGTCAAACTTTGACCGGAATAAAAAAATCATATATTTCTATTTTGTCATTTTTCTCAAAAGGCCTTATGCTTGACTTAAGCAAACTATTATTGATTCTCGTAGCTAATTAAACGAGAACTCAAATATATACTGATATTTAACTCAGATCAAGAGCTTCATATCGACAAACAAGGTTTAGACTTGGGTTTTCCTTTTATCTAAGGAAATCGTAAGTTCATTAAAATTTCGGGTTCTTACAGAGACGGACTTCGATAACGTGTCTAGCAAACTTTTCCTCTTCAAAAGTTATTGCATTATGAAACAAAATCACAAAACTAACCTAATAACAAAGTTGGTTCACGTAAGATCAAAAGTGGCAACAATAAAAAATAATGAACGAATTTGATTTTAGCTTGTACACTAAATCAGGGCTAAGATAAATTATTACTCTATGGAATCTTTCCTTGCATAATAATAGGATGAAAAATGTAGTTCAAGTAGTGTAGTAATTAAGAACTTACCTGTTCGTAATACTTCTTCTCAAATTTTCTTATCTCATCTCTAATTTCTTCATCCTCTATCAACATCATGTCAGACTTAACAAAAGAAAAGTAAAATTGTTATTAGCCACCAACTATATAGAAGGGAAATAAAGAAAAGGATATAAGCAGTAGGTACATAAAACTGAAAATTAAACAGTGATTGGTGATCCAAACTCTTTGATATCCCAACTCTCCCTCAAGACAGAAATGGAAAACAAAAACAAAGAAAGCATAAAACTAAAAGACCAAAAGTAATTATTTCCCTATAAGTGCATTTTGAAATAAGTAAATTTGTTTTTTAGTTTCATCGAAGGAACATAAATATTCTACTTATGCAGATAAGAAACATTTATTTATCTGTTCTTTTGTTGTTCATTTACTTTTTTTGTTAATAATGTACAATAAATATTCTAAGTACTAACCTCAACTTCTGGATAAGTGAGAACTGTAATAAGGCTTTTGCACTGTTTGGAACTGATCCTCACCAATTCGAAACTTGCAAAAAATAATGAAAAAGTAAAACAAAATAAAGCCTTGAAAACCTTTACTGATACCTCGTATAGGTTATAACTATGCCTTCCTCATGTGGAGGAATTTTGTTGCATGCCTTCCTAAAAATTTAATATGACTAACATTGTTGGATCTGTTTCAATATGCATAAAGCCTCTGAAACCATACTTTCCCAAATCAAGTTCAACTCTACCGCATGCAAAACAAATAATCACGCATACCCACATTCTAAATTGAAAAAAGGCAATGTCTATTGCATATCCATATACATCAACTCATAATACATTTTATTTTCTAAAAATCACATTCAACCAAAAACATAATGTTTATTGCATACTCATATGCATCAACTCAAAATACACATTTTTTTTTTCCCTAAAATCACATTCAACCAAAAACATACTTACAATTTGCAATTGAAATTCAAAATTATAAACACATACCCATACTCAAGCATTTCTTCTTCAAATATATACCTCGTTTACATTACCATAATTTCAAACATGCGTATTCTTCATGTACACACAATATGTCAAATACACAAGTATACTATAAAAATTGCTTATATATATAATAAATGAATCAACTTTCAAAAAAAAAAAAAACCAAAACAACACAACTTGTTTCATACAAAAAAAAAAAAAAAAAAAAAAAAAAAAAAAAAAAAAAACCAAAACATAAACATAAAAATCACATTTTTCATATAAAATGCGGATTTCAAAAATTTTTAGGAAAAATATAAAAAATTCCCAAGTATTTAGGCAAGATAACACTTTTTCCCATATTATTAAACAAATGTTGAATATATCCCGGAGATAAGAAAATTTGGGAGTAGTTTTTGAAAATGGTATTGCTTTGATTACGAAATAGAAATGAGAATCAATGAAAAAAAATGTTGAGATATTTTTTGAAATGTTTTCATCATCCATCTTCATCGTGTTTATGATCTCAATATACCCTGTAATCTGGATACATACATACATACATATATATATATATATATTCACTATATTTGTAGACATGAATCCTAATAATAAGCAAACTCATAGTAATAACAGAACTTATTTTATTTTATTTTAGTTTTTAGTTTAAGAACTTATTTTATTTTATTTTCGTTTTTAGTTTAAGTAAATGGTGGCGATAGCCATAGTAGAATTTGAATAAATCCTATATTATATTTATAGGTAAATTGCTCATTTAGTCCCTAAACTTTTAATATTATATAACTTTAATATTTGAACTTTCTTTCGTAGATGGAATGCCCCTAAACTTTTAAAATGTTGCTATAACAATCACTTACATCAATTATTAAACATAATCTATTAGTAATTTGATCAAAAAGTCGTACTAACTACGGATTCTGTCAAGGCCAAATCGACTAGGTTATTTCCTTTAGTCTTGTAATAAGTTTTTTGTGCATTATTTGATTGTGAGAATTGAATTTGGCTTGTGCATGCACACACTTTAGAAAATCCTTAGTGCTTTTAAATTGCTTTAAATCCTTATCGATACATTTTCGTAAAGTGTGATGAAAATTACTTTTAACTCCATCATATTTTTAAATTGTATGGGAATTACTATAAAACATTTTTCTTGGTATCAAAAATAGGAAAGGAAGAGGCTCTGCCTTTGTCCGATCAACCTTTCAAGTAGGTCTAGTCAATCGGATGACTCCTAGTGGAACCGGTCAACTGGAGGATACTGTCTGGTCAACCGGATAGATCCTAAAATAGAGCACTGCTCTCGGCCTTTCTCCGGTCAACCGAATAGGGACGTCCGATCAATCGATATTGCAAAATGGCTATTTTCCTGACCGTTGAACATCGACATTTTTGAGGGGTTTGAATGGGTTTCTTCTTATAAAAGGGATTGATGAAAGGATATTACTCTAAACTTGTGGAAATCTCTTGAAAAGCTTACATTTGCAAAAAGCCCTCTTTTTCATCTCTTATTCACTCTTAAGCCAACTTCGTGTCTAACATTCTTTGAGTGTTCACAGTTCTTCTAGAGTTCAAAATTGTATTCATCTTTGTCTAGTTGAGTAGTAATTTTCACTTCTTTCAATTTCTTAGATTGATTTGTATACGTTGCCAATTCCTTGTAATTGGGTAGGTTTGGATAGTCGACTTCCATAGTTAAAGTCGACGTGTTTGTAAAAGGTTTGGTGTGCCTTGGTTAGAGAAAATTTCACCAACTTGTATTGGAGTGTTGATGCCAAAAAGACGAGCAAAATAATGAAGCGGCCAAGCTTGGAATAGCTCGGTGACAGAGGAATAAGCTTTTGACCAAACCTCTATAAAAATCCATTTGCATTTATCTACCCTTTCTTGATTTGGAATACAATGACCATTTTCAGAAATAAAAAAAGTAATAATAATAATAATATTAATTATGGTTTATTTATCTTCTTATACCTTGTATTTTAATCTTATTCACAAAGTATATCTTGTATTTTGAGATTTTGCATTTTTATAGCATCATATTATGTTTAATATACAAATTTATACTTTATCTTAGTCAACACACAATTTTGACCGAAAACACTCAAAATGCCCTTTAAAAAAATCAAAATTACATAATATTTACCTTGTACCCTTCGTTTTGTTTTGATTTAGAAAGTATATTGTGCATTTTGAAGTTTTTTATTTTTGTACCATTATAATATATTTAATACATATATCTAAAACTTTTTCTCAATAAACAAAATAACGTAAATACCCTCAAAATTTAAATTACATAATTTTAAAATGTAAAGCATACTTTTTGAGTAAAAGCAAAACACATGATACCAAAGATGAATAATCTAAATGTTATTTATTTATATTTTTTTTGGGTATGTTTAGATGAAAATTAAGTGTTGACCTTCAAAAGGTATATATTTTTATATTAATTGAAATTTAAAAGGTATAAAAATATAAAAAAAAAATTTAAAATACAAGATATACTTCCTGAATCAAAGAAAAACTTGTTATATAAAAATGTAAATAATCCATAAATTATGCAACTCATCCTATATCAAACCCTCCATCACCTGCTCAAGTTTGATAATAAAAAGTAAAAAGAAAAAGAAAAAGAATTTTAGAATCCAACCATAAAGCTAATAAAACAAGAACCTAAGAATTATAATTGTTTAAAAAAAAAAAAAGCCTCATTAAAACTCTTCACCAGAAAAATTCAGCAGAAGAAAATTGACAGAAGAAATAAGAGAACATGATCCAAACTAGTTTTATTTATGTATGATACAATCCCCTCACTTGATTTAAGCGTTCCCCAATTAATATCTCTAAATAAAAGTCCTGACTTCGTCGCTGTGAATAAAGGGCAAACGGCGGCCCCACTCACGAGAAGCGGACCCTAGTAGAGCATATGAGTCATCGGGCACCTCACCTGCTCCGATATAAAGAAGACATGTATTTTTATATCAATTTGATTTTTATTTATTCATCCTTGTGTTCCACGTTTCATTATAATCATCCTGGTCCGTATGTTATGGAAGTGCAGAGTTAATTATAATCATCCAAATGTTTGAAATCAATCATGTTGTTTTATGTAGTTATTCTATTACTACGAAAGAGACACCGCAACACATCTTTAATTAAATAAGAATATAAAATCTTTTCAATTTGCATATGGTTTAACGTAGTTTATTACGCTTGTTTTGTTTTGTCTTTGTCTTTGTTTGTTTGTCTGTCTTTTTGTCTATATTATTGCAGCTATAGATATATTCGCACTCCATGCGTCTACATAATTTTTATGCATCACAATCCTTTTTTGCAATTAAAAATCCATATATTTCATAATATTCTTTCAATCATGCTTCTCATATAGTTTGAGAAAGAAATAATTAATCATTACTTCATAATTATTGATTTTATGCGTTCGGTTATAATTAGAACATAAGTCCTAGATATGTTGCTAACTTTTTTTTGGCTAATGTTTTCCTTTGGGTCTCGAAAAGCCATCTAATTTTATGGCTGATATTGTAGCTTCCTATATCACTGTAATGTCTTCCAGGCTTCTTTTTTTGTACTTGTGGAACGTACCTCTGTTTTTTTTTTTTTTTTTTTTTTTTTTTTGGTAATAATAGTCTCATTGAAAATTTATATATGTACTAACAATATTTGTATGTTCAAATATAGATATGAAAATACAGTACAATAAACCCGACTTATACTTATTCCAAAAATTGTAATATGATAAATTTTTATTGTATTAATTTTTTTTTTTTTGTAGGTCTCGAAATTTAAATAAAAAAATATCGATAGTTAAACAAAAATCTAAGTTTATATTA
This sequence comes from Ficus hispida, assembly GCA_025413025.1. NCBI lineage: Eukaryota > Viridiplantae > Streptophyta > Magnoliopsida > Rosales > Moraceae > Ficus > Ficus hispida. The sequence goes on along the minus strand of CM046374.1, from coordinate 23,507,071 downwards.
TAAATTTTTTAAATAGATGGTGGTGACAGTAATCAGTAGTTAAACCAAGACATCCTGACTCATACAACACTCTTTTAGCACCCTTTTAACACCGATATCATCTACCCATAAATAACATCAATCCAATAAAGAAAACACAGTGAAGTCTGACTATATAAACAAGATCACTTCAAAAAAGAGAGAAAACGCAAAAACAACCACTACACTATCATCCTATAAGATCTATCCAGACAAACTCAGTGCCTCAACCTTTTGGCATAAAAGGCAGAAGGAAAAAAATCCAACAGTGAGAAAAGAAAGTACATGATCCATGACAAATAAAACATCAAAAAATACGAGGGAATTCCATAAAAAAAAAAAAAAAAAAAAAAAAAAAAAAACCATTCATATCCCTAACAAATGCATATTTTCTTCATTATATATTATGGAGTATAGATATAGAAGTTATCAAATCGAGCATGTACTAGTTAGTTTGTCTCTTACATGCAAACGTCTTTCTCGAAAGTCTGTGAACAGGGAAAAAAATTAATTAAAAGAGTAATGGACAAAAGGTATACGGAGGAAAAGCATATGTTCTTCAATTATCAAAAAAGCAAATATTCTTCCGAAAGAGCAACAGATAGATTAGATGACTCATAAATTGATCTCATTAAGTTATAATTTTCAAGTAATTGCTAACTATACGAGAACTTGGATACTTAAAATAAAAAGAAAAAAAGGTAGAGCAGATAACATCAACCTGAGTATCTTACCGAAAAAGGATATAAAATTTGTGCTTGCACCAGGCTGTCATTGCAAAACGGGTAAATGAAAATGATGGTAAGTACAGATAAAGACATGTGCTTTTTTTTTTTTTAATAATATATGTATAAGTCTATTTAAGTCGATTAAGATTAGTGTGTGATCAATGACAGAGCAGAGGCATATATTTGCATAAAAGCGTACACTAATTGATTTAATTTTTTCTTTAAGAAGTGATATCATCAAAATATAAAAGTTAAATGGCAAATTTTTAAAATTTAGGGGGGACAAAATATATAAACTACATAATTTTTAGCCTCAAATTAAAAGAAAAAAAAAATTCATTGCTGACTGTAACTAGGCCCAACATGCATCCATCTTGTGTGTAATTTTCAACTCTAACAATATTTTTAAGCATTATTTATTTAGTTTTAGATATATATTGAATCATGATTTGAAAGTGACGCGATATATGATACGATATATAACTGTTGGACACTTTAATCTACACATATTAAAATAAATTATTTACCATCCATATGCATCCTTACATTTAAGCCATAAACATCTTCAACCCTCTTGGGAGTATATAATTATGCTTCCGAGCTTGTCATGTTGCTATCATTTTCTATTTACACACAGCCCTTATAAAATTGAACCTCAATATTATGCGGATATAATAACCTTATTGTCGACCTTCTTTTATTTCTTTGTTTATTTGCATAGGAGATGTTTAGGCCATATATATCATTAGTGATAAGATCAAAAAGATATAAAATTTATGAAAATATTATCTGTTGAGATCACATCATTTAATAAATTTTAATAAATCTAATTTTGAGTCACTATTATATTTGATAAGATCAAGATCTGCTGATATCAATCATTTCATAAAGTTTTGTTTTTGATAGGACATTTAATAAAGTTGAATAGATACAATTTTGAGCTAATCTTCCACCGCTTCTGGGAAAACTTAAAGGCGACTATAAAGCCATGATTGCCATCCCTCACTAGTATCCCTTATATGACGTCAAACCGTAAAGAAATATATAATTGAAAAGTTAATAGAATTAGAAAATAAAATAAAAGAATAACAACAAAGATCATTGGCTATCTTTCTAACGTTTACTTAATTATTAGATGGTGTTATCTAGTTCTCTTTATAGTATTTACAGAATTTAATAATAGTGTGAATAAAATTATTAAAATCCACATCTTTTTATATAATAAATTTATCATTATTACATAGACACTTTTATTGAAGATATATGAGTAAATTTAATATCTAATTCTTTTAATATGGAACCAATACCAAAGGGACATAGTTAAAGATCGACATCGCATTACTACATTCTTTCTAACGTTTTAAGTTTATAATTGAAAAGATAATAGAATTAGTAAATAGAATAAAAAAATAACAACAAAGATCATTGATTATCTTTCTAACGCTTACTTAATTATTAGATAGTGTTACTGTAGTGGAACTGATTCAATCCGGTTGAGTATTATTATAAGTTAGGTTTTTCTCATACCGATGTATCCTTTAATTACTTATTTTCTTCTTTTCATTCAAAGTTTATATTAACAATTTTTATTTGGTATAATTGAACCTCGCAGGAGGTAGGATGTGATGACAGATCTGATATAAACTGTAAATATTATTTTATGATGTAAAATCCTATTACAAATACTTGTTACATATATTGGTATTGCATCAATTTCGAATAATCTTTGTAATATAGGGCGTTTGCAACGACGAATAGTGTGACGCCCCGACTTCCCAAGCCAGGTCGACACCATACTTACTTGTACTTATCTTACTTGAAAATTTGAGAATAATTTTTTTTTTTCTTTAAAACATATTTACATAAGTTATCTTGTAGAGAAAAACTTATCATGTATACATACTATACTGAAGATATCTTCTTAAGTCTTTAAACTTCATACATATTGCATAACATAATTTACTTTTGAGATTCAAAAGCGGTTGCGGAAAATTTTGCGTAGTGGTATCCCACACCGCCCTTCACCCGCCGCATCGTCCGCATAGCCCACCATTTAAGCTGCAGGCTTCTTACCTACAGTATGGAATACAAGAGTGAGCTTTCGCCCAGCAAGTACAAACATAATCTCACAAAACATTTAGAACATCTCAAAAACATGTCATTCATCATATAACATATGCATGAACCATTTATGATTGATTGAATGTCTTATGCTTTATTATAGACTCAATCCTTTAACTTATTATCTTGTCTCAACATGTGGGCCCATAGTGTACGTACCGAAAGCGCGCAGCCTCCAGATAAAGCTAGGGTTTGCAAGGCCCTAACAGTTCTGGGAATTATAACTTGACCCTTCTCGATCACGAAAGGTAAATGTCACAACTGAAACCTGTAGCCTCCTCGATCACGGGAGGTTGGTACGACACCTTTCTTGATTTATCTTACCATATGGTTTAACATTAGTGAACATGCTTCATGATGTCACTATGTTATATCATACTTAACACTTGCCATAACATAGCATTCTTGAAAAACATGTCATTTATGGCATTTTTGTAAACCATGACACTTTTGAAAACATGGCATTTATGGTATTTTTGTAAACCATGACACTTTTAAAACATGGCATTCTTATCAACATGGCATAACATGTCATAGAATATATCATCGCATGGCATCACATATCATAGCATGTACACTTGAAAATATAGTGTAAATAGCATAGCATAACATAGCACATTTGAAAATAGTATTTACTATTTCCATACTGCAGGTGAGGTTCGATGCTTGCCTGAGATACTATGTCTGGGGTTTCGTTGCCTTAACTCAGATTGCAACTGCAGGTTACCTCCTGCTATTAAAAAGAACATAGGATAAGGATCCTATAAAATATTGGTAACCTGTTCAATATTCTAATTATATGCCCCCCCCCCACACTGGTCTTGATCATTACTAGGTTACTAATCGTAACCCTAGAGTTTGTGGTTAACCAAACTTGATCCATTACTTGTTAGGTTACTTGAGGTAACCTCGGGTATTAAACTCATGTACGTATGAATAGTATCAAGTTACTATTCCTATTATTGGGCCTAATCTTTAGTAACTCGGGTATCTTTCCCGGTTATCATCCGTTAACAACTTGTTACTACACTTTGGCTATTAAATCCAATTTTGGAAAAATTTGCCAAAAATCTCTTTAAAATTTCGTGGTTTTCAAATTGTAACTTTATAAAAATCATTAAAGGCTGAAAACTGCCTTTGAAACAGTTTCCATAGTTAAAATAGGAAATGTTGATGTAAAAATACAGTTTTTCTGTATGTTTGTAGAAAATCCTGTACAGGAATTTTTTTGTTCTCTGCACAGTTTTTATAGTTCAGGTTGTATTTAAAAATCCAAATGGAATTTGAAAAACTTGTCTTCACGAAAGTTCTTGCTCTTGAGAAATTCTAAACTTTTATGTTTTAAGAAAAACCCAGTTCTGCTTGGATTCGTACCAGTTTTAATTTGAATCCCACTGGTCGTGTAAACTAGGTCTGGGCAGTTTAGTCTCGGATTTTCGTAAAAACGGAGGCCATTGGAGCCTCATTTTGCAAATCCGTCCATGCTACCCTTAGGAAAAACTGTTCCGAGAAACTTTTGTGTTTTAAGTTTTTCCAAATTCGGCCTCTAAAGGCCTCAGAATCGGCTTTCCGTAAAACTGGTCAGGATCCACCCGAGCCTGGCAGTTTTTCGGTTTAGAATTCGTTTTACATCCTAGACGTGGAATCTAGCTTAACCAGCCACCGCGGGAGCCCTAATACACACATGCAGCGATTTTCTAGCGTAAATTTTCTTTAATCACAATTTCTAACATCACCATGCAAACCTAATTGATATTGGATCAACTAAGTTGCATGATTTCGGTTGCACAAAACCTAACAAGCATACTAATTAAATTCTAGCAACCTAGCACAAAATTATCATTTACCAACACTAGGGCAGATTGGGGACATATAATAAACTAGTATTTAGTATGCAAATTAAGAAAATTAAAGCAAGCATGCACATAAAAATCAAACCACCCTAATTCTAGATCAAGCACAACCCTAGATTCCTAACTTTGGGCACAAAATAAATTGAGCTTATGCTCTTACAATTTCAACTTGAAATACATGTAAATTTCAAATTGAATGCTTAATTGAAAGAGATTAAGGTCTAAAATAGTTTACCTTGATTTATCTCCAAAAATTGGTTAGGGTTTGGCTCACAAAACTTTTCCTCCTAGGACACCACCCAAGGCCGTTTTGTTGCACCAATTGGCACCAAAATTGGCTGATTCTTGGTGGCTGCTTGCACCTAAACTAAGCTCTCTTAAATCCAAATTTCTCACTCACTCACCCCCCCTTGGCAGCCGGCTGTTGGCCCCTAAAATGGACACCAAAAACTGTCAAAATTTCTGATTGAACTTGCTAGGGAAAACCGAAGACTACAACATCAAAACCCCTAAGTTTCTCAATTTTTTTCTTCACTCAATCACCCACTTGAGATTGCAGATTTTTGGAGAGCGAAAATGGGCAGAATTTGGCTGCTTTTTCTGATTTTTTTGGACTAAAAACCGACCACCCCCTTTGGCCTATTTATAGGTGAGGTTTTGGATCACATTGCAAATCTTTTTGGTTCACCTTTTGCTCATAAATCCTTGGAGCAAAAATAATTGCACAAAATTTTGCCAAAAGACCCTCCATGTGGCCGGCCATGCATGGTGCTAGGTGGCTAGGTGTGAGTTGTTTCCACCATTTATGATGTCATAAATCAAAAATGGGATGATGTCATAATTCCAAGCTTAGGTGATGTCATCTTAAAGCCTTGTTTGGCTTTTTCTTTAATGTAGTCCACTTTAAATCCAACACAGATATTTCAAATACTGCTTTCACTAATACACAGTATAATTTAGTACTGTTATTTTAAACTGCAATCCAAATTCATCTGAGTAGAAATGGACTGTATAAAAATTTTCTTATACAATCAAACTTCTTGGCCAAAGATAACCTAACTAATGTGCTTGATTTTCTATGGTGGTTTTGAATCTTAAACATACCATTTTATCCGTAAAAATGGTTTTTACACGGTACAATTTTATACTGAAAAATATTTAACCGTACCGCCTCATTTTCGATTTTTCGGGTCAACCATTGACTCTCTTGTCAAAATTTGACTATCATGAATTCATGAAATTTCGTCATACCTTTTTACTTAAAAGGCCTATCATGAAGTCTCGTAATTAATTTACCGAGAACTCAATCATATACTGATAAAATCATGAATTTTGTATTAATATTCATAATTTTCATAAAATTGCACATAAACACATAATACGAACTATAAATTTCTTATTTACAAGAAAATTGTGAGTTCGTGAAAATTT
>CM046374.1:23422976-23500820 GCA_025413025.1 Ficus hispida | reverse complement strand
TTCGGTTGCACAAAACCTAACAAGCATACTAATTAATTCTAGCAACCTAGCACAAAATTATCATTCACCAACACTAGGGCAGATTGGGGACATATAATAAACTAGTATTTAGTATGCAAATTAAGAAATTAAAGCAAGCATGCACATAAAAATCAAACCACCCCTAATTCTAGATCAAGCACAACCCTAGATTCCTAACTTTGGGCACAAAATAAATTGAGCTTATGCTCTTACAATTTCAACTTGAAATACATGTAAATTTCAAATTGAATGCTTAATTGAAAGAGATTAAGGTCTAGAATGGTTTACCTTGATTTATCTCCAAAAATTGGTTAGGGTTTGGCTCACAAAACTTTTCCTCCTAGGACACCACCCAAGGCCGGTTTTGTTGCACCAATTGGCACCAAATTGGCTGATTCTTGGTGGCTGCTTGCACCTAAACTAAGCTCTCTTAAATCCAAATTTTCTCACTCACTCACCCCCCTTGGCAGCCGGCTGTTGGCCCCTAAAATGGACACCAAAAACTGTCAAAATTTTTGATTGAACTTGCTAGGGAAAACCGAAGACTACAACATCAAAACCCCTAAGTTTCTCAATTTTTTTCTTCACTCAATCACCCACTTGAGATTGCAGATTTTTGGAGAGGGAAAATGGGCAGAATTTGGCTGCTTTTTCTGATTTTTTTGGACTAAAAACCGACCACCCCCCTTGGCCTATTTATAGGTGAGGTTTTGGATCACATTGCAAATCTTTTTGGTTCACCTTTTGCTCATAAATCCTTGGAGCAAAATAATTGCACAAAATTTTGCCAAAAGACCCTCCATGTGGCCGGCCATGCATGGTGCTAGGTGGCTAGGTGTGAGTTGTTTCCACCATTTATGATGTCATAAATCAAAAATGGGATGATGTCATAATTCCAAGCTTAGGTGATGTCATCTTAAAGCCTTGTTTGGCTTTTTCCTTAATGTAGTCTACTTTAAACTTAACACAGATATTTCTAATACTGTGTTCACTAATACACAGTATAATTTCAGTACTGTTATACTGAACTGCAGTCCAAAATTTATCTGTGTGAAAATGGACTGTGTAAAAATTTTTCTTATAATTTGAAACCACTTGGCCCAAGATAACCTAATTAATGTGCTTGATTTTCTATGGTGGTTTTTGAATCCTAAACATACCATTTTATCCGTAAAAATGGTTTTTACACGGTACAATTTTTATACTGAAAAATATTTAACCGTACCGCCTCATTTTCGATTTTTCGGGTCAACCATTGACTTTCTTGTCAATCATTGACTCTCTTGTCAAAATTTGACTATCATGAATTCATGAAATTTCGTCATACCTTTTTACTTAAAAGGCCTATCATGAAGTCTCGTAATTAATTTACCGAGAACTCAATCATATACTGATAAAATCATGAATTTTGTATTAATATTCATAATTTTCATAAAATTGCACATAAACACATAATACGAACTATAAATTTCTTATTTACAAGAAAATTGTGAGTTCGTGAAAATTTCGATTATTACAATATACATGCACTGCATGGTAAAAGATGTGAACCAAAGGCATCAGTATGAAAGTAGCTTAATTAATCTACTAGTGACTTATGATGGGTTTAATTATAAGTACTGATGAAATGCTAGTCGATGGAGACTTTCGAAACATTTTGTCTTAATGGAGACTTGCAGTGTGGGATTCTTCCTCAATTATCACAAGGAAGAAGAGGGATTGTCGGTATGTTATTACCTCACACAACAACATTTAATATTTATGATTATTTTGTGGTTACAAGGTCTGATGAGTGTCTGGGTCACCACCACGTCCAAGAAATCCTAAAAGTGCGCATAAGATAACAGGGAGAATGAAAATCAAAGGGAATGATAATGAGTGGAAATCTCAAGTCATAAACTCATGCATATGCTCATGATTGCCATATTGTGCGTTATTCTACTTATTGAGTTTAGCTCACTCATTAATGCAGATAAGAGCACTTTCCAGCACTAGTTGTGGATTAGATGATTGGCTAGCATACTCTTGTCGCTCATGGAATTGTATATATGGACTAGTTGACCTGTTTATTGAGGCCCTAATTTATATATAGTTTTGAGCGCCTTGGTGGTTATGTTTTATACTCGGCTGTGTGATACCCGGGCTAGTGAACCATTAAGTAGAATTGTCAAGATTGATTGCATAGCAACATTGTTTTCAAGTACTTCATTGCCTCCTATATAGCCCATCTTGCAAGAAAACGTCAAGGAAACTATATTCATGCTCTGCAATTAAAGAAGGTTGGCTGCATAAGTAGCATTGCAACCATAGGTAATTCCACCTATATTGGATGGAAAACTCAATATTAGTTATTGATACCAAAAGCTTTATTTCAAAGACATGTAAAAAACCTAGAGACTAGCAAACCATCCCCTCCGAAAATCTCTATAAGTACGGAAAACTCCTCCACAATCTACTACGCTTGAGAAACCATTAATAAGACTGTCAATATTAATTTTGATCCAACCTCGGCAAAAGGCTATTCCATTTTACAGCAATTAAACGGGGGGCTTTTAGACATTTTGTTTAGAACATAGAAGGCCTTCAGAATCATAAAATCTGTCAAAAAAAATTATGCAAAGTACCAGAGATCATACCATCTACTTCATGAATACATGTCCAAAAAAAATATCAAGGCATGATGCATAGTCAAAGATTAAGTGGAACTAATTAAAAATTCAGGGTATAAAATGAGATGATGCTCCGGGAAAAAAAAAAAGTAAAGTGGAATTATTTGAAATTATAGGGTATGTAATGAGAGCGTTAAAAGTTCAAGAAATAAAATAGAAATGGCGCTGACGTTCACAAAGACATAGGTGAGATTATTATGATTCTATTAATTATTAAAGATTTTGAACTATGAAATTAATATAATGAGAAATTATGTGTAATACCCGAAACTTTTATGGCTTATGATTCCTGTAGAAATAAGGAAAACCTAAGTCTGAATCACGATCCGAGTTAAATATCAGTATAAGTTTGAGTTCTCGATTAAGAGGTTACGAGACTCAATAATAGATTACTTAGCCAAGCATAAGGCCTTTTAGGCAAAAAGGGAAGAAAAATCCTATGATTTCATGTTGGTTAAAATTTGACCGAAAAAGTCAAAGGTTGACCAGGAAGGTCAAATAGATGAAGGTGCTGAGATACGGCAAAGCAGTATCGAATTATACTTTGGAAAACCTCCATTACGGACGAAGAAGTAAGCATAAGCTATGAGATCACCCTAGAAAAATCAAGCACACTAAGTTGGATATCAAGGGCCAGATGGCTTTAAGAAATAAGAAAAAATTTTATACAGTCTGTTTTTACACAGATGAATTTTGGACTGTAGTACAGTATAAAAATATTGTGTTTAAGCAAACACAGTATTAGAAATATCTGTGTAGCAGAAAAATGGACTGAATATTGAGGAAAAGCCAAACAGGGCTTAATATGAATGACATCATCCTATCCTTAATTTATGACATCATAATTGGATTAAATAAGCTTGGAAAGAAAGCGAGGAAGGCTCTAGAAGAGATGACATGGCCGGCCACCTCAGGGGCAAAAATGCCAAAATTTTATCTTTAGGGGTTAAAGTGAAAATTTTGGAAAATTGATGATGTAAGCAAAGTGATGTCATCAAGGTGAGATAAGCTTGGCTTGATCTCCAAGTAAGGGGCCGGCCACCTAGAGGGCATAAATGCAAGAATTTTAACTTTCGGGGCCAAAATGCAATTTCTGAAAAATAGGTGATGTAAGCAAGATGATGTCATCAAAATGATGTCATCATTTAATTGGAGAACAAGGTGATGGCCGGCCAACATGCCACTTGGAAGGTCAAATTGTAAACATTTTGTCTTTTGGGGGCAAAAGCGTAATTTTGGAGAAAAATGATGATGTAAGCATGAGGTAAGCACATGATGTCATCAAGATGATGTCATCATGATGAGGTAAGCAAAACTTGGGCTCCAAGGCAACCAATGGCCAGCCAACACTTGTAGGGGTCAAAGTGCAAATATTTTTGCTTCAAGGACTAAAGTACAATTTTGGAAAAGAAATTAAATCCAAATTCAAGGACTTTTTAGCAATTTTGAAAGTTAAAAATCAGCTATAAATAGGGGTGAAGGGGGTCGGATTTCAGCTCAAAAAAAAATTGGGAAATGTCCCAAAACTATGGCAAAAATTTTCTCTCACCCATTTTCTCTCTAAAACCGACCCTAGGAAGAGCAAAAAAAAATTGGTTGGCTGGATTTTTGGTAATGGCCAGACCTTGTGTGAGTGTGTGAGGCTCAATTTTATTGGCCAAAATTTTTGGAACCCCAATTGGAGGGGAGGTCGGTTGTGTGGAGCCAAAGAAAAAGGAAGAGCAAAGTCAAGTTGGAGGCCGGGTTTTTGAGCTTGTGGTGATCTGATTTTGGTGCAAGAGTGGCTGAAAAATTTTGGACTCCACTAGTCAAGGAGGAGGCCGGACGTAGTGGTAGCAAGGAGGGACCAAGGGTGAACCAAATCTAGCAAGCCAAACTTTGGGTGGAAGCTAGGTAAAATCCCTTAAACCCTACACTTTTCATTTAAATTTCAATTGAGAAATTTAAATGTATTTCAAGCAAAGTTTGTATGAGCATAAGCTCACTTTAATTCCCTGCCTTAGCTAAGAAAGTTAGAGTATGTGCTTAATTTAATTGGGGGTTATGGTTTGGTAGTTTCTATGTGCATGCTATGTGTTTGTGATATGGTTAGGGTTTGTTTTTATATGTTGATGCATGATGTGAATTTTAATTTGCATGGTGATGTTAGAAATTGTGATTAAAGAAAATTTATGCTAGAAAACCGCTGCATGTGTGTATTAGAGCTCCCGCGGTGGCTGGTCGAGCTAGATTCCACGTCTAGGACGTAAAACGAATTCTAAACCGAAAAACTGCCAGTTCGGGTGCCAACTGGCCAGTTTCGGGAAAAGTGAAATTTGAGGCCTTTAGAGGCCGAACTGGGTAAAACTTAAAACATAAAAGTTGTTCAGGAGGGTTTTTCCTAGGGGACAGCACGGGCCAAATCCCAAAATGAGACTCCAATGGTCTCTGTTTTTACAAAAATCCGTGGCTGGTCTGCCCAGACCCAGTTTACAGGATCAGCCAGTTTCAAACAAAAACTGACGCAAATACAAGCAGAACTGGATTTTTCTCAAAACATGAAAGTTTTAGGATTTTTCGAGATCTAAAACTTTCGTGAAGAAAACTTTTTCAAATTCAATTCAGATTTTTAAACTGACACGGATTTCTAAAGAGTGTGCAGGAAACAAGAAATTCCTGCACAGGATTTTCTAAAACAATGATGGACGGTAACCGGGAAGGATACCCGAGTTACGGGACGGGGTCCAAAATCCAAGGTTGACTTAGGATAATTGGACTAAGATTGACTACCTCAAGGGTTACTCAAGGTAACCCAACAAGGTATTGAAATTGGGTTTGATCTTAAAAACCCAAAAGATTATGAATAAAAATGACAAGGCATAGGTTAGGATAATAACCTAACCCTATTCATATATAATTGGGATTAATACCCAAGGTTACCTTATGTAACCAAGTAAGTCATCATGAGTTTATAGGAGGGACATATGACTAGGGTTACTATTAAAGGTTGGTTAAGGATACCAACATTGCATGAAAAGATTTACGGTAAGATAGGCTAATCCTTATCTTACACCCTAATTGAAACAGGAATAGAACCTGTCGATGTACTTTGACGGAACATTAGGTCAAGTTTCAAGAGCATAGGAAACCAGGTAAGTACAGACCTCACCTGCAGTATGGAAAATAGTAAAAGCTATTTTCAAGTATACATGTTATGCTATGCTATGCTATGCTCTGCCATGTTATGATATGCTATGCTATGCCATGTTTTCTAAAAATATCATGGTTTTAAAAAATGCCACGTTGTGGCAAATGTTAAGAATGATGTGACATGGTGACATCATGAAGCATGTTCACTAATATTGAACCACATGGTAAGATAAATCAAGTAAGGTGTCGTACCAACCTCCCGTGATCGAGGAGGCTACATGTTCAAAACCAGTTGTGACATTTACCTCTCGTTGATGCGTGAGGGTCACGTTATAATTCCCAGAACTGTTAGGGCCTTGCAAACCCTAGCTTTGTCTGGAGGCTGCGCGCTTTTGGTACGTACACTAGGGGCCCACATGTTGAGACAAGATAAAGAGATCAAGATTGAGTCTATAATAAATCATAAGACATTCAATCGATCATAAATGGATCATGCATATGTTACAAGATGATTTGCATGTTTTTTTTTTATGTTTGAAATGTTTTTGTGAGATATGTTTGTACTTGCTGGACGAAAGCTCATCTGTATATTTCATACTGTAGGTAGATGCCTGCGGCTTTACTTGGTGGGCCATGGAGACGATACAGCAAGTGAAGGGCGGTATGGGATACCACTACGCAAGATTTTCCGCAAATGGTTTAAATTATCAAGTTGTATGTATATGTTTTAAGGAATATGTACCATGTTACCTATGTAATGTTTTTAAGTTGTGATTTTTAAAAATAAAGTTTAAAGAAAAAAAAATTTATTCTGAAATTTTCTATAAAGTAAAGTATCTAAGACTAAGATTTAAGTTAAGCAAGTATGGTAACGGCCCACGTTTACGTAGTACGCCCTTACGTGGACGGCCGGGGCGTTACATTATGTTTTGAGATTATATGTATTATTGACTACTTCTGTCATTCTAGCATCTTTAGTAAACATATTAAACTAAGGGATACATTGAGAAATTATACTGAACGGCAAGGTTTGATGACTTGAGTTAAAACATAATAAATATTTTAAAACAATACATATTTAAATTTATTTTATATATATGGTCGATTTTATCTTTTAATTAATCTTATTCATATTAGTCATAATCCTTATTATTCTGTAATTTACGAGTTAAATTTATATTTATTATGTAGTTTATATTTAGTATATTCTGTAATTTATTGATTTTGAAGACTTTCAACCTGCGGAATAAGCTTGCTAAGGCGCCTAGTATCGAAGAAGTTCAATGGTATGCCCCTCTTCCAGAATGGATCAAGGTCAATACCAGCGATGCGGCTAACAGAATATAATGACCGAAAAATTTTAGACTTAACCACCTTAGTTAAAAAGGTATTAAGTCCAAAATTTTCCTCATAAAATTATGTTGATGGAAATATGAATTTTGTGATAATAAATCCAATTTTTCATAATTCCAATATCTTATGTCAATATTAACATAGACAGTGCAATTTGGTACTGTAATTGTTCTATCGAATTAAGTTTCAGTCAAGAAACTTTAATTATATGAATAAGTATAAATGTTTCCATATACATTCAATTGGACACCTAATTTATGAGAATGCCCAATATAGTTTAGAAGTCACATAGTACAAATTTTCATTGTGTGGAGTGTTAAATTAACGTACAATGTGAAACAGTCTATTAATTTACACTAATTATAAGGATAATATGAATAAGATTAAGAATACAAGTATGGAAACAATCAGAATAGCCAAAAAAGGAAAATCCTTAGCTCATGCAATATAATTCTTGGACCGTCAATTTTAGTCAGAGTTTTGATCGAACAAGGCTATGAGATAACCTTATTCAATATAAGGAACCTCATATAATCATTTTTGGCCGGTTACAACCTTTTCTGGGAAGCATTTCTGTACTGTATGATTTTAATTTAGACTGCAATTTCAAGTAGTCAGATATTGAATTATGGCCAATTAATGAATTTAAGGGTATTCATGAACTATATGATACTGCTAGGAAATAAAAATATCAGTTGTTTGAAAATCATAGCAAAACAGGAAAATTTCCTATACCGAGTAGCACCTTAGCTGAGACTACGATTTCAGACAACTAGATAGTGTCTTTTGACATTACAATGACCCAAGTACAATTATGGACCATATGGAATAGTTAGAGTATGAATATATCAGGTTTTTTTTTTTTTTTTTTTTTTTTTTTTTTTTTTTTTTTTTGTGGATTAGAGCAAAAATAGACATTTTACACTGTTTGAAAATACTGCCGGAAATGTTTCCGGATAAAGTTTAAACTAAAGTACGAGTATGGAGCTGCATTTTTCAGTCTTTTAACAGCAGCCAACCCATGGTTTTTAGAAGGCCAACAGGTCAAGAAACATCTTCCCTTGAATGAAGGAAGAGGGGTCAAAATTTTGTGGTAAAAAAATGTTAGGTTATGTAATGCATAGAAACCAAAATCTGGTGTGCATTTTAATGCAATTTTTGCTCCAATTTCAGCCAAGAAAAACGCCGACATCCAGCCCACATATCTGATGTTTTATCCTTCAAAAACAAGCATAATTAAGCATGATTAAGTGTAACAAACATAAGCCACAATTATCCATAGGTCTATAAAGGAAGCAAGGCCATTAGGTGGTCATTTTGCAACCCATTTCACCTCCTTTCTTCAGCAAAAAGACAGACACACTTATCCTTCCTTTCCTCACTTTTTAAGCCTCCAAGCCTTAGGAAATTGTCACAACCCGACCTACATAGGGCCGTTACAGTTACTTACTTGACTTAAATATCAACTTTGCAATGACCTGATTTCGTGCGGCTGTTATCTTACCATACTTAGTTAAACATACTTCATCTTACTTACTTTTGTATGACGTAAAAATATGGAAATATTTACATATATATTTTTTTCTTTTTAAACTCAATTTAAAACTCAAAACTCAAAACTCAAAACTTAAATTATACTCATATTTATTTATATGTATTCACTCGAGTACCGAGCTTTAAAAACACATTTTAACAAATCATATTAGTTACCATAAACCAGTACCATCAACTTATCATAACATAATACAAACATATTTCACATAACATATTTCCAAAACCTGTGGTGGTGTCCAACACAAATTTTACGGTCTGCAGTGTCATCTCCCCACATTCTTACATTAAGCATGTTCGATTGGTTACTTACCTACAACATGAACGTATATTATGAGCTTATGCAGTAAGTACAACTTTCTATTCCACAAAATATTTTTAGTAGAATGCATGAATCGATTATGCTTTCTTATGAACTGATTATGCTTTCTTATTAATCAATTACGCTTCCTTCTGTTAGTTTGGTTTTGGGCCCCTTACATCGGATCATGAGTGCACATACTATGATGCATAGCCATGGAGTGATTTGGGTGGTCAGTCCAATTCAACTCAAACCATGAATCAAACTATTTTACCCACCTTCGTGTCAAGTCGGTATGACACAAGAAAACTGGCTTGTCTTATCTTATCACATGAAAACTTGTTCTTAGTTGATCATACTTGAAAACTTAATCTTCTTCTTATCATGTGATTATTATTAGTGAACATGCTTTCATGATGTCACAATAATAAAACATAAAATATATGTACATCATGTAAATCAATGCATGAATTTTTGAAAAACATGCAATGTAATAAAAATATTTTGCCCATGTTGTAGGCGGAGTTGTACTTACAAGTTGTCCTATGCTCTGGGTCTATCGTTCCAACAAGGCATGACAATAGGTTTAATATTCTTGTTTTCAAACAGGGCATAAGATAAGAATCATCTATCTTATTACAAAACCATAACATATTATATCGGTATCCAATTTAATTACCATTGGTATTTATAAATGCCAACCATAACACAGTAAATTGGTATCCTATCCGATTACCATTGGTGATTATAGATACATGCCTTAACATAATAAATCGACATCCTATCCTGTTAAAATCAGTCATACACTTGTTATCATATTATTTTGCTTTGAAAATATCACAACTTTATAAATCAAGTATTTCAAATTATCTTTCATAAAACATAGTACGTTTTTTTTTTTAATCACTTAGGAAATTCCATTAGATTTAAACCTTTTTAAAACTATTTTTGTAAGGCTATAGTTCCTTTTTAAAAGAGATCATAAAATCTTAAAAACTGCTTTTAAAACAACCTTTTAATTTACTGTAATGCATGTGTACAGGAAATTTCTTGTACCATGCACAATTTTAAAAATCTCATTTTATCTTTAAATCGGTTTAAAATTTGGGAAAACTTTCTTCACGAAAGCTGTAGATATCATTTAAACCTACAAATTTTGTTTTGTCGAAAACTTAAATCTATATTTAACTTGTCTATTTATCTCTTTGAAAAATTATGGTCGTGTACAGTACTTGGACCCTGACCGACCAGTTCTAAATACTGATTAAAAGGAAGGCCTTTGGAGCCTATTTTTCAGAAACTGTCACTATCACCCCCTAGGATTTTCTGTGTTCTAAAACTTTGCAGTTTTAATATTTTCCAAATTCAGCCTCTAAAGGGCTCAAAATACAGTTTCCAGAAAACTATTCAGATTATTTTTCAAAAACCGGCAGTTTACGTTTTTTGTTGGTTTACCTTAAAAAATCCATGCGCCCTATCTCAAACGGGCAAAGTCATAAGCCTACATCAACATGAAATGTGTTGGATTCATTCGTAATATTCAAACATACACTTATCTGATGTTCTTGAAAAATACAATATTGATAACTTACTCATTTACCAATTTGTATTTTTAGGTTAATTTCTTAACCAACATACACTTAGCATTCACATTATTATCATTATTCATAGAATCTCCCTACTTAAACATGTGAAGGCATTTTCACAAACACATGGTGAGCAATGAGCACACATTACCTTAAACTCAACATAGAGCATAAAAATCAAACCATGCTTAGAGCTAGCAACCAAGATAACCTAAGCATAAATCTAGTATAAACAATCATCAAAAACCATAATATAAGAAGCATGAGCTTATAGTCTTACAACCTATAGCTTGAAATATACATAAATCCTATAAACCAAAACTTAATGAAATTCTTACTTAGAGGGTTGAGATTATACATATAAAGCTTTGAAAGAGTGGTTCTAGACCTTGCATGAGCAAAAATTCTTGCTCTACCTCCACCATAGCAACCGGCCAACCCCCTTCTCTCTCTACTTTTTCTAAGGCTAGAGAGGAATAGTTGAGAAGGAACTAGGAGGTGAGAGGCTAACTAAAGTCATCCAATTCTCACAACCCACTCTATTTATAAGTGGAAATTTCTAAATTTTTCACAATTATTTTTATTTCTAAAATTCTCCTTGAATTTACATGTTTAGTCTTAAAAACAAAATTTTGCCTTCCATGTCCCTCCAAGTGGCCGGCCATGTGGGGTGTTGAAGCCAAAAAAAAATCTCTTCATACTTATCTTCTAATTTTTCCTTGTCCCCCAAGGCCACCAAGACAACCGGCCATCAAGTCTAGGAAGAGGATTTAAGCCAAAAAAACAATAAATAAAAAATTATGTATTTATCCACAATTACTCGACCTCCAAGTAGGGCCATCTTTGGCATTCCTTCTAATACGCAGTCTAATTTCTTAATAATTCAGATAGTGCCAATACTATTTTAACTATCAACAGTACTGTAATATGGCACTATAGTATAGAATTTAGTTGCACTTAACTGGACCGTGTATAAGTTTTTTCTTAGGACTTGAAGCCACTTAGTCCTTATTGCTCCAAATGTTATTCCTAATTTTTTTAGAATGATCCCAATCCTTATTCTGAATTCTACATCCGTAATGACAGTTGGCCACAGTATAGTTTCAATATTGCTTATCATTCGGCAGTACCGTCCTAGACATGCCATAATTTATCCTGATCATTCATTGGCCTGAACAAAAATCATAATCCATGGTTCGGCCTTTTTCATCATAAAGCCTTATCCTTGACTTAATAAATTATCATTGATTCTCATAATACTTATAAGAACTCAAACATACTGATAATCAAATCAGATCATGAGCTTCATGTTGACATACATGATTCAGACTTAGATTTTCCTTTATATCTAAGGAAATCATAAGTTCATTAAAATTTTAGGTTGTTATAGAAATTATCAAGGTAAACAAGGGAATGAAAGGCCGCTTTGCGTTGGAAGCTCTTTACCCTCCTCACAATGATGGCTTTCTTGCCTTAGGGAGCATTGAAGCTTGCTTACTGTTACACCCCCACCACATAGGGCCGATATCATGCGCACTTAATTTAAATCTCGGTCTTAAATATTTAAGCTTACTGAAAATTTTAGAATATTTTTTTTTCTCTCTAAACACCATATGAATAGAATTGTCCATATAGGTAAAATTTCCGTGCATACATACTAAAATATAAAGATATACATACGCCTTTCGTTTGACTCAAGTCTCCAAACATCATATATATAGTATAACTTAATTTATTTAAATATACATATATATATATATATTCAGTTCAAAAGAGCTTGCGGAAAATTTTTACGTAGTGGTATCCCACACTGCTCTTCACTTGCTGCATCGTCCACATGGCCCACCAATTAAGCTGCAGGCTTTTTACCTATAGTATGAAATATACGAAGGAGCTTACGCTTAGTAAATACAAACATAATCTCACAAAATACGTCAAGCATTATATAACTTATACATGATCCATTTATGATCGATTATGAATGTCTTATGCTCCATTATGGACTTATTATCTTGCTTAATATATGGGGCCCTTGTGTACATACCAAATGTATGCGATCCACATAAAGTTAAGGTTTGCAAGGTCCCTAACAATTCTGGGAATCATATATATAACCCTTCATGCATCAACGAAAGGTATGAGAATTTTCTTAAACATACATAATCCTCCACGCATTAACGTGAGGTTGATATGACACCTTGCTTGTCTTGGTTCAGTCTTAGTATTGTCATGTAATTTATTATTAGTGAGCATGCTTACATGATGTCACAATAATAAAACATAAATCATATGCGTCACATACATTACCACATGATGCTTTGAAAAACATGCAAAGCAGTAATAATATTTAAATCAATGCATGAGTTTTTTGAAAAACATACAATGCAACAAAACATTTTGCCCATACTGTAAGCAGAGTTATACTTACCAATTGTCCTAAGCTCTTGTCCTAACGTACGACAAGACGAAGCAACAGGTTATATTCATGTCTCCAAAAAGGACGTAAGATAAAAATCATCCTATCTTACTCTAAATCATTACATTCAATGTTGGTATCCTAGCCAACATTCACAAGTAACCCTAGTTACATGTCCCCATATATTACAATGATATCTTATTTGGTTACTAAAAGTAACCCTAGAACACATGGCCCAATTACATTCAAACAGTATCTTGTTTGGTTACTTAATGTAACCTTAGGTATAGGATCCAATCATACTTAAATAGTATCTCATTAGGTTATCAGTAACCATGGGTATAAGCCCAATCAAATTTAAAATAATATGTTATTAGGTTACTAAGGCCCAATCACTCTTAAAGTAATACCTCATTAAATTACTATTGGTAACCATAGGTGTAAGGCCCAACCCAAAAAACTTGGGTATCCTATCTGGTTACTATTAGTCATCATTTTGGTACTACGTTTTCAAAATAATTTTTGGCCCATTTATTTGTTTTTTCTTTTCTTAACAAGACTTAGTATTGTTGTTTAATTTTTCTTTTAAAAGTCTTTTGTACAACTTTAATTCTTTAAAACCATATTTTTATAAAACTGTAACTTTTTAAGCAAGAATAGTTAAAAACTATCAAATTCTGAAAATAATATTTGAAAACAGTTCCATAAATTCGGTTATTAGTGCATGTGCAGTAATTGCCTATTCATGCACTATTTCTAAAATTATGTGTAGGAATTTCCTGTTTCCTACACAGTTTTTAAGATCAAATTTTTATCTTAAGATCTGTTTTGAGTTTGAAAATTTTTTCTTCATGAAAGTTGTAGATCTCGAAAAAATACTAAAACTTTTGTTCTTTACTCAAAACTTAGTTATGCCTTTAACCTATCATTTTTCCTTGTTGAAATTGACTGGCCGTGCACAGGGTCTGGGCAGACCGGGTTCGGATTTTCATAAAAACGGAAGCCTTTAGAGCTTATTTTTCAAAATCTGTCCATATTAGCCCCTTGAGTTTTCAATTTTCTACAACTTTGTAGTTTTAATTTTTCCTAAATTTGGCTTATAAAGGCCTTAAAATTCCATTTCCAAATTGCTGCCCAGTTTGATGCGAAAACTGACAGTTTTATCTTTGATTGATTTTTATGTAAAATTACGCACACCCTATCTGAAATGGTCAAAACAGTGAGCCTACATCAAGCATGCAGCACGTTACGTACGTTCTTCATCATCATACATTTGTTTCTCATCCTTACAAACCCGAATGGTAACCGTTACCAAATCAGGGTTTTGGGTTAATTTTTAACCCTCCATTCATCATACATCATCATCATCATTATCAATTATACAATACTTCTGCTTGAGCATATGGGGATATATTACAAACACATAATAGGCATACACACATACCACAATCTTTCTAAAGCATAGCATCAAAAACATACGTAAATTCATAAATCAAGACCACTAAACCCTAATCAAGCACATGCTAAACATTTAAAATTATTGCATGAAAGTAAAGGGGTGAACTTATGCTCTTACAAACCCAACATAAAATACATTTAAATCCCTGAACTAAAACTTAATTAAATTGCTTAAGAGGTGTAGGAATGTTACCTCTAAGCCTTGAAAGTAGCTCTAGGCCTTGGATAAAAAATTTTCCTTCTTACTCCATTTTCTCCAAAATCCGACCACTCAATTTTTTTTTTTTTTTTTTGTTTTGGCTTCAGTTCCTAGGGTGAGAGGAAGAAAGAGTTGAGAATGAACTAGAAACTTTAGGGTTCACTAAATTGTTCACAACTAATCCTACATCACCAATTTATAGGTGAAAATTCTTGATTTTTCACCAATTATTTTTATTCTTAAAATTGCATATTAGGGTTTAAAAGCAAAATATTTACTTACAGACCCCCTTAGGTGGCCGGCCATGTGGCTGATTTTGGGGCCAAAAATCTCTTCAAACTTATCGACTAAATCATCTAATTAAAATCTTTCACACATTTCTTTCTAATTTCCAAAAATCCCTAAATTCACATATTTATCCATGATTACTTGGCCTCCAAGTAAGGCCATGTTTGGCCTTTCCTCTTAATGTGCAGTCCATTTTCTTACTAATGCATTAATGCATGTATTACAAATACTATTTTCAACTATTAACAGTACTGTAATACTAAACTGAAGTCCAGAATTCATTTGTACTTAACTGGACCACGTATGAGTTTTTCATAGGACTTAAAGCTACTTAGTCCTCATTACTCCAAATATTATTCTTGATCTTTCTAAAGTGATCTCATTCCTGATTCTTCATTCTGTATCCGCAATGACAGTCAAACACAGTATTATTCCTATACTGCTTAATACACTTCAGTATCATCCTGTTCAAGTCATGAATTATCCTGGTCATACATAGCTAGAATAAAATCATAAATCATGATTGAGTCTTATGATACTATAAGAACTCAAACATACTCTAATAATTAAATTACAAATTTCACATTGATATTTATAATTTTCATGAAACATTACATAAACACAAAGTACGGACTTAAATTCCTTTACATATAAGGGAATCACGAGTCCGTAAAAATTCCGATTGTTACACTTACCACTACATAAGCTAAAAGACTACGACTACAAGCCAAGCCTGAAGCAACTCGCCATCTCTTTCATTCACATGCTCTCTCCTCTAGATCCATGGCATATTGAAGTTCTCCATATCGAGATTCCAATTTTTTCAAAGGTATCATCCTAAACCATGTCCTCAACCTTTCCAAGTTTATTTGCTAGAATCATGTACAGGAATTTTTTATTAGGTTGTAATAAGTTTTATATTTTTATTGTTTAATTTTTTATGTTGAATGGCTTTAGAGCTAAGGGATGATTATGTTCAAGATGATTTTTGGTTATGCTCATGCCTTATAGACACGTTTGGAGGTGTGTAAATTATATTCAGTCATGGCTTTATGCTCCAACGGCCTTGTAAACGACATTATTAACTTCTTTCATCAACTGAAACGTTTTAGATCTAGATGTTACGAAAAATTCTTTCTCAAATAGACATTCTCAAATTCGGAATTTAAGATCATGTTTCAAGCTATTTTCCAACACTGGATAGAAACTGGAGTAAACCTGCTCATCCACGGATTTTAGTCCAAATAAGGGTAATTTGAGGCCGAATTAGCTTTTTCTCAAATCATAAAAGTTTTTGATCTTTTAAAAATATAAAAGCTTCATGATAGAATTTCATCCAATAACGTCTCTAGAGTAGACTTCTAGGATGATTTACAAACTACCGTAAGAAATGAGATCTCCTGATAACAGGATCTCTTACCCACGGGTTTTGGCCAAAAAGATTATCTTAGAGATTGAAATAGATTTCAATTAGAACACTAAAGTTTTAGATCTTGATGAGATCTAAAAGTTTTGTAAAATTGTTTTGTCTAAAAATGATGTTAAAATTGAGTTTTGGGCCGATTTTTAAAAGCGGACAAAACTGGAACAATGTTCCTTGAGTAAGGATTTAGCCATGGGTTTTTATACAAACAAACAAGTTAGACACCAAATTAGCTTTTGATCAAAACACGAAATATTTAGATCTTGATGAGATCTAAAGGTTTTGTGAAAATGAATTTTACTTAAAATGCATTTAAGGCATTGTTTTATATGGATTTTCAAAATTGGTCCCAAGCCGAAAATAAAATAGTTTTGTCTCAGTTTTTCAAAGAAAAGTGTAAGATACAAGCCGAATCAAGTTTTGACCAAAACTGGAAAGTTTAAGATCTATGAATTTTAATAAGTTTTACGAAAAGGATATTTTCTGAAAATGTCTTTAAAGTATAGTCTCATGGTGATTTATGAATTGCTCAATTACAAAATTTTCCAAGCTTTGGTTTTCTCGTAAAATAAGCACTTTAGATTTTGAATTAGGCATTAATTCAAGCACAAAAGATTTAGATCTCAATGAGACCTACAAGTTTTATGCATGAAGAAGTTTTTAGAAACAACGTAATGAGACAGTCTTATGTGATTTACGAAATCAATTCAAAATAGTGGATTTTTCATAATTCACATTATACAGTTATGAAATGTAAGACAAATGATTGTGTCAAATATTTAATAAGTTTTTAGTTAAAACACTAAAGCTATAGATCTATCTAAGATCTATAAAATTCATCAAGAAATATTTTTATAGAAAATGTATTTAACATAAAATTATTTTAAGCAAAATTTTAAATTGCCCTCATAACGATGTTTTTGATTTTGAGCAAAGCACAGTATTCATAGAATACTTTAAAATGCACAAGTTTGCGTAAGAAAGCTTTCTCAAAATGTGTTTCTATAAAAAGATAGCATTTTATCATGAAGTTTTATGACATGAAAATTAGTAAACGCCCTTCTCTCTAGGACAGTAGGATATATCAATCTTCACATTTAACAGTACCAATCTGATGAAATTAGTTTTGAAAAAAGATATCACGGAAATCAAGATAACCAAACCGCTAGATCTTTTTTATTAGTCGAAGTAAGACCAAGAGCTCGGTTTTAGCTCAAGAGTCCCAAAATATATTGGTCAATGCTTAACAGGAGATTTTTATATACAGATTTCCATAGTCAAATGGCTTGTAGGACCAATGCTCTCAAACTAGACAATCTGATGATTTGATAAATTATTTAAGATAGATAAATAGCTAATTAAATTATAATGTAGCAATTTAATTAGCTAATTAAATATGTACACTTGCTATGGGTGTTTAAACAGGACATGGACTTGTTATTTTACCAAAAGGTCAAGACGAGAAAAATACTATAGCGTGAAAATAGGTAAGTACAAACCTCGCCTATAGTATGAAAACTATGGTTTACAATCTTAAATATTTTTTTATGAAATGTACTCCATGGCTAATATAACTTTGAACAGTTTTATAAGATGTCAGTTTTGAATGGTTTTATTCGATACAAGTTTTGAATTATTTTAAAGACAATATATTTTAAGTAATGCAAGTCTTTAAGCCGTGTTTTAAATAATGATTTATGATATGTTTTTAAAACACATGTTTTATGTAGATATGTTCCGTGATGATATGTTCAAGTTCTATGTTTAAGATTTATGCTGAAGTATGACATATTGCATACTTCCATGCTTAATGCCATGACTTACATGTCTTAAAACTATCATGATACATGTCTCAATTTTATAGCTATGAGGATATACGTCGAAGTATGACCTACTGCATACTCATCATAAAATAATTAACAAGTCTAAGACATGACAAGTTAAAGGTGTCGGACTAACCTTCTACAAGGGGAGGATCAGTTCAATTAATTTTAGTTGATCTGGAGCAAGTCCAAACTATGATCTCAGTGCTGTTGAGGACCTTGCAGACCCTCACAACTCGATGACTGCATGCATCCGGTACGTACACCAGGGCCCACAAATAAGACAAGATAAGAAAATCCATAATCAATAATAATGGATAATTCACAATCAAGCATAAACGGATCATGCATATTTTGTGATATGTTTATAATTATTTTATGATTATATGTTTGTACTCGCTAAGCAAAAACTCATTATAAAATATTCATATTGTAGGTAAGAAACCTACAGTTTAAAAAGATGAACTGAGCAGAGTACAGATTAAGTGTGAAGGGTGGTCATGGATACCACTGCACAGTTAATTATTTCTACATTTTAAACAACATGTTTTAATATAAGTATTATACAGTTTATACCATTAAAGTATTTTTAATATGCTATTTAAATTTCTACTAGTAAGTAATTGTTACTGATCAAGTATGGACAGTAAATTCTGAAACTATCAATTAGTTTTGATGATGTCTTTTCAACGTATATAAGTTGTACAATTATTACAGTAATTACTATTGTGAAAATTACATAAAGATACATATTTTTATAAGGGGGAAAAAAAAAAGTTCCGCAAATTTTAAGTCTTATGAGATAAGTAAGTAAATTAAGTAGTTTAAGTAAGTTAAATAATGGCCATGTAAGGCGGATTGTTACACAGAGCTCCAGGTCCGGTAGTTTGTGCTGGTATTTTCAGGAATTACAGAGGTTTTTGCAAGGGTTGCTTTGCCAAATCCCTTGGCATTGTTTTGCTTTTGAGGCTGAGCTCATGGGAATTATCACTGCCATTGAACATGCTAATAGATTCTCTTGAGATTTCATATGGTTTGAATGTGATTTTACTTATGTGGTGTATTTACTTCAATCCAAAAGCAAAAATGTCCCATGGAAGTTTTTGGCTAGATGGAATATTGCAGTCAATTACCTCAACAACATCACATATTTACAGAGAGAGGATATCAAATCCTGGATAATCTGGCTTCATAGTTCACATCAATGAAGATGCTTGGTGGTTCAACTCGCCCGATAATTGTTCTTCTTTGGTTTGCAAGGACTTGGCGGGTCATCATATCAAATATGTACTCTTTTTCTCCTCTAGTTTTTTCCCCATTGGGTTTAGAGGGCTTTTAATAAAGCATATTTGAAGACTATTTTCATGAAAAGAGTCTATGAAATTGTGTTCCGGCTTTGCTTTTGTTTTTTTAGGCGCCTAGCTTTGTTTTCATTTTGACTCTATTTATTTCCTTGTTCGAACTATTTTGTAATTTTTTTTTTCTTTTCAATATTTTTTAGTGAGATGGAAAAGTGAAGAGGGCGCTAAAGGGGTACCAACATAGTCCAGATATCTTGGTGTACCTGTTAATTTCTGTCTCATAATTTATTAAAAAAAATGATAAATCTATATTGATTGATAGAAAAATTAATAATATATGTAGAAAAAAATGATACGAAGACGATGAAAAAAAATATAATTACAAGTTTATACATGTGTAATGACATCATTTTTTTTTTTTTTTTTGTATTGTAAGGACTCCATTTAAAATATAATTATATAACCATAATGACAGATCTATCAATAGGCAATGCTATATATACATATTTATAGACAAATAATGAATTTGACTGCAACGAGGAAAATCATAATAAATTTAGTAATGTACAACAATATCATATTATAATAATATGTATATATCTATGTATATAAACCTACAATAATTACATGATTAATATTATATCATGATCAATAAAATGTAATTACGATTTATATGGTGTATATAAAATCTAAAAAAATTAGAGCAAATATAAGAATAATTATGTCATCGCAAATTAAGAGTTTATGATTTCAAAAATGTTTTAAATTTGTTACTGTATTTCATCTCAAACAGTTGTATGTTGTCATTTATATAGCATATTTTTTAAATAAGATAAATAATGTTAAAAAACTATAGCATATACAAAAAAGTGTGGATGAGCTATTTACTTGATTGCTTTCATTTTTTTAATAAAATCTTATCGTATCTTTAAATTGACATCTGTCATATTATATTGATTTCTTTATTATTATTTTATGTTATTGATGGTTTAGTTTAGTTAATTTCCGTAACTTTTTTTTAAAATGTTAATTGTATTTCAAATCAAGAAATTACAAATATCAATATTGACTAAAAAGACATCATAATTAAAAAAAAAAAAAAAACTTAACCTTAATTATTATATATCCTTTTCACCAATAAATTCTAATAAAGCATACAAGGGGGTAAAATATGCACCGAATTCCAATAACGAAAAATTGAAAAAGCACACCAATTATAGAGCACTCATATGGCTATTGAATAATACCACTATAATTGATAGAAAACTCCAATCTATTGAAACTAAGAGACATATAGTAAAAAGGTCATCACTGTAACGCCCCGAACCGTCACGCGTAGGGGCGTCCTACTGCGCAGACGTGGGCCATTACATTACTTGCTCAACTTAATTCTTACTTTAAAAATAACTTTAAAGTTGCGGAAAATTCTGAGTAAAATTTTTTTTCTTTTTTTTTATTACTCTACCTTGAACATAACTTATCTTCATACATAATCATATGTACTCACTCGAGTACCGAGCTTTCATAATCATATTGAAAGCTAATCATAAGTATACCGTGGACCAATCCGACCTAATGCGGTTCAGTACAACACGAGGCAACTTGTTGCCATCATCCTTGAAAAACATTCTTTAACTCGTTCTTGAAAACAATTTCTTAAAAATAGTTTTCTTCTTGAAAACGTTTTCTTATCCATACTCTCACATAACATAAAACACATCTTTAAAATATATTTTTCAAAATATATTTTACATAGCGGGAATTCAAAACTCGTGGCGGTGTCCATCCCACGTTTCACAGTCTGTAGCGCCAGCCTTCACAGCCTTGCATCAAGGATTGCCGGTAGGTAGCTAACCTACAGCATGAACGTAAGTAATGAGCTAATGCTTAGTAAGCACAACGTTCAATCCGCAAAACATTTTCATAAAAGAATGCATGAACCAATTATGCTTTCTTGTGAATCGATTTAACTTTCATAAATTATCTAGATTCTATTTTCTTAAAGCTTACATGTCATGTGTGCACGTATCGTGGTCCATAGCTATAGAGTGGTTGGAGGCAGGCAATCCAATCCAACTCAAACCATGAAACTAACCGTTTAACATGGAGTGATTGGGGCAGCCAATCCAATTCAACCCAAACCATAGACTAAACCGTTTAAACCCGCCATCGTGGCAAGTCGGTATGACACAATGACCTTAGCTTGTCTTAAATTATATTCTTACCAAGTAATTAAATATTAGTGAACATGCTACGTGATGTCACTATTTTAAACATATAACATAACATAACATAAACCGTAACATAAACTACGTAACATAAATTACCATAGCATAAACCTCGTAACGTAACATCGTATCATCATAACATAAACATCGTATCTTAACCATCATAACATAACATCATACCATAACATCTTAGCATAAACATCATAACATGGCATCATAACATCATAATACGTCATAACATAAACTTCATAACGTAAGTACCATAACATAAATCATGCTTATCAACGTATGAATATCAAGTTTTAAAAACATTTTGCCCATGCTGTATGCGGAGTTGTACTTACCTTTAGTCCTATGCTCTTGGTTCATCGTCCAAACGTGGCACGACAACAGTTCCTACTCCTGTTTCCAACCAGGACGTAAGATAAGAGCTATACACATTCTATCATACCATAACATCTTAATCGTTAAATGTTGGTGTCCTAACCAACATTTGTGAGTAGCCTTAGTTATATTATATGTTCCCCTTAAACATCAAATGATAACTTGCTCGGTTACTTACCGTAACCCTAGGGCCCAAGGCCCAACATACTTAAACGATATCTAGTTAGGTTACTTCAGGTAACCTTGGGTACTAAGCCCAATTATACTTAAACAGTATTAGGTTACTAATCTTATTAGGCCCAACCCACAATCTCGGGTATCACAAGTGGTTACTATGAGTAACCTAACTTATTGGCCCAATAAAATTAGGTAACCTTCCCGGTTACTATTCTATTTGTCCTATAGTTGTTTACCATAGGACCCTGCGTATTTCAATTATTTCTTGACAAACCGTTGTCAAGTTTTTCTTAATGAAAACCGTATTTTCATCAAATCTTAACATTTAAGCAAAGACAGTTAAAAACTGTCAAGCTCTGAAAACAATCTTTGAAAACAGTTTCTTAAACTTAGGTTATCAGTGCATGTGTAAGAATTTCCTGCTTATGCACTGTTTTTCTGAAAATCCTGTGCTGGAATTTCTGTTTCCTGCACAGTTTTGGGAATCAAATTGTACTTTAAAATCTATTCATAATTTGATAAAACTTTCTTCATAAAAGTTGTAGATCTAATATAATGCTACAACTTTCGTGTTTTGAGGAAAACCCAGTTCTGCTTGGATTCTTGTCAGTTTTAATTTGAAACTTACTGGACGTGTAGACTAGGTCTGGGCAGATTAGCCTCGGATTTTCGTAAAAACGGAGGCCATTGGAGCCTTATTTTGAAAAACGGTCCGCGTTGACCTCTAGGAAAAACCCTTATCTACAACTTTGTAGTTTTGAGTTTCTTCAAATTCGGCCTCTAAGGGCCTCAAAATACCATTTCCGGAACGCTGCCCAGTCTTGACCCGAGACTGGCAGTTTCGGTTCATAAATCCGTTTCACGTCCTAAAACGCGCACTCTACCTCAACCGATCACAGCGGGAGCCTAAATTCACTCATGCAATCGTTTCTAACGTTCCATTCCACAATCACATAATCATACATTCAATCATAAACCTATGGGAACATATAACAAACACATGGTAGGCAATACTCAAAAACTCATAAACATGCATCAAAACGTAAACTAGAGACCACCACCCTATTCATGCACAATCAAGCACTAAAAGGTGAGCTTACGCTCTTACAAAACCCACTGAAAATACACATAAAACCTTGAATCAAAACTTAATAAAAAGGCTTAGGGATTTGAGAAGATTACCCCTTAAATCTTAGAGATGAAATCTCAACTTGGATCCGAATTTTCCCTACCTATTCTTCTCTAAAATCCGGCCAACCTCTCTCTTTTTTTTTTTTTCTCCATGGGTTCGGCCTTTAGGTGAGGGGGAGAGAAAATGAGTGGAAATTTTGGCAGAGTTTCGGGTTCAATTCAATGCTCAAAAATGTGAACCAACTACCCCTATTTATAGGTGAACTTAAAGTTTCTACAATTGCATATAAGGGTTTAATGAGCAAAATATTTGCCCATCAACCCCTCCTAGGTGGCCGGCCATTCAAGGTGAGAATGAGCCAAGAATTTGCTTGCTCACCAAGCAAATTTCTTGCTTACCTCATCAAGCCTATGTCACCTTGCTTGCATCACAAAAGCAAAACTTGCTCACCAAGGCTTCAATGTCCACCGGCCATACTAGTGCATGAACCAAAAATTTGGTTTGTTCACCAAGCTAACTACTTGCTTACCTCACCTTGATGACATCACCATGATGACATCATCTTGCTTGCATCATTGCTTACCTCACCAAGGCAAAACTTGTTCACCAAGGCTTGCTAAAGAACCGGCCATGCAAGTGTGTGAACCAAAATATTTGGCTTGCTCACCAAGCTATTTGGTTGCTTACCTCACCATGCCTACCTCATCAAGCTTACTTCATCAAGCTTACCTCACCAATGACATCCCTTAGATGACATCACATTAATGACCTCATCAAGCAAAAATACTTGCTCTACAAGGGTTCAAAAATCCGGCCACATGCATGCATGGAATCAACAAAATTTTTTCATGCTTATCTTCCTCCTAGTGGCCGGCCATTGTGATTCCTTGGTGGGCAAGTTTGCTTGCTCACCAAGTTTGGCTTACTTCACCCTAGTGACATCATCCTCTTACATCGTCTTGATGACATCATCTTGATGACATCATCAAGCCAAATTCTTGCTCTCCAAGCATTCAAAGAACCGGCCATTTAGTGTGGAAAATCAACAATATATCTTCCAAGCTTATCTTTTCATTCTAATCTTATTCTTAATTCCTTGTTCCAATGTAACTAGGCTTGTAACCAAACTTTGGCCTAGTTGGAACCTTGGTTAGGAAAATCCATCATTCCATAATTACATACTAATCCATCCTTACTTATTTTTCTAAAATTGCACTTTGGCCCCTACGGACAAAATATTTGCAATTTAGTCCCTGTAGGTCGCCAACTAAAAATCGAGCCACTTGGCTACCATTTCGTGCATAATTATCCGCTGGATACTTAAAAATCCAATAATACAATCCTGCAGTCCATTTCCTTACTAACATACATAATATCAATACTGTTTTTCACCAAAAACAGTATTATCACACTGGACTACAATCCAGAATTCATCTACATAAAAAAAATTGGACTGCGTATCGGATTTTCTTAGGACTTAAAATTATTTAGTCCTAATCGCTCTTAAAATCGTGCTTGATTTTTCTACGGTGGTCTCATAGCTTATTCTTGCTTAATTGACCGTAATGAAGGTTTTCCGCAGTATAACTCCATACTGCTTTGCCGTATCTCAGCACCTTCATCTATTCGACCTTCCTGGTCAACCCTGACTTTTTGGTCAACTTTGACTTTTTCGGTCAAACTTTGACCAACATAAAATCATAAATTACCATTTTGCCCTTTTCCCCCAAAAGGTCACATGCTTGACTTAAGCAAACTATTGTTGAGTCTCGTAGCTAATTAAACGAGAACTCACATATGAACTGATATTCTGCTCAGATCATGAGCTTCATATTCACATACAAGTTTCAAACTTGAAATTTTCCTTGTCTAAAAGGAAATCATAGGTTCATTGAAATTTCGGGTATTACAATCACAACCCTGTGTAGAAATAACTCTAGCGGATTGGATGTATATCTAATACAAGAGTATATAAAGACCACCTCTGTTATTTCAAAATAGAGATAAAAATATAACAAAAAAAAAAAAAAGCACTTATATGGTAAAAAGATCATCATCTTTATTTCAAACAAAGAACTTTTACAAATAAGAGAAAAAGTCACAAGTCAAACAACATGACCAAAGAGATCAAAAGGCATCCCTTTTGACCATGAAGCCATCTTGCCATAAAAGTCAGCAATCCAAAAGCATCTTCTCTATAATTGGGAGTTCGGTGACTACCAAAAGTAGCGTCGGACTCTGATCTTAATGGAGAAATTAATACATGCAGTGCAATCTTTACTTGTAAAGTAAAAAAGGTCTATCACTCACTTAATTATTATTATTTTGGATAAATAAAAATATCACTCACTCAACTTTATTTTTAGTATGTAAGTACCCGTGCACCCTTCCTCTGTAAACAAACCTATCACTTACTCAACTTTGATAAGAAGAAAATCTTTATTAAAAGAGTATATAAATATATCATGGATAAGAACGAAGGAACAAGCACTAGAGCTAGCTGGCTGCTTTTGCCACTTGCCATCCTTTAAAAAATAATAGTACATAAAGTGCTCCCACTTGTATGCTAACACAGAAGCATAAATTTACTGAATATGAACATAAAAATGTAATAAAGAAACGCTTAAAACTCAAATAAAAAAAATTAAAAATGAATTGCAAGGATTTAGATATTCTGAGGTGTAGTACTTAAATTGGCTATGGTCATGTGCGCATACACATCTAGAGACAGTATTTTGAAAGTTGAATAGAAATGTATGTTTGGGGGAAAACTCTAAATAATGTAAAAATTTAAAATATATTCGAAAAAGTATATACAAAATTGATATTGTGTTGTTCATCTCATCATTGTGAGTATTTAGATACAAAAATCATCTCATTTCAATTTGAAATTGAAATAAGAAAGTTATGAACTTTCAAATATAGAGTTTTTTGAAAATAGAAAATAAAGAAAGCATTGTGAGTTTTTAATCCAAATGGCATTTTACCGTCTATAGAAACGTTGCCCCAATTAAGCCATATAAATATTTTTTTTTAAAACGGCTATAAATAGCACTCCCCTTAGGCCTGGCTACCATATTCTTCATCTCTTTTTTCATAAATTAATATTAAGAACTCACCAAAAGACACAGATCTATCCTAGAATTAGCTTTCCAATCCCGACACCAAGTGGTCAAGCGTCTCCTAGCAGATTATCCACCAAGCTCTTGGGGAGACCGGTTACTCATTTATCAATCTGATGAGATTGTTAATATTGCATTTTTTTTTTTAATTTAAAGATGATAGCTAAGATTCGAACTCTGATTTTTGAGTGGAGTTTCACTAATGGACTGGTTTAGTTTTCATTTTTTTTTCCTTAATTTATTGAATTAATTTGGAGTAGGAGATTTAGTGAATAAACTCTTTAGAGACATAGGTTCTCTAAAAAATTCTAACGCAGGTTATAATTCCCTCGTTGCTCTCTTTTTTCTTTTTTTCTGTTTTTTAAAGCCTTTCTTAACTTCTATTTTTTTATTTAGCAAAATTTGGGATGGAATTTCTCTCTAATAAGATTCAACATATACCAGCTTCTTAGGATGACAATTTTCTTCTACATCATATCATAAATATACCTACATCATATATATTACAATCTCTTACAGTTTCATAGGTTATATTTTTATTTTCTGAAATTGCAGGCAAATGAGAGCAAACAAGTAGAAGCTGAGAAGTTAAACGAATAAGTGAGAAGGGAGTTGCTGGAGAGTGCAGATGTGTAGCATGCCACTGAATTATGATGGTCATGATCTTTACAGCGTTGCATTTCGTTTTCGCTTACTAAGACAAGCGGACAATCATATATCAACAGGTATATATATTCTACACCTTAAAATCTGTATTTTAACCTAATAATGTAAAAAGTAATATTAAGAACACCAACTCTACTATGAACTTTTGAGTACCAATTTAAATGACAGTGAATTATCATCCTTTTATCAGAAGATTTAATCAATTGACATTAGTTAGCATTCAAAAATTGATATTAGAATTGATATCTTTTGCAATTTAAATAATTCATTTTTTTTTTCCGTTGGGTTGAAGGTTTTAGTTTTTTTTTTTTTTTAATAAAGAAGTTCATATACTATAAGAAGAAAGATTATCGCATTCTATCAAATGGTAGACCCTGATTTAATCATTTTTAGAATTCAACATTTCTGTTAAACACAAAATAAAAAATAAAATAAAGGAAATTTTATCAAATTAATACTAGAGTCTTTGACTTCTAATTTTTCTTGGCCCCTTTTAACATCCAATTCAAACCAGGGTTGATGTTATCTTTGATGGTGTTTTGCATCACTACTAAATTTTTTTTTTTATCACAACATTTTCATATAATAATTTTGGTCACAACATTTTTCTGTGATTAATTAATCAATAAGTCACAAATTTTTGTTGTGATTAATAGATTATTGGATATGTGCTTCAAGCATTTGACCTTTGTTTATCTACTACAATGGCCATACCAAGAATGGTTCAACTACTAACAGTAAGTAATAAGTATGATTAAATGCGAGGTCAATATATAGATGTGATGTGAATATATGATTTTAAAAGTTCTGCTTCCTCAATATTATATTAACTGGGAGGAGTGTGTAAATAATATTTTTTAACAAATAACTGAAATAAATAACAAGTTTAAAAAATATTTTAAATGAATAAAATCATAATAGTAAATTTATCAGCTATAAAAGATTTTGTTGCTTCTTGCAAAATGTTACTTCAATTATTTGTTGTTTACTTATTAAATATTCTATTTGTTTAGTAAATTAGCTATTTATTTTAAATATTTTATAAAATCTTACTATGCACTTCAATTATTTTCGTAAAAATGATATTTACAACAATTTTCTATCACGAATGTTGTGATTGTTGAGATTAAATTATCAAAACATGCATCAAGGCCTTATATTGCTTTGGACACGTAATCATAGAGCACACCATGTTAAATTAAAAAAATTGAGAAAATTACTTAAATAATCATATTTTTTTTTTCATTCATTAACCAACATGACACAAATTTCCTATTCTTGACTAACATAACATAAATTTTAATTAACTTTAGTTTAATTTAGTGTCATGCTAGTCTAATATTAATATTTTGTGTTATGTTAGTTTAATGGTTTTTAAATTTGTGTCATTCAAGTGCTTTCTCCAATTAATTTGAACATGTTCAATTATTATTATTAATATTTTGTTTGAGTATCTTCTTTTAGTAAGTAATTAGTTGAAACAAGGAACATAAATAATTTCTCTCCCGGTGCATTTAACCCAGTAAAGTGTTGTCTGGTCACGTTACCTACTTCATTTAACTCATGAGCGCATTTTCTTCTCCAGCCATCTATTTGAAGCTCAAAAATCCAAGACAACTTTATTTGTTAAGATCGAAAAAATCAAAAGTGATACGGAATTGGTTTTGCCAATACATAATGCATATCTTGAACATTAAGAATAACATGTTGATTGAAAAGTCGACGCTATTAATAATTTGAATAGTGTTTGAATTTTTAAGATCTACTAACAAATATCTTTTAGAAAAGACGAAACATTGGAGATATCAATTATATTTTGTATTATCAAGAAACACTACAGGCAAAAAAAAAAAAAAAAAAAGTCACATTATGCTCTTATATCACTTTTAATTACAATATTTTTATATGACTAAATGTCAGTTTTAGTCACAACCTTGTGAGTAATCAATATATAATTAGTCATAAATTTTTATTTTGATTAAAAATTTTTAGCCACGAGATATTAATCGTGGAAAAAGTTTTATAAGCATGCAATAATTAAAAACCTAATGACTAAAATTTTTAGTCACAACAAAAATCAAAAATTGATGACTAAATACATATTAGTCACAATCTAGTGACTAAAAATGACATTTAATCATATAAAAATAATTTGGCTAACAGTGTCATAAAAATGGTTGTGACTTTTTTTTTTAAGTGAACAAAAACATATATTATGTATCATCGACTGCTTCTTCCATATTCGCATCAACAATGAATCCTCCCGAAAGTTGAAAAAAAAGATATGGCAGAATTACAGAAAATAAATAATAAAGGTCCACCATTCTGTTAAGTAGATAAGAAGAGAACCTTTCCGACAAGAGTCAATAATTAGAGAATGATGAATAATTAAGAAGCGACAAAACACATGAGTCAAGTTGCATTGCAACTAGTCCTTCTAATAATGCAGAAAGTAGAAATAACAAAATAAGAAATAAAAAAATGTTTTCAGATACAAATAATAAGTTTGACTTTCATTTGAAAAAGAAAAAGAAGAAGAAGTCCAGAAAGCCGCCTAGTTGGGTCCAACTGGAAAGAATAATAGAATGCATAGGTCATTGTGAAGAGTTTCTATAAGCCGATAAATATAGTATTAAAAAATGCTTTATAACATCAATAATATCTCATTAATAAGCTTTTTATTTTAGGACTTATACTTTATTAATAAGTAATGTTGAATATCATTGATTTTTTTTTGTATTGATTAATATTACTTTATTAATAAGTAATGTTGAATATCATTGATGTTGAATATCATTGATTTTTTTTGTATAAGCCGATAAATATAGTATTAAAAAATGCTTTATAACATCAATAATATCTCATTAATAAGCTTTTTATTTTAGGACTTACACTTTATTAATAAGTAATGTTGAATATCATTGATTTTTTTTGTATATGAGCAAATGGGAGAAACCATCCCTTCATTGTACCTTACGGAATGTTCAAGATATGCATTATGTCTTATCAAAACCAATTCCAAATCATTTTTGACTAGTTTCCAAACTTAAAAAAATAAAGTTGGTTTTGGATTTTCGATCTTCTAATAGATGGCTAGGGAAGAAAATGTGCTCATGCCATAAGTAAACTAGGGAGTGTGGCCTGCCCGGAACTTTATTGGGTTGAATGCGCCAGGACAGCAAATTTTTTTTGCTTTTTAAAAAGAAATACGAGAAGAATATTAGTAATAAATATAAAGAGCATGACAAATTTAGTTTTTGTTTGGCTCTCAAATTAATTTGGATCCAAATATTTCATTTTAGTTTTTATCTTTTTTAAAAAATAAACAAAATTTTTAACTAATTTTTTAAAAATTAACTAACTTCAATCCAAAATTTTCATTTCAGATTTGTGTACTAAAGTCACACTTAATTGAACATGGGTCACTTTATGAATACGGGTCCAAAGTAATATAGATCGGCATAATGCATATATGGGAAGATTTATTCTAAAAAATCACAACATATCTAATCTTTTAAACAATCCAGAAGATTGAAATGACACCACAAAAGAAGTTAAATAGAACTAATATAAAAATCAAGTGATACAATTAGACTTGTTAAAATTTTAAATATAAAATATAAATAACCCTAAAATTTAAGGAATAAGGGTGAAATTTGTATAACTTTATCTTTTGCTTAAAATTTAAAACTATGTAATTAATTATTTTTCTTTTTGAACTCGGATATGAGGGTTTGAACTTTTTACCTTTTAATTAATAAAATTAAATGTAAAATTATTATTAGATTAGATCTTTAACAATCAGTATTTACAATTTTAATTATGTATCCTTTTTACAAAAGAGAAAACATCACTACTCTTCATCTACTATTTCTGCATTTCAATAATAAAAAAAGAAATTGAATTTTTAAATAATTTTAAGAAACTATATATTTTTTAAATTATTGATGATTTAATGCAAATATGGATTTCTTTTTCTCATATGATGATAAAATGCAATGTAATTTTACTAAAAAATAGCAAAGGAATTATATAAATGTAAAGCCACGCCAGAGGGCACAGGAGTTTGAGAAAGGAATATAGACAGAGAGACGCGGTCAACTGCAGCATCTTTTATTTTTTATGTTATATCTTTGATAATAATATCATTTCCTTAGATGAAAAAGGGACCGACCTTTTTTATTATTTTTGTTTTTTTGAATTTGGAAATTGAAAATTTTAATTCTACATATTTAAATAAAATTAAATATAATATAATCGTTAAATTATGTTTATAATTATAAAGAAACTGTCATATTATTTCTTATATTTCTACATCTAATCTTAGAAATCCCAGACAAGACACTGTTATTGGGATAAATGTTTCTGCCCAGACTGCATAAAGGAATACGATCATGGAGATCATCCAGCTCGTACTAAGAAGGTCAACTCAGGCAAAAAGCTTAAGTAAAGGTACCAAGATGGTGATAAGCGTGTTGGAACACTCGGACAACCTTAAGGGAAATTTGACTTTCTAGTCACATATTCCCCTCCTCCGAGAACGGAAGAACCAATTGCTCTAACCGGATAGGATGAAGATCCAGATGACCATCCGAGGAAATTTCCACCTCCACTATCATAACCAAAAGTACCCTCTGTGCTCCCCTATTATAGACAGCCCCAAAAGTACTTGCAAAAGCAAGGTGTAAGTCTTTGCAGTTCTACTCTGCAGATGATTCTTCCGCAAGTCAACATGATGTCTTCAACATCATCCAGAGAAACCTCCTATGAGGAAAACTTCCCTTCACTCCAAGCAGCAACAACAAACAACGGGACAGAAACTCGACAGCCAAAGGTGTTAAACCCAAGGACTACTGAACTAGATGGAACAACAAAAAGAGTCAGCCCTGTAGAAGCAGTTCTGAATTGGCAGTCAGAAAACCTTATCGCCCAAAATAAGGTCCTCTAGAAAATTGACCACAATATCTCCCAAGTAGAATCTAAGATAGAACAGTCTAACATTGGACTGATAAAATCTCAGATAATACTAGAGAGACTTGAGGCTCAAATCCAAAAAACTCATCTGGAACTAATGAGACTCGCCAACAACTCTTTCTTTTCCAATAGACTATTCACAGAAAAAAAAAAAAAAAAAAAGCAGAGATGAAATCTCTTCAGACTCAACTAGCTACCTTAAGAACACAAACCCAGACAGGATTCTCAACACCCAGTCCGGTGCCATGGCAATTTGCTATCATACCAAAACAATAACAACCACTCCCTGCTGTTCCCCACAGAGAAGATCACATCTTAAGACTCAAGAGACTTCTTGAGGAAGATGATGCTCTTAGAAAACTCAAAGGGAAACAAAAGGCCCAGGAGTCAACCTCCACACAAATGATGGTACAGAAGCCACCTCAAAATCCTCTAACACAAATGTTCCAATATCACTGTATAGAACAACAGCCGCAGATCCAACTTGAACAACAGGATGATTCTTCTTCACAGGAAGAAAGTGTCCCAGAAGATTCAGATTGATCTTTTGACATTTCTATTTGAGAAGAGAAACAAGAACCAGAGTCCCCACCGCCAATCATGATGAATCAACCTGCAGATGAACCAACAGTGACGGAGATCCCAGACGAAATGGATCAGCCACCTTGTGCTCCTAGACAAAACTAGGATGCAAGATCATCAGCATCCAATGGTAAGATCTAGACCTTTACTCTAGATGATATCCCTCCCTCAAAATGGAGAGATAGATTCTAAGAGTTTAAGGCATTCTTAGTTTTCCAGATACAGAAGCCTAATGCTCAAACTCGATAGATCCTTCTTGATTTCGTATCAAGACTAATAGGAGTAGCTCAAATGTATTTAGAATTTTGTGGAGAAGAAAATCATATCGTTGAACAGGCCCGATCAGAATACTTCAAGATGAAGTGCTGCTCCATCAATAAGAAAAATCTTGAAGTTCACTTTCAGAAGATGTCAAGATGCTTCTACCTGATTGGAGGACTCAACGACCCCAATTTGAAACATGCATTCCTCTCCTCAATTCCAGAACCAATAGGAGAAGAAACTTTCAGGTTGCTGTCTGTTTCAAACAAGAAGATAGCAGATGTAACACTTAGAAAGCTCTGCTAACTTATTTTCTGAGCTATTGATAAGATGTGCTCGCAGAATAAGTTCCTTCAAGAATATATAAAGCAGACTAAGAACCTCGAAAAGTTCTGTACCAACAAAGAGCTCTACACCAAATGTCCCAGTCATCTAACTCCAGGATACTCGTGCTCTTCATGCTCTTCTAATCCACCATCCCGAACCAGAAAGTTCAGAAGAAGAAAATGCTTTAAGAAGAACAAGAAGATCTATGTGTGGAAAGAAAAGATCTATGCGATGCTTCATATGTGGCAGCAAGAAGCATTTCATGAAAAATTGTCCTAAAGCCAAAACACAGAAAATGATCGTCCACATCAAAAAAGAAATAAGTATTTCTCTCTCAAATAATGAAGTAGAGTCCATCTTCTTTACTAATGAAGAGATCAATGAATAAACCCTCTGTGTACTCCAGCTCTCAGATTCTGATACAGATCAAAGCCAGACAGAATCAGAGTCAGACTAGAACTATGCCAAGCCTTCCAGATGAATGCTGTCAACCTAGCACAAAAGGCCCCGATGATCAAAATGAAGGTCATCCCCTCAAAGTATGCTAACCTAATTCAGGTTGCTGCTTTCTTTGACATAGGTGCATCATACTCCATGATGAACCCAGACATTCTACCTCCATCATATTGGAAAAAGAAATAGCAATTCTTCAATACCGCCAATAGAGAAGTTTTCTATACAGAGCTGATCAGTAAACCTATTAAATTATAATTCTTCCCAAGATATTCCTTAATCCATAAGATTATTGGAACAAAACTACCTGGCAAGGATCTAATCATAGGATTTGATCTATACATGAAGAAACCATGATTAAAAATCCTTCCACAAGGTCTGGCATACAAGCAATACTTCATTCCATGGGAAACAATTCCCAACTACTTCCAAGTGCACCAAGATCCCTACCAGGAGATCAAGCAAAAGTTGATACAGCACTCTTGTGCCACCAGCCATTTTGAATTCCTTCAGAAATGTGATAAGTAACTCTGAAAGAATCAAGAATTCTTCGTTGCTCTGCCATTCAAATAAAACATAGATGTCAATCTAACAAAGGCCAACAATCCAGGAATAAATCCTGAACACCAACAGATGGCAACAGAGGAATGTCAACAACTCCTATAACAAGGATTGATTGAAGCAACCCCCTCACCATGGGCGTGTCATGCGTTCTACGTGAACAAACGGTCAAAACAGATAAGGGGTATTCAAAGATTAGTAATTAATTATCAACCCCTTAACCATTTCTTCTCAGATGACAAATTCCCATTACCCAATAAAAACACCATGTTTTCTAATTTGTCAAACGCTAAAATATTTTCAAAGTTTGATTTAAAAGTGGGATTTTGGCAATTGGGAATAAAACCAGAGGATCGGCCCAAAACAGCTTTCTCCATACCCAGAAAACATGGTATGATGCTAGCGGAAAAGAAGATGATACCTGGACAGCCCAGAATTGAGTTTTTAGGAATGACGCTAAACAACGGAAAATATGAGGCCCAGCCCCATATAACCCAAGAATTAATTAAATTCCCAGACCAACTCACAAAGGTCAAAGTCCAACAATTTCTCAGGATAATTAATTATCTCAAGGACTTTGTTCCACAAATGGCCTAGTACACAGCTCTCCTTGAACAGATGCTCAAAAAGGATCCTCCAGCTTGGTCCAAGATCCATATAGAAGCAGTCAAACAGCTCAAAAGCAAGATGCAGACTCTGCCACATTTGAAGATTCCTTCAACAGGAAAAAGGATTCTTCAGACAGACGCAAGTCACAAGTATTGGGGTGCAGTACCCTTTGAACAAGACGAACATGGAAAAAGACATATATGTAGATACAAGAGTGGAACATTCAAGGACTCACAACTCCATCACCATTTCACGTTCAAAGAACTCCTCGTTATAAAGCAAGGAATTTAGAAGTTTGAGCTCCACCTGATTGGACATCACTTCCACGTTGAGACAGATTTTGCCGCATCAAAAGGTATGCTTAAATTCAAACCTAACAAAATGG
This sequence comes from Ficus hispida, assembly GCA_025413025.1. NCBI lineage: Eukaryota > Viridiplantae > Streptophyta > Magnoliopsida > Rosales > Moraceae > Ficus > Ficus hispida. Next base: position 23,465,441 of record CM046374.1, on the reverse strand, counting down.
TAAATGCTCAGCTTCTTAGATTAGCCGCATGGTTCTCACAATACTCCTTTAATATATCCCATATCAAGGGAAAAGACAATGTTATTCCTGACTTCCTATCAAGGCCAGCTATAAATATCATCACTGCCAGAAACAAAACCATCCCACTCATCTTCACAATTACAGAGCCACCAAAAACAATGGCCTCACCTTCCTCCTCACATCTCACAGCTCTGCTTCCTTCAACCTTCTCAAAGGATGCTGTAAAAATCATCCTTTCAGACAATCCCAGAAAGAAAATCATTAGCCGTGTCCTAAAAATCCACAATGTTCTCATACGGGTTTATGGAGAACCCATGATCCATGACCTCATAATCCATCCGGACTATCCATTCGCCCGGATATTCCCACTTCGAGAATCCTGGTATATGCCAAAACAGTTGAAACTCTTCTTTTGGTATTTAGCAAGCTTCTATACCATAGCAATAGAAGCCCACACACTCCCTCTGAGAAGCTCCATCAGAAGATATAAGGAAAGACCAAATCTCAAACTACCATATAAATCTCAGATGGATTTCCTCTCATGGTTCGCACCATTCAGCAAATGGGAACAGTAACTTACCAACGTATGGAACAGGTCCAGACGAACACAACAAGAGACACTGCAGATCCCTATCGAAGCCCTTACATCATGCTATACCATTTTCCTAGTTAGCCTCAACTGCAGGACTATAGAAAACGGTGAAGTAACCTTCGACCTCAAGTCGAGATAGAATGATCACATGAATGCCACTCTTCCAATGGGTAATCCTCATCTCAGGAGGATAGTAAAGAAACTTTTCATCAAAACTAGACCATCCAAGATGAAATCTGGCCAAAACCTAAAGAAGATACTCCATGGGAGCAACTCCCACAGAAGATCACTGACCAGATCAAAAGGATCCTTGATGACATCTATAATACCCATACCAGCTCTAGCTCTAGTACCAGCTCAGGACCCGACACTATTCCAAGCTCCAGCTTAGGATCAGGACTAAGACCAACACAGCAAGAGGAGTCCTCAACGTCAGATTCCAATATGAAGGCCCCACTCTGGAAGAAGAATCCCAACTCCTTTTCCAATATGCCCAAGATCCATACGAGGAATATGAAAAAGAACGGGTAGTAAGCCTCGAAGCTCTGGAAAGCCTAGATATCACTATCTCATTACAAGAGATCCAAATACAACCTACTCAGAGTTGTTCTTTCAGATACCAGCTTATAACAGGAGAAACTCACTGTTCTCCTCCTCCTCTAGAAGTCAGCCAGGACATCTACACCTTCGGCCATGAAGATTGGCTCACAGATAAATTCTGGGAAAATGAAAACAACAGGCTTGAGATCCTCAGAATCATAGATGAAACAAAAGCAGCATACCAAGCTGAGAAAGCCAGAAAGCCGCCGAGCCATTAACCACGAAGTCGTCAGCCATGACGAAACAAGCAGCCTTACGTAAGCCCTTACGTTAGCCACAAGAGAACGTAAGCACTTATGTCAACCTCCACTTCCTCGAAGGATAAGATTCCTTCACTAAATAGTATTAGCCAATTGCCCAGACAAGAATAGTTTTTATTTTGTTTTTAGCGACGGCGCATTTCAGCGTATGTGTTGTAATAGTAATTTATCGGCCATTTATTTTTTGGCCTTGTCTTTTAGTTTGTCAGCCACCCTTCTTTTGGCCCGTGACTTTTTCTTGTCGGCCACCTGTTAGGCCTCGAATTATTATCTTTACTATTTGTAAAATATGTTTGAAATCCAGATTTGAAATCCGATCCCTCTTCTCTTCACCTCCTATATAAGAGGCCTCACCATTCCTCGAGAAGGCAAAACGATTGTAAGAAAAACCCTTCATAAAAATAAAAATTTTCAATTTCTCTATGTCTAGCTAAATACTCTTCTGATATACTTTAGGAGTTCCTATATATGGTATATAATACTATACTATGATCCAGGTATTTTGGTATTTTGCTGATATAGATATCAGTCATCACACTAGTATAGTTAGTATAGAGACATTCAATAGGAACGTTTGACTTAGCTGTATAAGCATGTCAATGTTAGCTCTCTCATTAGTAGGATGCTTGTAAGCCCCAAAAGGATGTCAATGCTAGCAGGCCAGGGGTGCCGCTCAGAGCTAATACATCTACTAAGGCTTTTAAGTAATCTTACGGTAAGAGAGAGGACTGTGGCATGGTATACTACAGGTAAAGCATGTGTCCTATCACATGATATCATTTCATCTAGCAATTTCTGGGCAGTCTTCCTACTAGTATACCAGGTGTCCAGGAAAGTGATATCACATATTCCCCTCCTCCGAGGACAGAAGAACCAATTGCTCCAACCGGATGGGATGAAGATCCAGATGACCATCCGAGGAAATTTCCACCTCCACCATCACAACCAAAAGCACCCTCTGTGCTCCCCTGTTACAGACAAGCCTAGAAGTACTTACAGAAGCAAGGTGTAAGTCTTTGCAGTTCTACTCTGCAGATGACAGTTCCACAAGTCAACATGATGTTCTCAACATCATCCAGAGAAACCTTATATGAGGAAAACTTCCCTTCACTCCAGGTAGCAACAACAAACAACGAGACAGAAACTCAACAGCCAAGATGTTAAACCTAAGGACTGTTGAACCAGATGGAACAACAAAAGAGTCAGCCTTACAGAAGCAGTTCTGAATTGGCAGTCAAAAAACCTTATCGCCCAAAATAAGGTCCTCCAGAAAATTAATCACAAGATCTCCCAAGTAAAATCTAAGATAGATCAGTCTAATATTGGACTGATAAAATCTCAGACAATACTAGAGAGACTTGAGGCTCAAATCCAGATAACTCATCTGGAACTAATGAGACTCGCCAATAGATTTTTCTTTTCCAATAGACTATTCACAGAAAAAGAAGCAGAGATGAAATCTCTCTAGACTCAACTAGCTGCCTTAAGAACACAAAACCAAACACCTAGTCCGGTGCCATGGCAATTTGCTACCATACCAAAACAAGAACAACCACTCTCTGCTATTCCCTACAGAGAAGATCACATCTTAAGACTCAAGAGACTTCTTGAGGAAGATGATGCTCTTAGAAAACTCAAAGGGAAAAAAAAGACCCAGGAGTCAACGTCCACACAAATGATGGTACAGAAGCCACCTCAGAATCCTCTAACACAAATGATCCAAGATCACTGTATACAACAACAGCCGCAGATCTAACTTGAATAACATGATGATTCTTCTTCACAAGAAGAAAGTATCCCAGAAGATTCAGATTGGTCTTCTGACATTTTTACTTCAGAAGAGAAACAAGAACTAGAGTTCCCACTATCAATCATGATGAATCAACCTACGGATGAACCAACAGTGATGGAGATCCCAGAAGAACAAGAAGACGAAATGGATCAGCCACCTTGTGCTCCTAGACAAAACCAGGACGCAAGATCATCAGCATCCAATAGTAACATCCAGACCTTTACTCTAGATGATATCCCTCCCTCAAAATGGAGAGATAGATTCCAAGAGTTTAAGGCATTCTTAGTTCTCAAGATATAGAAGCCTAACGCTCAAACTCGACAGATCCTTCTTGATTTCGTATCAAGACTAATAGGAATCCTCCAAGATTGGTGGATGAGTTTAGGAGAATACAGACAACTCATGTTCCTTCATACATAATCTGTTAAAGGAGCACTAGCTCAAATGTACTTAGAATTCTGTGGAGAAGAAAATCAGATCATTGATCAGGCCCGATCAGAATAGTTCAAGATGAAGTGCTGCTCCATCAACAAGAAAGATATTGAAGTTCACTTTCAGAAGATGTCAAGACACTTCTACCTGATTGGAGGACTCAACGGCCCCAACCTGAAACAAGCGTTCCTCTCCTTAATTCCAGAACCATTATGAGAAGAAACTTTCAGGCTGCTATCTATTTCAAACAAGAAGATAGCAGATGTAACACTCGGACAGCTCTGCCAACTTATTTTCCAAGCCATTGATAAGATGTGCTCGTAGAAAAAGTTCCTTCAAGAACACATAAAGCAGACGAAGAACTTCAAAAAGTTCTGTACCAACAAAGAGCTTTACACCAAGTGTCCCAGTCATCCAACTCCAGGATGCTTGTGCTCTTCCTACTCTTCTAAACCTCCATCCGAACCAGAAAGTTCAGAAGAAGAAAAGGCTTTAAGAAGAATAAGAACAAGAAAAGGGAATAACCGTCGTGGTATTTCATCTAAAATTTTGAATTTTTTTTAATTTAAAAAAAATTAAAAACCATCGTGGAAGCTAGAGATACCACGACGGTTAAAAAAACCGTCATGATATCTCAACTAAAGTTTTGAAAAAAAAATTTAATTAATTTTTTTTTTTTGAAATTTTCAACCTACCACGACGGTTTTTGGGAAAACCCATCATGGTAGATATCTACCACAACGATTTTTCCAAAAAACCGTCGTGGTAGGTCAAAAAAATGAATTTTTCACCATATCATGAAGGCGGTAATTTTGAAAATTTTTGAAATTGTTTAACTTTTTGGAGCGTATATGAAAACCCAAAAAAATATCATATTTCCCACCCCATTACATTCCGAGTCTTTTGCACTCTCTATTACAAACTCTAACTCTAAACCCAAAGCTGCTCATATCCTTCCTCCATTTATCTCTCTCCACTTCCTCTCTACATTCTCGCCAGCATTCCCCTCTCTATATCTCTAACTCGGAGCCTTTTTCCCTCTCTCTCTAAGCGACATTCCTCCCTCTCTCTCTAACTCTGAGCTTTTTTCCCTCTCCCTCTAGCCGCCATTCCTCCGTCCCCTACATTTTCTACCATTCCGCCCGTACCCACGCTCGACAATCCGGTAAGTTGAAATGTATCTTCCTTGGGTAAGGCATGGATTTGGGAATTTTCCATCCAAAATATTGATTTTATTGATTGTGGTTGTTGATTGTGAAATTTCTGTCCAAAATGTAAAAAATCCACAATATTCCTTCCAAAATGTTGATTTGGTTGATTATTGATTTGGGAATTTTCCGTAGAAAAATATCCAAAATCCGTCCTTTCGGTGATTGTTGACTGTCGTTGTGATTTAGATTACTTTAAAATTGATTGTGTAAGGCACGGATTTGAAAATTTTCCAGAAAAAATGTTGATTTTGTGAGTTAAATATTCTAGATTATTTACCATCCGTGGGAAATGAAATGAATTCGCAAATTTTTTTTTTCGGCGGACCCTACCACGACGGTTTTTCCGGTTTTTCTAAAAAACAAAAAAACCGTCGTGGTAGGTCCACCTATCACGACGGTTTTTTCCGTGGAAACCGTCATGGTAAGTTCTTAAATGTCCACATTGAGGCCTTATTTTTTGCCTATTCCACGATGGGTAAAAAACCGTCGTGGAATCTTAAAAATTCCACGACCCTGGATTCCACGATGGTTAGAAAACCGTTGTGAAAATGTTATCACGACGGTTAAAAACTGTCGTGATATCCACATTCGGTACTAGTAAATGACATGTATATATTTATAATTACTAGATTAATATTATACGATGATACATACAAGATGATACATATACGAACATAGTGTAATATATAGTCCCGCAATATCATCACTAATATTATGTCATTATGATTTTGAGGTGCAAATAAAAATAAAAAATTATACGATTATAAATATAATTATTCTATTGTAAGTTAAGATTTTTGTCTTTCTTAGAATATTTTATTATTGAGATGAAAATTTAACATTATATTAGAGATACTCTAACAAATAAAAAAAAAAAAGAAATACAATATGACATTTATTTAACATAACACTGACGTTAAAAAACATAATATAAAATTGATAATAATATCATTTCCTTTGATGAAAAAGAAACCGGCCTTTTTATTTATTTATTTTTTTTTTAATTTGAAAATTGAAATTTTTGATTTTACATCTTCAAATGAAATTAAATATAATATAATCGTTAAATTATGTTTATAATTATAAATTCTTATATTTCTGCATCTAATCTCAGACTTTATAGATACAGGATATATCAGAGGTGGGAAAAATAAATATATTATTTATTATTGTCGGCTTCTGTCAATATTCTGGCATCTTCCGACAAAGTAAACAAATAAAAGTACGGGTTATACTGAGATATTATACCGAATGGAAAGATTTGATAATTTTGTACCGAATGGAAAGATTTGATGATTTGAGCTGAAATATAAGAGATAGTTATAAAATTTTAGAATAATGAATTTGAAATTTACTCTGTACATACGACTAATCTTATCTTAAAAAAAAAACATAATCACAAAGTTAATATTGTACAGTGAACATATATTATAATGACATGTATATATTTATAATTACTAGATTAATATTATACAATGATACATACAAGATGATACATAAACGAACATAGTGTAATATATAGTCCCGCAATATCATGACTAATATTATGTCATTATGATTTTGAGGTGCAAATAAAAATAAAAAATTATAAAATTATAAATATAATTATTCTATTGTAAGTTAAGATTTTTGTCTTTCTTAGAATATTTTATTATTGAGATGAAAATTTAACATTATATTAAAGATACTCTAACAAAAAAAAATATATATGACATTTATTTAACATAACACTAACGTTAAAAAACATAACATAAAATTGAATAAATATAATACTGATGGAAAAGAACACACCCTAAGAAATTTAATTACCGGAGATTATTACTACGCTTTTCTAACTCAATTTTGATATTAGAAGTTTGTAACATTAAAAGCTTTAATAATCTCAAATAGTTATTCTATATTTTATTTTAATATGTTCCCTTAGAAAAGTGGTTTATAAGAAATTCACTTTTTATTTATTATTAGTTAAAGTACGAGCAGTGAACGTATTGAGTTATATTGTATTATAATTAAAATTTTTATAATGTAAAACATAAAATCATTATACAAATATGGATAAATAAAGAAAATTTTTCTTAAAAATGCATTAATAATAGTCAAAGGAAAGGATTTATATATTATCATATACCAATGATAATATTATATTTATTACCTAAAACATTCTATTCCATATATAATTCATTTTGTGTTTATAATTCTATTCAATATATAATTCATTTTGTGTTTATAAAATTTATAGCGTTCATTTGTTATTCATAATAAAAGTTTTGATAAAAATAATACAATTAGTAAATAGCAATAGTCACATCATTTGGTAATTAAATTGCTTAAGTATAACTTATTGAACTAAAATCCACTTATGTCAAATACAAAGGGAAAAAGTGTATTATATGTATGAAATCCAATAACTCTTCATAACAAAGCAATCGAACTAATTATATGTACTGAAATCATTCAAAATAACAATAATATAGAAAAAAATCTTCTATTTGAAATTGAAGAAAAGATCCAAAAAGAGCGAAAACCTTATGCTTTCTTTAGTTTATTAGAAAAACTAAAAATGACACATAAACTTAATCAAGAAAAGAAGGGGAAGAAGCCTCGCCACAATTAAACTTGCATAATTAAGAATATTAGAGTTTCTAGTGAGAAAGTTAAGATTAGTGATCTTATGAAAAAAAAAATGAGATATTGAGCTTTTAATACAAAGAAAATGAAGGGAAAAAAAAATAAAGAAGTTACATGCAAAGTATAAGTTAAAAATTGTTTTGGGGCCGGCGGGCGGGCGGGCGGGGGGGGACTAAAATAAAAGAAGGGGACTAAAATAAAAGAAAAATATTAGAAAATGAAACAAAATAGAAAGAGGTTACAAGAAAGAGAATGAGAAGAAAATGAAATTAAAATGAAGCAGAAATTGAATAGCAAAACGATTTTGCAGTTAAAAAAACGTTTTTCAGAGAAAAATAAAACAGCATCAAAATGGTGTATGAAGAACGGTGATGGAATGAAAAAAAAAAAATTAAAATTTAACTAACTCTTCTTGACCAAAATAAAAGAAAAATATTAGAAAATGAAACAAAATAGAAAGAGGTTACAAGAAAGAGAATGAGAAGAAATTGAATAGCAAAACGATTTTGCAGTTAAAAAAACGTTTTTCAGAGAAAAATAAAACAGCATCAAAACGGTGATGGAATGAAAAAAAAAATTAAAATTTAACTCACTCTTCTTGACCAAAAGAGAGAAAAAATAACTTCTCCTTCATTATATTTTCTTCATCTTTAGCTCTTTTATCATGTTAAAAAATATATATATATATATATATATTATATAGGACCATTTGAACTTGATCAATCTAAGAGTATGTTTAGTATTCGGGTTAAATTTGAAATGAAATAAAATATTTAAGTTAAAATTTATTATTTTTTTTTAAATTAACTATAATTATTATTGAATTTTTCATAAAAAAATTAATAATAAAATATAGTTTAATTTAAAATAAAATGAAGTACCAACTGTAAAATAAAATAACTTGATATTTTTAGGAAGTAAAAAAACACTTAAAAAAACAAATTTCTCAAGTACAATGGCAATTTTGTAAAGTGTATTAAAATGCTTGTCTCCCTGGGCACTAATGTCCAAATTCTTGAAAAAGTGCAGCACCTGGGAGGCGGTCAAACTGTGGCTATGCAGGTACAGGAGGGAAAAGACAGCAGAGAAAAGGAAGGAAAACAAAATCAAAAAAGCAAAAAATGAAGAAGGAATCAAAACGCACCGTTTTTACCACCAAAAAACAACAGAGACAGGGATCCACTCTTTTATTTTTGTTAGATTAGAATTAGGATTAGGATTAGGATTATGATATTACGTTAGAAAGATGGTCTACAACAAAACCACTTTCTATTATGAATATGTTACTATACCCTTTGGCACATGATTGAAAAAGGACAAAAATTTAAAGCCTTCCCTTTTCTGTTCTCTAAGATCTCTCATCAATAATTTCCATGCCAGTACAAATATTATATAACTTCCAGGCTTTATTTGCCCATCCTTTCTTTTCGTTTACGTAATTAGTAGACAGGCTTTCACGTTTCTTCCTTATATATTAATTATTGATATGTTAATTTCTTCATATATTCATTTGTTTTCGAGATATTACATATAACCAATGAAAATCCACGTATTATATTATCTCATTATAATTTCGAGGTGTAAGTAAAAAAATACGAAAAAGAGTTACAAATTATAAAGATAATTATTCTATTGTTAAGTTGCGATTTTTGTAGTTCTTAGAATATTTTTTTTATTGCATTTCATCTCAAATGGTTATATTTTTGCCAAACACTCATGCCTCTTTTACCATTCTTGCCAGAGGGTTAGATCCCTAAATCAGGGGAAAAAAAAAAGATGAAAATTCAAATAAGAAAATACCTCAACGACCCATTTCTAAATCAAAATGACAAAAAAACAATTAGAGAATAAAATTGCAAATATATAAGAAATTTCTTAGAATCCGTTGTGGATTGAAACCTGTCGCAATAAAATTAGGATTGAGGTTGTCAAATACTTCTAGATTGTGATGGAAAAGTTGAAAGAAGAAAAATATTTTGGTGATAAGATTTACTAGCTAACTCACTCACCGGGATTTGATTGTCAATTCAAACGCAATGGGCAGAAAATGGACATTGTGGTTGGTGCGGTTGAATTCTTGTGATTGCAAGAAAAAAAAAAAAAAAAAAAAAGGAAACAGGACCCACTAGGAACGTGGGGCATTTGCTGTTATTTTTAAAAAAATTGATTTTTGTTTTTTTTCATATTTTTTTGGTTTGTGAAAGATTTTTGCTCGTGGACTTTGCTTCCCGCTCAATGAATGCGCTTTTTTTGTGGGCTCATTATAACGTTAATTTAAAAACGCTATCATCTCATGTTATAGAAGCCTATATTTTGTAGTGTTAGGAAATTACTAACCAATGTAGTATAGATTGCCCAAAACTTCGATTTGAAAATTTTAAGTCATTGCCCAAAACTTTGATGTGGAAATTACTAACCATTGTGGTATAGGTTGCCCGAAACTTTGATTTGAAAATTCTAAGTGATTACTAATCAATGATACAAAATTCTAAGTGATTACTAATCAATGCCCCCTTTTTTCAGTGCTTCTAATGTTGCCTTGTTTTTTTTTTTTTTTTTTTTAATAGGGATGAGTGGGAGGTAGTTATTTTACCTTCCCTACGTGTTTCTATTGAATGAAAGTTACTGTCTCATACTTTGTGGGAATAAAGAATATTTAAAAACGTTCATTCAATGAAAGTTACCTTCCATTAGAACTCCCATTTGTAAAAAATATGAACTCCCACATTTAAAAACTTTCCATATTTGTAAATATGATAATGTTTCATATTTGCTCAAATGGATGTTGTATTTGAATATTATAATATTTCATAATTCATGTAGCATTTCTACTAATTTTTGAAATTCAGTAAGTAAAATTACACGAGTACTAAAGTTCAGAAGCAAAAAATGAAAATTTTTAAAGTTTAGCAAGTAAAATCACACCCATTTCATATTTTTTACAAATGGAATAAGCAAATATGGTAATATTTCATAATTCATGAAGCATTGCTATGTGATAGGTACTCCTATATATTGTAATTGAAATATGGTCCAACTTTAACGTATTAGACTAAAACGTAATATTAGTAAATTTCATAGGCAGTTTATATAGATTCCCCTTCTCGTACTATAATTTCTTGTCGCGAAAAACATGGAGATAACTTGAAGCTGTGAACTGTCTCATGCAATTAGTCTATAAATAGCCACTAGTTTCTTTAATGCATACCATATTTCAAACCAACAAATGTTCACTTAAACGTACTCCTTCCTCGTACGCAAAATAAAGAGAATGTCTGGTCAAGTTATGGCATCTTCATCTCCACTCCCTAAAACCACCACGGTATCACCTGATGTTAATCGCCGTTCGGCGAATTATCATCCTAGCATTTGGGGTGATCGTTTTCTCTCTTTTGATTCCAATCCCAAAGTAAGTTTTTCCTTTTTCACTTTGTAATTCAAGTCTTTTGTTTTTTATGTATTAGATGTTAAACACAAGAACATGGTAAGAATCTGTTTAGATCATACGTTCAAACTTAGATCTCAAAAAACAAATTTAAATTTTTGAAATAGAAAAATTTTAAAGAAAAGTTTGAAAAATGGATTTGAAGCGGAGTACTAAATGAGAGCTAAATGTAACACTTTTAGGGACTACATATTAAGGTGTAGGTTCAAATTCCTCAAATGAAAAGGAAATGGACATGTTCAAGACTTTATATGTATACTTATACATATAAATTGTGGTCCTAAGTTGATTATTACATACTTTTCAGCTTGAGTGGATTGAGTTTCCCTCTTTTTCCTTTTTTTTTAAAAATTTATTTCCAAATCTTCATGCACAGGAAACTTCAGCCGACAGCGACATCAACAACAGGATCCTGGAGTTAAAGGAGGAAGTGAGGAGGATGATTCTAGCTCCTCTGCAAGATCCATCCAAGAAGCTGGATTTGATGGATGTGATTCAACGCTTAGGCGTGTCTTACCATTTCGAGAACGAGATCCAAGAAATTTTACAGCAAATTCACGGTGGCATTTACAACCTTCCTCATAACTTGGAGAGCAACTTTCATAATGACCTTTACACTGTTGCTCTTCGCTTTCGGTTGCTTAGACAACAAGGTTTTCATGTTTCATGCGGTAAGTATTATCTGGACATATAATATTACTATATATCACCATTAATTTTTAATTGATCACAATTCACATGTAAACTATGAACGGGATTTGCTATTTAATTAGAAGCCACAACTTTCAATTAAAAAAACTGAAACACCGTTTTTTTCATTGGATATCATATTGTAACTATAAAAAATGTTCATGTAACAACATGTGCCAATAAAAATAAAACAAAATAAAAACTATATGTGCCATCGAGTCAGGGGATGTGTTAAGTTTCTCAGATATCACTCTCACTTTTCATTGACATAAAAATTAAAAATTAAAAAAGATCTCATGCAACTATATGTTGATGGTCTTAAACAGATATATTCAAAAAGTTCATGAACGGGGAAGGGAAGTTCATGAACACACTTGTGAGTGATATCCGAGGAATGTTGAGCTTGTATGAGGCTACATATCTTAGGGTGCATGGAGAGGACATACTAGACGAAGCACTTGACTTCACTACCGCTCAACTCAAGTCCGTCGCCTCTCAAAATTTGTGCCCTAGCAGTACTCTAATGGACCAAGTGACACATGCCTTGAAACAGCCTATCCGAAAGGGCTTAACACGACAAGAGGCAAGGCATTTTATGTCTGTTTACCAACAAGACCCTTCACATAACAAGGTTCTCTTAAATTTCGCAAAGTTGGATTTCAACCTTCTACAGAAAATCCACCAGGAGGAACTTAGCCATATTGCAAGGTTGGATTATAAACAAATATGAATTTTATTCGCCCTAAAAAATTGATACTCACTAAAATGACAACAAATTTATTGAATTTTGTTATGATTAAATCAGATGGTGGAAGGATTTGGATGTTCCGAGGAAGCTGCCTTTTGCAAGAGATAGAGTGATTGAGTGCTACTTTTGGATTTTGGGAGTGTATTTTGAGCCTCAATATTGCTTTGCCAGGAGGATTCTAGCCAAAGTTATTGCCATGACATCAATTATTGATGATATATATGATGTGCATGGAACACTTGACGAGCTAGAGCTCTTCACTGAAGCATCAGAAAGGTTAGTTTGCTTCGATTCCTTTACAAAACAAATATATATATATGTTTATAAAAAAAAATGGACAGCAAAATGATGAGGAGGCTAAAGGGGTGCCCACCTAATTGGGTGGTCACTTACTGATTCCTATCACTGTAATTTTTATTGTATATATATAACTCGTAGTTGTACGAATATACAAAATTGTAAGATAGTCCTTTGATGTGGTATATATACTTTTCAGGTGGGATATTAGCGTCATCGATCAGCTTCCGGAGTACATGAAAGTGTGCTACAAGGCACTGTTGGATGTTTACTCTGAAATTGAAGAAAAACTCTCCAGCGAGGATGGAAAACTGTATCGGCTAGACTATGCTAAGGAAGCGGTAAGTAAATTAATATTCAAGGCCTCTAAATGTTTCTTTTTTTTCTTTTTAGTAAAACGAAAGGCGAAGATCTTCTCGGGATGTTAATGCAACCAAAAAAATATACATATATGGGACGCTGCTTCCCTCAAGATACATTGGACACTGTATACCAAGCGATCTTTTTAACCTCAAATTCAAAGAGAAAATATGGACCATTCTTTTGATTCTTAAAAATGAAAATAAAAACAAAAGAAAAGGACAGGAAACGTTTTAATGTAAGTGCTTAATATATATAACATTTTGATATTTTCACATCTCCAAGGCAATCTTATGTTGCTAAATTGTTTACAATTTCCTTCGTTCTCAGATGAAACGTCAAATCAGAGCATACTTCCAAGAAGCAAAGTGGTTCCACGATAAATTCATACCAACATTAGAAGAATATATGTCGCTTGCACTCGTGACCTCTGGGTACCCTTTGTTAGCAACCACATCTTTCGTCGGAATGGGTGACATTGTCACAAAAGACTCCTTTGAGTGGTTGTTTAGTAACCCTAAGATGGTAAGCGCTTCAGCAGTAGTTGCCAGGCTCATGGATGACATAGTGTCCCACAAGGTAATTAAGCACATATTAGCGACGCTAAATCAATTTTGAGAATTTTATTTTTTCCTGACAACTTTGCAGACTTACCGATACGTTGACCTGGTCTATAAGATTAACATTTTTCTATCAGTCAATTATATTATAATTAACATTTATGACATTTAAGTTCTAACCCTGAATATATAAACAATCTCGGTTTAACATATAGTTTGAGCAAAAGAGAGGGCATGTCGCTTCTGCCGTGGAGTGTTACATGAAACAATACAAGGCCACAGAGGAAGAGCGGTTGAAGATCTTTGGAAACAAGTTATTAGTGCATGGAAGGACATAAACGAAGAGTGCCTCTACCCAATCAGCGTCCCAATGCCTCTCCTCATGCGAAATCTGAATCTTGCACGTGTTAGCGATGTCGTTTACAAGTACGAAGATGGCTACACCCATTCTGAAGTGGTGCTCAAGGATTTTATAGCTTCTATGCTCATTGATCCTGTGCCAGAATAAGCATCCACTTTGGACTATGTCTACAGAAATTATGGAAGGCTTCTTATGTGTAATGCATGTATTTAAATAATGGCTTTTTAATTAAGTTTGCTGCTTTTTGGCAAAATTATGCTTAATTAAGGACTGGTTGTAATCTGCTTGATGTTGTAGAAAATTGGATCTTAGAGTATCTAATAAATAAAAGTGTTCTTTTTTTTGGCTGATCATGCTCGAAAAATTATATTCCCTCATTATTCCTAGCAAACCAAAACGCCCAACAAACTGAAAATATAAAGTATTAGAGAAATGAAATAATCACAATGAATAAAGAGATATTCCGCCGACTACTCATGATTTCCACAAATAGTACAATCGCTAGCCATAGCAAGACAACAAAAGAGCATTGATTGTGACAAATTTAACTCTAAAAGTGTGAAAATAATAAATCTGACATGCTATTCTATTTTGTGTTTTTTTGTCACCATTGTGAAGTTTTAAAACTTGTGAAGCAACTCATGTGAAATTTGGAAATATGAACGTAAATAAAAAAGTTAATCCACCAATTAATAGCAATTGAATGCTAAAATTTGTCCTTATTTGGTAAGCTTGATATTAAATTTGTCAGTAATATGGATGACAATGAGGCGGGTGATCTTAACTTTTTCACCAATAAAAGAAACCTGTCGCTAATCCATAATTTGTGATGGTTTAACTATTTAATCCATTTGAAATCCTGAGCCCTTTGCCTTGTTTTCCCGTCCCATTTAAAATGGGTCACTACCAGGTTAATTTCCTCACAAGTAAGTTGTCATCCTTGAATGCCAAGTTTAACATCTTAAATTAGCATAAAGAGTGATTTTTCCCTTCAAATCCTGAAAATTTGACATCAACATTTAATCTAAAACTCCATTGGATGGACTTGTAGATATTTGCCATGAGATTGGAAATTAAAAAAAAAAAAAAAGTTTAGATGCCCTTACAAGAGTTAAT
This sequence comes from Ficus hispida, assembly GCA_025413025.1. Classification (NCBI taxonomy): domain Eukaryota; kingdom Viridiplantae; phylum Streptophyta; class Magnoliopsida; order Rosales; family Moraceae; genus Ficus; species Ficus hispida. Next base: position 23,450,328 of record CM046374.1, on the reverse strand, counting down.
GGTCTGAAAAGCACGAGCAATTGAGAGGCATTGGAAAAGGAGTTAGTCTCTCAAAACTGTCTTTCATGTTGGAGAGGGATGATCATCTGAACTCTTTAGAAGAAAATTATGAAAAGATTCTTGAGTAGTTGATACATATGAATGGCTGATTGCTGGAATGGTGTGGGTAATTGCTGGAATGGTCTCAAATACATACATCAACCTACTGGTTTTATACCAATGTGAACCCTCATTTAATGTTTGGCATTGGCGTTGGGACATCCTTCTGCTGATCGGTTGAAGTCTATTTCTATTTTGGATTCCAATGTTTCTCCCTCAAATAAATTTTCATGTGGTGTATGTCCTTTGGGAAAACATACCAGATCTCCTTTTCCATCACCAGTTTTGAATGGGAAAACACTCATGAATGCTCTCTTTGGAACACAACCTTATTATTCTCATCTTAAAGTCTTTGGCTGCCTCTGTTTTGCTCATAATCTCTCCCCTCCCCACAAAAACAAAAATTTGATGTTTGATACAAGCCTGGTATATTGTAGGATATCCTTTTGGTCAAAAGGATACAAAGTTTATGACTTGAAACCAGGACCATTTATACTTTAAGGATGTATATTTTAGGACCAAATAAGTGTTGGAAATGGGAATTTCAGAGGAACCACAAACATCAATGGAATTATCAAAATAAAAATAGGTAATGGAAAAACTAAACATTGGTGGGTTGAGTTTGGGAAGTCCTGTAAGGAAAAACATGCTCATAAAATAGTACATAATGGTCCTGGTTTCAAGATCATAAACTTTGTATCCCTTTTGACCAAAAAGATATCCTAAAAATATACCAGGCTTGGATCAAACATCAAATTTGTGTTTATGTGGGGAGAGATTATGAGCAAAACAGAGGCAGCCAAAGACTTTAAGATGAGGATAAGAAGGTTGTGTTCCAAGGAGCATTTCATGAGGTGTTTTCCCATTCAAAACTGGTGATGGAAAAGGAGATCTGGTATGTTTTCCCAAAGGACATACACCACGTGAAAATTTATTTGAGGGAGAAACATTGGAATCCAAAAAGAAATATACTTCACCGATCAGCAGAAGGATGTCCCAAACACCAATGCCAAACATTAAATGAGGGTTCCACATTGGTATAAAGACCAGTAGGTTGATGTATGTAGTTGAGACCATTCCAGCAATTACCCACACCAATCATTCACCTCGTGTTGAGTTCCTAAAAAACACATCGATCAGGGGGGGAAAAAAAAGTCAATGAGCAATTGAGTGGTAATTTCTGAAACTGACATAAATTTAAAGTTAAATAATGGGGCTACTAAAACGTTTTCAAGTTGGAGTTTAGAATTTATGGAAGTGACACCAATTTGTGTTATTTGGGCTACAGAACCATCTGCAAGTTGGATGCTAGAAAGTGTGGTGTTTGATAACATGGATTTGAGAAGTTTGGGTGTGGAACACATATGATTTGTACCTCCACTATCATTTATCCAAGCATCACTTAAAAAGTGCTAAGAGCACTACGTGCAAAGTTTGTTGTGGGATCAATTCTACCTCGTTGTAGGATGGCTAAAAGTTGATCCAATTGCTCTGGAGTTGTAGGTTTCACGTGATTGCTCAACTCCAGAATTGGATGATGCAGATGATATCCTATTTTGCTCTTGTTCTGTGGTTACAGCTAGGCCACGAGATTGGAAACGAGAATCATTAGAGGAACCATTATTCTTCCGTGGTGGGTATCCGTGTATCTTGTAGCAGGTATTGATGGTGTGCCCTTCTTGTCCACAGTGATCGCAATGAGGCCTTGGACATTCTTCTGCCCGCCTTGAATATTTGCTTTCCCAGTATCAGCCTTATTGTAATTGGCACTTGCAGCATTGCCCCCAGTTTTTGGAATTTGGCGGTTTGCATTTTGAGATGCGGCTAATGCCAAAACTTCATCTGTTCCTGTGGTAGAGACAAATAGTACATGCTACCTTTCTTCTTGTAACAACAAGGAATAAATCTTGTTAACAGATGGAAGTGGCTCTGTCAATAATATTTGAGTACAAAAGGTTGCATAGCTTTCGTTGAGGCCTAGTGAAAATTGCATAGCATGATCTTGATGAAGACTTTCCAAGACAGCCTTAGCAGCTCCACATGCATTAGCAGCTCCACATGAACAATTAGGTATAGAAATGTAAGCAGCCAATTCATCCCATAAAACCTTCAAACGTGTGTAGTTAGCAGAAACAGAAATATCCCTTTTTGTACAATTTGAGATAGCCTTTCGTACTCAAATATTTTGGTGGGACTTGGCTGCGAAAATCGTTCTTGAAGATCCGTCGAAACAGCTTGTGCTGAATCTGCATACATAATACTAGCTACAAGATAAGGAAGTATTGAATGTATGAGCCATGAAGTCACCATATCGTCGACTCGAACCCATTGCTTGTGTGTTGAAGAAGACGAATTTGGCCTAGAAGTTGAACCATCTATGAAGCCCAATTTGTTTTTCCCTCGCAGTGCCATACGCATGGATCTATACCATGTATTGTAATTATCCCCATTAAGGGATGAAGATACAAGGACAGTTGTTGGATATTATCAGAGTGAAGAAGTGCATAAGGTTTGAGAAATGGTCTGTGACTTGGACAGAGGCGATATCACTTGTCGATTTTTCAGTGGATGTAGTAGAGCCTGATGCTCTGATACCATATTTGGAGGAATAATTGGAGGATATTAACAAGTGCAGTTGTAGTTGACTTCCTCCTGATTTCCATTGATTTTGTTCCTTAACAAGTAAGGATTCTTGAAAGCTAGCCACAACTCAAAATGGCAATTTTGATTTGTGACCACCAAGAATTCTTGAATACCACAACTCAAAATGACAATTTTTGTTTGTGACCACCGATGATTCTCGTAAACCACCATTATGTCAATCGTCGCATCATCTATAGCATTCTTTTTTCATCTTTCATTAGTTTTTTTTTTTTCTTATTCTTCTCTTTTTTTTTTCTATTTAATTTTGAAAGAAATTATTAAGAATGATTAACAGTATTTTTAACTTCATCCGAGACCGGAATCTATATCGAGTCATGATCTGAATTTAATCTCTTTAAAAATTTAGTACTTAATACAGTGCAACAAGATAGTAACGTAAGTTACATTTGTATAATGTAATTCAACATGTTAATATAGTACAGCACCAATCAAAGTACTGTAAAATAACAATGATGTCACGCAATAAAATACAGCACAAAGCACTAAACACACTATATTGCATCAAAGTATTGGATTGAGTTATGCCATACGAAAGATTATAAAAAAACTATTTCAGAAAAAGTCAGGCCATGTCGTCACATTACATTTTTTTTTTCTCTAGATTATTAAAAATACCCTTTAGTTTTACCAGCCGGAATTCACAGCCAGCTGAAGATCATTACTGGTTGTTACCAACCAATAACAGCGTGATACCGATGAAGAACTTGGTTAGTAATAGATGGTATTCAATTTATATCATTTCCGGAATACTTAAAAAAAAAAATGAAAATACGTCAAAATCACAAAAACACACAAACACCACCCAAAAAAAAAAAAAAAAATCAAATTCAGAACATAAAAATTCAAAAACAAAAAAATTAGATAATCAGGAAAAAAAAAAAAAAAAAAGGTCGTTAAACAGGTATGCAACCCAGAGTCTCCTCATGCAACCATCACAGCGTGTACCCTATGTGATGGCGCAGACCCACAGGGAAACTAGCTCTGTATCGCATCTCTTAGGGTACATGGGGAGGGAAGGCGACGTTGCTATGAATCTGACGAAGTGGCTTGAGTGAGGTGGTGACTCTATGTAGGAAAACAGATCATGACGACAATATTACTAGTTATATGATACTTACATAAATGTCTAAGTGATAGTTCATGTTTTAAAAAATGTCTAGTTTTTACATTTATTTATAAGAATTTGTAATACCTATAACGACAACATTATCATTTCATAAAGAATTTAAAATAAACAAGTAAAAATTATTAGAAAAGGAAGCAAAAATTGTTAAAAAGACATCAACTAATCCCATTAAATATAATTGGAAAATAGGACCTAGAACACACAGTGATAAATAAATAGGATAATTTTGAAATAGTTAAATGGAGAATATGTTTTGCATTTCATGCATACAAACCTTTTTTATTTGGCTTATCTTTTTTATAAAGATGGCTTACCAATCACAATGACACTACTACGACATGAAAAGTGAACATACGATGATAGTAAAAAATAGGAGAATTATGATTAAAAAAAATTAAACAGATAATATGTTTTGCATATATTTTTGCATACAAACTTTTTTATTCGGCTTATTCTTTTTGATAAAAATGTCTTGTTTATCATAATAACGCTATTACGACATGAAAAATAGTGGAAAAGTAAGAAAACGCAATTATATATGTTAGTAAAGATCATAATTTCATGATAAGGAATTATAGATAAGGTAAAAAAATGAATCAGAATAAAGGAGGAACGATGTTAAAATGATAAAAGGGCAGACTGCTTATTACAAATTTTGTTTTTGTTAAAAGTAGATACTTTCGTAATATCAATAAAATAAATGATATATTTTAAAACGGGATCCTGAAAATGTAGGTGTTGTACAATAATTTCTTTGTTTTATTACAAATCTCAATCCACATTTGAAAACGTCCGGCATCCCTCTATTCTGTTTCCGTGGAGCTAAGCCCACATGGTGGTGGAACTTGGGCTGAACATCAGCCGATGCCCATTTTGAAGTCCCATTAGGGACCCGAGGTATACACGTTTCTGGAAGTTCATTCCCACTTGGTGGATGGTTATCATTGTAATAACCTGTTTTTATACAAATTATGATTTCGGTTATTTGAAATCAAAATTTGTATTATATATGTTTATATGAAATGTCTAATCTGATTTATCAGAATTAGAATTTATGTATGATTTTTATTCCGGTCAACATTTGACCAGAAAAGAATTTAAGATATGTTAAGACAGTACTGCAGTATAATAATCAGTATGAAATTATACTGTGATCAAACCGTCATTACAGATACGGAAGTGAGAATAAGGTACGAGATTATTACAGAAAAAAATCAAGCTCAATATTTAGAACAATAAGGCCGAGAGATTTCAAGATCGGAGAAAATTTTTACACAGTCCAGTTAAACACATATGAATTTTGGACTTCGGTTCAGTATAACAGTACTGTTTTTAGTTAAAAGCAGTATTGATTTTATTCATACTAGTATAATATTGGACTGTATTATGGAAGACAAGCCAAATGGCCCTTAATCAAGGGACACCTCATCAATAAGATAATTAAGTAATATTTTGGATTTTTGGGAAAATATGGAAAGTAATATTTTGAAAAAAAAAAAAAAAAAAAAACTTGCTCACCAAGTAAATCATCCTTGGCCGGCCACCTCCCATGGGTTGATAAGTAAATATATTGGTCTTGGGGGATTGAAGAGAAATTGGTGAAAAATCCAAATCACCTATAAATAGGTGATTATGTGGACTTTTGACCATTGTTTTTTTTGTTCCTTCTAGAATTTGCTCACTCTTTTAGTTACTTAGCCACCCCAAAGCCGAGCACCAAGGGAGAGAGGGATATCAAGGGCTGGTCGGATTTTTTTGGAGAAGAAATCCAAGGAAAAAAAAAAAAGTTTGGATTCAAGTTTCAAGTCATTTCCCCACACTCTTGAGGTAAATCCTCTAACCCCTAGCTAGGTTTTGTTCAAGTTTGAAGCACGGATTTTATGTGTATTTCAAAGTTTGGGATGTATTGAGCATAAGCTCATATTCTCTATTTTCTTTATGGAATGATTTATTGAGTTTTGATTGTGCATGATAGGCTTTAGGAAGCTTGAATGGTGTGGTTGGTTGTGTTTTTTTTTTTTAATGATGCTCTAGAAATTTCATGTTAAGGTTATGTGCTCATTAGGTGCTCGTGAAATGTACCTAAGCTGTCTAAGAATGTTTTTTTTTTTATGTTGATGATGGAATGAGAATGCATGATATGTGAAAGATTTTAAAAACCTCGAAAACCCTAGAAATGGTAATGTTTACCATTAGGGTTTACATGTTATTAGTATGGTTAGTATGAAATGTGTGGCAAGGGAAACGATAGTAAACGCATTACATGCTTGTTGTAGGCTCATGGTTTTAACCGTTTGAGGTAGTGTGCGCGTAATTTTACGTACGAAACATTGAAATCGAAAAACTGCCAGTTTTGGACAAAACAGGGCAACAGTTTGGAATGTCAATTTTGCGGCCACTAGAGGCCGAAGTTGGAAAAGGTCAAAACATGAAAGTTGTAGAATAAGGAAAATTATAGGGGGCAACGTGGACCGTTTTCAAAAATTAGACTCCAACGGCCTCAGTTTTAGTCAAAACCCGAGCCTGGCCTGGGCAATACCGGGTACACGGCTAGACAAATTCAACGTGGTAAATGGGGTAAGTTAGTGCGAAACTAGGTTTTGAACAAAACATGAAAGTTGTAGGAATATTTAAGATCTACAACTTTCATGAAGAAGACTTTCGCAAATTCAAAACCAATTTTCAAGTAAAACTGAGTTTTAAAAACAGTGTAGGATTTGACAGTTTTTGCACATGCACTATGGATTAAATTTTGAGACTATTTTCAAAAGCAGCCTTTAGAATTTTATAGTTTTACTTTTAAAATAAATAAATAATCCTAAGTAAGGATTTATGATAAACTTTAGACCTGAGGTTACTCCTAGTAACCTAATTAATTACTAATGAACCTTGTAATCAAGGTTTGTTTTATGAAAGCAAACCAATTTATGTTTGGTTGTTGATTGGGTTATGAACCATAACATAAGGTTACACTTAGTAACCAAATAAGTATTGACATTTGTTCTAAGGAGGACTTATTACTGAAATTTTGATTAAAGGTTGGTTTGGACACCAACACTAGATGTTACAAGTTATGATAAGAAAGGTTGATCCTTATCTTACATCTTTTTGTAAACAGGTAACTAACTGTTGTTGCAACTCGTTGGAATCGCAAACTTTCCTTCTAGCGAAAACCAGTAAGTACAACTCCGCCTACAACATAGGCTGATTGCTGATTGAATACATGTTTTAAAGTTCTACGTTGATGCATATGACTTATGATTCTCATTGTGGTATCATGAAACATGTTCAGTATTTATGACTCATATGGTAAGAATATGACTAAGTTTCAAGTAAGAAACAGTTTTAGGATTATGTCATTATGAAAGATGAAAAATCAAATAAGTTGGCAAGTTAAGTTGCCTTGTGTCGTACCGACCTGCTCTAGGTCAGGTTTGGTCTGTGATTTGAGTTGGATTGGATTGGCCGCCCCAACCATTCCATGGCAGCGCGCCACGGTACGAACACTTATGATACGTAAGGGCCCGGAAAATATAAGCTAACTTAAGAAAGCATAATCAAAGCATAATTGGTTCATGCATTTCTTTATTATGTTATGTTTTGCGGATAAATGGTTGTACTTGCTGAGCGAAAGCTCACAACTTACGTCTATGCTGTAGGTAAGTTCCCTGCCGACAATGTTTGATACAAGAGGGTGGAGCGCTATAGAGGTGTCTATGAGATGACGGGCTGGGAACCACTACGCGTTTTGTTATTATATATGTATGCAATTTTATTATATATTTTTAAGTTTCAAACACGAGTGCTTGAGTTGGTACTTATTTATGTTTATATTTATATATATGTTTATATGCAAGTATATGCATATATAAAAAAAAAAAAAAAAAAAAAAGAAACTCCGAATTTCCACTTAATGAATATGTAAGTAATTATGTAAGTTATGTAAGAAGTAACGACCTACGTAAGGTGGGTCGTTACAGAGTTGGTATCAGAGCGACTTCCTGCCGTCTGGTCTCATAGTCTGCTTGCCAGCACGCCACAATCATTACAAGTTAAATTGTATCTTGTGATGAAGATTTGTTTAGTAAGTATGATAAGAATATTGTATGATATAGATACGAGACTTATGGACGCGGATCGGGATGCTATATCAGTATTTTATGAGATGCAACCCCACCCCTACTCTTCGATGGGACTTGCCGGACGGTAGTGCTAGCAGGATGACTTCACAACATGGAGTAAATCTTCCGGATTGGTCACATAGAGGCTCATCTTCAGGTCCCATTGGCTAGCCGATGCCTAGCGGCAGGTGCTCGGATATGGTGGATAATAGCAGGAGAGCCGGCAATACCAAATGGAATATGGGCAGATTTTCGCGCTCTTACTATCGCACGTTATGGGCTTTTTCCAGATGAGGACGCAGATATGCCATATCGGGATCCGGAGATTTACCGCGATATGTACCATCGACGCTACCTCAGTTATGTTGCGGATTGGCACGCATACCCAAATGAGTCTATGAGCTACTACTGCCAACGGTTCCGGGATGCGATGCTACCATTTATTCCTCGCGACTTAGAGGATCCAGAGTTACGAGCCCTACATCTCCTTATGGGAGGGTTACCTCCCAACGTTAGGCTTTTTGTTCTTGAGCCTATGGCGGGGATGACCATGGAGGAGATGATACATGATATCATGGAGGCAGAGATTATGGCACATACGATGTAGGTAGATGTCTTGGGGGATGATTATGCCGATCCAGTCGTTGATGCTGGGATGGCGGAGCCATTGTTTCACTGGGGTTCGGCTATGCAGGAGGATCCTATTCCTGCTGTGCCACTTAGGCGATTCCTTCTCAAGAAGTCCCGGTAGACCAAGAGGAAGACCCCGATGATCCTCCCATAATCATCATCGAGAGCGATGACGAGGAAGAAATTGAAGAAGAGCCAAAAGAAGGGAAGGAATAGGAGGGAGTCGTCGAAGAAGAGTAGGAATATCTCAAGGAGCCGGAAGAAGACCCTGAGGAGATCTTATTCGACGATGGAAACGGGGACACGGACTCTGATATTTCCTCCGATGTTACAGTCGAGTAGACAGTTTTGTTGAGCTGATGATTAGTTATTAGTTTATTCTTTTTGACCTTAGGATTGTATATAGTATAGGTTTGATAGTGAAGTGGTAGACACTTCCATCTCTTTTTGACCATGTGCATATAGTCAGTATTATGTGTATAGGACATGTGCATAGTACTACTCAAATATGGTGTACTTTTTGTAAATGTACAAAAAGAACAAGTTTATGTATGAAATGATATTATGATATTATGATGAAGTAATGACTATGACAAGTTTATGATAAAGTATGATATGATATGATAGATTGTTATATGATGTTTTATGATACGATAAGATATGCTATGGAATGTTATGTTATGATAAGTTATGAATGGAAAAAGTAATGTTTAAGTATAACAATACTTTTTTCCTATTCGCGTACGAATAAGCCAAATCCCGCAAGAATCGAATCTTGCGAATGTTATAGCTACGTTGCAGCGACAACTATTAGAACAACAAGAAGAGACAAATCGGCTTCGGGAGCAAATAGCCCGTATGAATCAGGTGCCTCGCGATAACGAAGTGCCACGGCAAGAGGACCCTATGCCCCCAGTAGCACCCCAAGCACCAAGGTTTCAGCAAGGGGCCCCCAGAAATGTTGAAGTCCCTTTAGCACCCGCTGGAATTCAGATAAACCCACCGGTTGTTCGGGAGGACTTATTGTATGAGTGGTTTAGGCGAATGAAAGTGCCTGAGTTTGAGGGATTAACGGACCTGATAGAAGCCGATAACTGGCTGATTGACATCCAGGTGATCTTGGATTTTATGGGACTTATGGAGCATGAAAAAATTCTTTGTGCTTCTTTTGCTCTCAAAAAGAATGCTAGACACTGGTGGATGACAGTCCAAATGCGCCGAGATGTTGCGGCTATAAGCTGGCAAGATTTTGTAGCTGAATTTCGAATGATGTATTACAATAGAGAAATTCTTGCGGCTCAGCAGGATGAATTCAACAGTATGAGACAAGGGTCGATGATAGTCATGGAGGCTGTAAAAAGGTTCGAACAGCCAGAACCAGAACCCTCAGTACTCAAACAGAAATACAAGTAGCCAGTTGCATGCGGTTCAAGCCAAGATTGAAGGCCCTTCGATTGCACTCGGACATTATGAGACTCCTGAACCCCAGGCCATAATTTATGCATATACAAAAGGGGACGCCGAAGCTGAACTTCCCATGTCATAACAGGTCATATCTCTATCGTCACTTATGATGTAATTGCCCTATTTGATTCTAGCACCACCCATTCAATTATATCGATAGAGTTTGCCTAGAGGTTAGAAAGAGGGGGTAGATAAGTTGAAGCAACCCTTTAGAACCTCTCTTCCGTCAGGAGAAATTTTGTTATCCGATTCCTGGATAAGGAATGTTCCGGTAATCATCTGTGGCAGAGAGCTTTACGTGGATCTCATAGCGATCAAGCTCCAGGATTTTGATGTCATTTTAGGGATGGACTTCCTAAGTAAGTACAATGCTAAGATTGATTGTCAAAAGCGTTGTGTTATGTTTAGTCTTCATGATGAATAGGGTTTCCACTTTACGGTCAATCTCGAGGCTCAACAACACAGCTAATCTCAGCGATGAAAGCATGGAAAATGTTGGCTAATGGATGCCAGGGATACTTGGTCAACATGGTTGACAAGGAGCGAGAAATGGAACCGAAGCCGGAAGATGTTCCTATTATCAAAGAATATGTGGATGCCTTTCCGAAAGACTTACCAGGACTTCCTCCAGAGCGGGAAATTTCGTTTGAGATAGAGTTGTTGCCCGGAGCTGCACCGATATCAAAAGCGCCTTATCGAATGGCCCCAGCTGAACTTAGAGAACTCCAAGTGCAGCTACAAGAACTGTTGGACAAGGGCTTTATTCGACAAAGCCATTCCCCTTGGGGAGCACCAGTTCTATTTGTAAGAAGAAAGATGGATCGTTGCGGATGTGCATCGATTATCGGGAGTTGAATAAGATCACAATTAAGAACAAATACCCTCTCCCTAGGATTGACGATCTTTTTCATCAACTTAGGGGAGCAATGGTATTCTCGAAGGTTGATTTGAGATCGGGATACCACCAGCTCAGAATTAAGGAGGCGGATGTTTCCAAAACGGCCTTTCGAACGCGTTATGGGCACTATGAATTTCTGGTCATGCCGTTTGGGTTAACCAACGCACCAGTTGCTTTTATGGATTTGATGAATCGGGTATTCAAGGAATACCTAGACAAGTTTGTCATCGTTTTCATTGACGATATTTTGATCTATTCAAAGTCCATTCAAGAATATAAGCAGCACCTCAGGATGGTACTGGAGACGTTAAGACGAAATCGACTCTATGCCAAGTTCACAAAATGTGAGTTTTGGCTAGAAAGAGTGCAGTTCTTGGGTCACGTAGTGTCTAAAGAGGGAATTTCCATTGATCCTACTAAAGTTGAGGCGGTTAGTACATGGCCAGTACCTAGAAACGTTATAGAAATACGAAGCTTTCTTGGATTGGCTGGATATTATCGATGATTTGTTGAACGATTCTCCAAGATTGCGGCACCACTTACAGCTCTTACTCGAAAAGGGGAAAAGTTTGAGTGGACGCAGAAGTGTGAAGAAAATTTTCAAGAGCTTAAGAGAAAGCTTACCAGTGCCCCGGTACTGATAATTCCTGATGTGGATGCAGGAAATTTCATGATTTATAGTGACGCGTCTAAAACCGGATTGGGAGCTGTCCTAATACAGAAGGGGAATGTGGTCGCCTACGCCTCATGCCAGTTAAAGGATCACGAACGGAATTACCCAATACATGATTTAGAGCTCGCAGCGGTGGTTTTTGCATTGAAGATTTGGAGACACTACTTGTACGGAAATATATGTGAAATCTATACCGACCATCAAAGTTTCAAGTATATCTTCACTCAAAAAGAGCTCAATATGAGGCAACGAAAATGGTTAGAACTTGTGAAGGATTATGATTGCGAAATCCTTTACCACCCAAGAAAAGCGAATAAAGTAGCGGACGCTCTAAGTAGGAAGTCATCCGGTGTGTTGATGTCTCTTGAAAGAATGTCCAAGCCACTTCAGACGGAAATCTCAGATTTCAACATGGAAATGATAACTGGAAAATTGGCTGCTTTGACTCTTCAGTCCAATCTCCTAGAATCTATTAAGCTTTATCAAGAGAAAGATTCCTTTCTGCTTAAGGCCAACTTTTTGGAGGGAAGAATAAGGAATTCAAGACCTCTTAAGAGGGGTAATTTATTTCAAGGAAAGATCTGTGTTCTTAACTTTGAATTTTTAAGAAACAGATTATGTCTGAAGCACATGAGACGCCGTACTCGGTACATCGGGAGCGACCAAGATGTATAAGGACCTCAAAGAAGGCTATTGGTGGCCAAATATGAAGAATGAAATCGCTGATTTTGTGTCGAAATGCCTAACTTGTCAGAAAGTTAAGGCTGAACATCGGCAACCTGGCGGAGATTTTCAGAAAATTGAACTTCTAGAATGGAAATGGGAACAAACTACCATGGATTTTGTAGTTGGGTTACCAGAACCGCTAGTGGAAATGACATGATTTGGGTAATTGTTGACAGATTAACCAAGTCCGCCCACTTTATCGCCATCAAAGCCACCTTTTCGGTAGAAAAATTGACTGAGATTTATGTATCCCAGATTGTTAGACTTCATGGATGCCAAAGTCTATCATTTCAGATCGGGATGGGTGTTTTACCTCTCGATTTTAGAAGAGTGTTCACACGGCTATGGGATCAAAGTTGAATTTCAGTACAGCTTTTCACCCCCAGACTGATGTACAATCTGAGTAAACTATTCAGATTTGGAGGATATGCTGAGGTCATGTGTTTTGGATTTTAAAGGAAGCTGGATCAGAAGCTACCTTTGATCGAATTTTATTACAATAACAATTATCATGCCTCATTGGTATGGCTCCATTTGAAGCGTTGTATGGAAGAAAATGTCGATCTCCTATCCATTGGTAAGAAGTTGGACAAAAGCAGCTTCACACCATGGATTTCATCCGAAAAACCTCCGAGGACATCAAGAAGATTAAGCAGAGACCGACGTGGCTTTCAGTCGACAGAAAAGTTATGCGATAAATGTCGAAGGCCCTTAGAATTTCAGGTTGGAGAATCTGTTTTCCTTAAGATTGCTCCAATGAAAGGAATTATGAGGTTTGGTAGAAAGGGAAAGCTTAGCCCGAGATACACCGGACCATTTGAAATCCTTGAGAGGATTGGAAAAGGGCTTACATGCTTGCTTTACTGCCAGAATTAGCTTCTGTGCATGACGTTTTCCACGTTTCGATGCTGAAAAAGTACGTACTTGATCCTTCCCATATTTTAAGTCAAAACCAATCGAAATCCAAACTGATCTGACATACGAGGAAAAGCCAGTTCAGATCCTGGACCGGGAAAAAAGGTTTTAAGAAATAAAACTATCCTTATGGTTAAAGTTTTATGGCGGAATCGGAACATTGAAGAAGCAACGTGGGAATTAGAAGGAAGTAAGGAAGAATTATCCCTACTTGTTTTAATTTTCGGGGATGAAAATTTTTAAGGGGGGTAGATTGTAATAACCAGTTTTTGTACAAATTACAATTTCGGTTATTTGAAATTAAAATTTGTATTATGTGTGTTTATATGAAATGTCTAATCTGATTTATCAGAATTAGAATTTATGTATGATTTTTATTCCGGTCAATATTTGACCAGAAAAGAATTTAAGATATGTTAAGACGGTACTGCAGTATAATAATCAGTATGAAATTATACTGTGATAAAACCGCATTACGGATACGAAGTGAGAATAAAGTACGGATTATTACAGAAAAAATCAAGCTCAATATTTAGAATAATAAGGCCGAGAGATTTCAAGATCGGAGAAAATTTTTACACAGTCTAGTTAAAAACAGATGAATTTTGGACTGCGGTTCAGTATAACAGTATTGTTTTTAGTTAAAAACAGTATTGATTTTATTCATACTAGTCTAATATTGGACTGTATTATGGAAACAAGCCAAATGGCCCTTAGTCAAGGGACACCTCATCAATAAGATAATTAAGTAATATTTTGGATTTTTGGGAAAATATGGAAAGTAATATTTGAAAAAAAAAAAAAAAAAAAAACTTGCTCACCAAGTAAATCATCCTTGGCCGGCCACCTCCCATGGTTGATAAGTAAATATATTGGTCTTGGGGGATTGAAGAGAAATTGATGAAAAATCCAAATCACCTATAAATAGGTGATTATGTGGACTTTTGACCATTGTTTTTTTTTGTTCCTTCTAGAATTTGCTCACTCTTTTAGTTACTTAGCCACCCCAAAGCCGAGCACAAGGGAGAGAGGGATATAAAGGCTGGTCGGATTTTTTTGGTGAAGAAATCCAAGGAAAAAAAAAAAGTTTGGATTCAAGTTTCAAGTCATCACCCCACACTCTTGAGGTAAATCCTCTAACCCCTAGCTAGGTTTTGTTCAAGTTTGAAGCACGGATTTTGTGTATATTTCAAAGTTTGGGATGTATTGAGGATAAGCTCATCTTCTCTATTTTCTTTATGGAATGGTTTATTGAGCTTTGATTGTGCATGATAGGCTTTAGGAAGCTTGAATGGTGTGGTTGGTTGTGTTTTTTTTTTAATGATGCTATAGAAATTTCATGTTAAGGTTATGAGCTCATTAGGTGCTCATGAAATGTACCTAAACTGTCTAAGAATGTTTTTTTTTATGTTGATGATGGAATGAGAATGCATGATATGTGGAAGGTTTTAAAACCCGAACCTAGAAATGGTAATGTTTACCATTAGGGTTTACATGTTATTAGTATGGTTAGTATGAAATATGTGGCAAGGGAAACGATAGTAAACGTGTTACATGCTTGTTGTAGGCTCACGGTTTTAACCGTTTGAGGTAGCGTAATTTTACATACGAAACATCGAAATCGAAAAACTGCCAGTTTTGGACAAAATAGGGCAGCAGTCTGGAATGTCAGTTTTGAGGCCTCTAGAGGCCGAATTTGGAAAAGGTCAAAACATGAAAGTTGTAGAATAAGGAAAATTCTAAGAGCAGCGTAGACCATTTTCAAAAATTAGGCTCCAACGGCCTCAGTTTTAGCCAAAACCCGAGCCTAGCCTGGGCAATACCGGGTACACGGCCAGACAACTTCAACGTGGAAATGGGTAAGTTAAAGGCGAAACTAGGTTTTAAACAAAACATAAAAGTTGTAGGAATATTTAAGATCTACAACTTTTATAAGAAGACTTTGCAAATTCAAAACCGATTTTCAAGTAAAACTGAGTTTTAAAAACAGTGCAGGATTTGACAGTTTCTGCACATGTACTATGGATTAAATTTTGAGACTATTTTCAAAAGCAGTTTTTAGAATTTTATAGTTTTACTTTTAAAATAAATAAATAATCCTAAGTAAGGATTTATAAACTTTAGACCTAAGGTTACTCCTAGTAACCTAATTAATTACTAATGAACCTTGTAATCAAAGTTTGTTTTATGAAAGCAAACCAATTTATGTTTGGTTGTTGATTGGGTTATGAGCCATAACATAAGGTTACACTTAGTAACCAAATAAGTATTGACATTTGTTTAACGAGGACTTATAACTGAAATTTTGGTTAAAGGTTGGTTTGGACACCAACACTAGATGTTACAAGTTATGGTAAGAGAGGTTGATCCTTATCTTACATCTTTTTGTAAACAGGCAACTAACTGTTATTGCAACTCGTTGGAGTCGCAAACTTTTCTTCTAGCGAAAACCAGTAAGTATAACTCCGCCTACAGCATAGGCCGATTGTTGATTGAATGCATGTTTTAAAGTTCTACGTTGATACATATGACTTATGATTCTCATTGTGACATCATGAAGCATGTTCACTATTTATGACTCATATGGTAAGAATATGACTAAGTTTCAAGTAAGAAACAGTTTTAGGATTATGTCATTATGAAAGAGGAAAAATCAAATAAGTTGGCAAGTTAAGTTGCCTTGTGTCGTACCGACCTGCTCTAGGTCAGGTTTGGTCTATGGTTTGAGTTGGATTGGGCTAGCCGCCCTAACCATTCCATGGCAGCGCGCTACGGTACGAACACTTATGATACGTAAGGCCCGGAAAATATAAGCTAACTTAAGAAAGCATAATCAAAGCATAATTGGTTCATGCATTTCTTTATTATGTTATGTTTATGGATAAATGGTTGTACTTGCTGAGCGAAAACTCACAACTTACGTCTATGCAGTAGGTAAGTTCCCTACCGGCTTTGATACAAGAGGGTGGAGCGCTATAGAGGTGTCTATGAGATGACGGGCTGGGAATCACTACGCGTTTTGTTATTATATATGTATGCAGTTTTATTATATATTTTTAAGTTTCAAACACGAGTACTTGAGTTGGTACTTATTTATGTTTATGTTTATATGTAAGTATATGCATATACATATAAAAAAAAAAAAAAAACTCCGAATTTCCGCTTAATGAATATGTAAGTAATTATGTAAGTTATGTAAAAAGTAACGGCCTACATAAGGTGGGTTGTTACAATCATGGCGAGGGACTATGGTTTTACCTTGACGCTAAGAGGAATATAGTGCTAGCTAGTGAACCAAAATTGTGACTTTACTTGTTGAGGAGCTACCGTGGAGCTCCGCCGCCAGAAGGCGATGGTGAGAAATAGCGATGGACGAGGGTATCGCCAGAGCCGTCATGGCTCGAGGGCCACCTGCCTGAGATGGCGACACACGTAATTAAATTGCTAATGCCCGAGAGGTACATGTATTATTGTAGAGAAAGAAAAACGTTTCTGGCATTTTAATAAAAATCTGGAACGTTTAGTTGGAATTAGACCCTGCAAAAACAAACAGTAGTTCTCTTTTCCTATGCACTATTAACACAAATACGGACGACGTGATTTACACTTGACGAAGTTGATTGGGACTGATTTCGGACTATACACGTGTTTTATATGTATTGTGTCGGCTGAGAAGGGTTTAGCAGAAGTTCACTCTCCCCTCCCTTGCAGCCTAGCGTGTGTAGGACAAAACCCAAAACGTGATTTACACTTGACGAAGTTGATTGTGACTGATATCGAACTATACACGTGTTGTATATATGTAAGTCCGATTTGTGACTGATTTTTACGGAATCTTTTGATGTTGTCGGATTTGGTACAAAAAAATATTGACTTTTAAATGAAAACAGGCCAGTGAGCAAAACGTAGTTATTTTTTGGGCTAAATTCCATGTTCGAGGCATTCAAAATGTTATTTCTATTTTTGTTTCTTTTTGCTCTTGCAATAAGTCGATTTAAGAATTTTGGATTATAATTCGGATTGTGTTGAATTATGAATTTATTGTTGCGCATCTTTTAATAGTTTAATTTTTTAGAAAAATTGATAAACTAATATAGTATTAAAGAGAAAGGTTTGATGTTGAAATTCTTGTAAATGCACTCTTTATAAGCCATTTTAATCATTTATGTATTGGACTTTTAATATATTCCAGGTTTCTTATAATTTATGTTGGATTTTCAAATTAATATTTGTCTGTACGTTAGCTCATGTCTGACATGCACATAAATGAGAGTGTTGAAATATAAAATTATTATTAATGCATCTCCTAATAGTTTAAGTTTTTGAAAAATTAGGAAACTAACATTTTTTCGTTTTGAGACTCAACTTTAGATTACTTTGGTGAGGATGTTTCATCGCCTAATACCACTTTCTGATTGGACGATTACAGGAACTGATTTTGTCACTGATGATTCAATATTTGGTCATTCATCTTTTTGTTTTCCTTTTTCCTTTTTTTTTCTGGTAAATATATATTTTTCTTACTTAATATTTATTTCTTTTCTTTTCTTTTCTTTCCTTTTTAAAAATAAAAAATAAAAAAAAGCACTAACTCACGTGCTGCTTGAAAATAGCAACCAATGACTCATAACCCAACGAGTGAGCAACGAGTGACGAGCAGCAACCTAGCAAGCGGTGACCCATCGACCGATGAGTAGTGATCGGAGACCAAGTGAGAGAGACCAGAAAAAGGCCCAGTGAGTGATTGGCATAGCGGTGAGTGATGGTGATGGTTCCAGGTGTGATCTAAGACGACAGCTGTAGTGGTGTGTCTGAGGCGGCGTTTCCATGAACGGCAATTGACCATGGAGTCTGAAAGGAGACTTCGTGTGGGTTTCGATGGTTGTGGATGTGTAAATTGATATGTGGGTTTTGGTTTAGATGATCTACTCATTTTTTAAGTTGTTTTTTTTTTCCTCTTTTCCTCTAGCTTTGATACTAACTTGAAAATTGGAGAGAATATATTTTTTTATTTAATTCTATCTCACAAATTACAAAAAAATACTTAACCCTATTTATAGGAGACAAAATACCAATAAAAGGAAAATAAACTAACAAATAATAGAAATTATCAAATTATCAATAACATGAAATAAACTAAAAATAGTTTTAGGAAATTTCTCAATTCAATACTTTAACAGTTTTATAATTCAACAATTTTTATTTTACTTCCTATTTGTATTATGTCCTATAAATATAGACACTCTTTTTTAACGAAAGACAACTTTTGATGAGTATTGAAATTTTGAGCGTTCACTTTTTTCTTTCCAATTTAGGGTATCTAGTGTGAATCAACGAGCTTTGACGTCAATCTTATATGTGTGAATTAACGAATTTTATTTACTGATCTATCTTTTTTCATTTTACTATTTTATTTTTGAAACGTATACTTCCACTATTAGAGATATTCACATATATATATATATATATATATATTTCTCAAAAAGAAAAAAAAATGTTACATTTTTATGTTATAAGTTAAATTTCGATCACAAATTAAGAAAATTTTCCCATCCACTGATTTGAACATAAGCTCTAACAGGACAAGTCTTTAGTTTCATCATGAAAATTTCAAGTTCCAATAATTAAGGTTCCAAAACCACAGGGGACCACAGCTCCAAAGGACAACTTTTTGTTTCTGTTGAAATATAAAAGAATAATTAGGCCACATGTGGCAGAATTTGACTGTGGATTAATAATTTATATCAATATAACTAAAGAATTATCATCAATATTACTAGCAAAAAATAATATATTTTGCTATCAAATTTACAGTATGGTAGTTAAAAACTATATTTTGCTACCAACATTTGGTAGCACAAAATATCACTTTCTCACCAAATTTAATTTGGTAGGAAAAACCATCCCCGGTAAATATTTTAAATTCCCACCAATGTTTTCACTATCAAAATAGGTTCGGGAGCAAACTTAATATATTTTGCTACCAAATTTTTGTGATAGAAACTCATTATCTGTTACCAAATTTTGGTAACAAAATGCACTATTTTACTACCAATAAAAATTTGGTAGCACATGAGTTGAGCGGGAATATTTTTCGCCTCCCGCCAACATTTTTGCTACCAAAACAAGTTTGGATTTAAAATAATATATTTTGCTACCAAAATTTGATAGCAAAAACTTATATTCTGTTACCAAATTTTAGTAGCAAAATACAATATTTTGTTACCAAAAAATTTTTAATAGCAAATGACATTAGGGGGAAAATTTTTGCCTTCCTAAAATTGTTTTTGCTACCAAAATGTGTTTGGTAGCAAACTGTACGATTGCGCTAACAAAATTTGATAGCGGAAATATATATTCCATTACCAAAATTTAATTTGGTAGCAAATGACAGTACCGGGAAAAAATTTGGCATCCCGCCAATTTTTTTTTTTTTGCTACCAAATAATTTTGGTAGCAAACTATTACAATTTGCTACCAAATCTTGGTAGTGGAATGTTAGCATTTTGTTACCAAATAGTGTTTTGGTAGCAAAATGTTATCGGCGGGAACCAAAATTCAATTCCTGCCATGCCATCTGTTACCAAAAATATTTGGTAGTGGATTATGTCGTTTTTGCTATCAAAGTTGGTAACAAAATGTCTACATCTTTCAACCATCAAAATTTGGTAACAGAAAGTCTACTTTTTGCTACTAAATTTTTCTTGGTAACAAAAAGTTTGGTCTCTTAAAATCATATTTCTTGTAGTGTTACGGGTGAATTCCACGCCAACCCATTCACCCATGTGTGGGCTATTAAATTTTGGCTTTAGTTGTTAATTCACACTGACTGGAATTTCTATCTCCATTACTATTCAAACCCAACAGCAAAGTGTGATGTAAGTATAAACCAATCTATACGAACTTTTTGAGAGAATTAGATAACAATATTTAAAATAAAGGCTAAATAAAGTACGTAAAATTGTATTTTCAGGACCAGTTTACGGCTGGAATTGAAAGCAGTTTAATAATAACGGATTGGATAAATCTTAAGCTACAAAGACATCCAATAGTCATGAAGAAAGCTGAAGAGGATACCAAAAGAGATATGAATGATATCAACCAAATGGACTACTTAAAAAACCGGAAGTGTTCATTCCAGAGAGATTCGAGAACAATCCAATTGATTTCATTAGTCAAGATTTTCATTCGATCCCGGTTGGATTCGGTAGAAGGAGATGCTCTGGACTTGTATTTGGCATTGCTGGTGTCGAATATTATTTGATTGCAAATCTTCTGAATTGGTTTGACTGGAAGTTGCCAAATCATGATGCTGAGAATATGGACATGACTGAAGTTTATGCTGTTTGTAAGAAAATTCATCTTCATATTGTACCGACACCTTACTCTCCTTGATAGTCATTGGAAACTAGTATTCTACTACGTTTTCCTTTTACGAGTTCAATAAATAGTCCGCCAAATTAGTCTCTTATTTTACTTAATAATGTGCTGAAATTTGTAGCTATATATTTTCAGTGTTGATAACGTAGTTAATTCCATTCCTTCCGTAACCTGCCGGATTTAAAGCCTATCTCCTTGTTCAATCAAAACAGATTTTATATTACATTAAAAAAAAAAAAAAACAGATTTTAAATTTAAAAAATGTAGGAAAATTTGAATTAAAAAATACAGGTAACAAAAAAAACAGATTTTAAATTAAGCCTATCTTTATAATCATGGTTTTGGAAAAGTAATTCTTTGTTAAGTTAATGGCTACTCAATTTGTTTCTAAGTTATAAATGTGTATTAGATAAATTCAATATTTTTTGGTCTCTTGCTGAAACCACAGTCAACATCTTATAATCATTTCTTATTTTTATATATATTTAAGTTAGACGTCCCTTTTGGAAATTTCTATTGTAGCATAATGTTGTCAATGAGGCGTCCTTCGAAAAGTAGATCATGTGTTTTCTTGTTGTACGTGCTCAATCTGGAAGTTGAAATCTTGTCATCTGTTTTCCTTTGTTTAGCTTTCTTCTCTATTTTGAGTGTGTTTTTATTTTAATTTCTCATGTTGTATGAGATACCTCTTGATTATTACCCTAGTAATAGTAGCTTTTAATTATTTTTACACCCAATTAGATAAGTTAAAGATCACATAATATGTCTTGTCAAGATTACCTCTCACTAGATGAAAAATTAATCTAATAGATTACCACTAATAATCTATTAGATATTGCCAGAACAAACATTGACTACAAATGGACTTCAGTCACTAACACTAATCGTCATAGAGTATTCTAGTAAATTATTTTTGATAGTATACAAAATTATTTTTTGTTTCCATCAAAAAATGATCAATCATGGTATTCTATTAAATTGTTGTTGATAATTTACCAAATTATTTTTTCATTTTCAACAAAAATAGATATTATTTTTTACATTCTAACATATTAGTTTTGTAATTTTTTGTTATCTACTGGGTTATTGTTGTAGAATACTTTTTTTTTTTTAAATCTATCGGGTTATTTTCTATACAACAACAAATAACATAGATTATAAAAGGTTTTACATAAAACTATAATAGTAGAATAACGAAAAAATTACATAACAAAATAATCTCAAAATTCTATATATGTATCCTTACATATATATCTATAATCTTAAAAACATATAGAATAAAGAAAAAATTAAATAAAAATCTCAAAATTCTATATATGTATCCTAACATATATATATAATCTTAATAAAAACATATATAAAAAAGCCAAAGGTTCCTCCTTCCTTTTGACACATGTCATTCCCACTTTTTTTTTTTTACGGTTCTTTTTTGTTCTTTCCCTTTTCCTTTTTTTTTTCTTTTATTTAATTGCGAATTTTTTTCTCCTTTATTTCATTCAAAAAATCTCTCGAATGTATGCATACTTATTTTTTTTCTCCATGATCATTTTAGATTCTAAATTATTATATTTTCATAAGTTTTGTTAAATATATATTTTATTCTATTTACTCTGTAAAATTATTTCTCATTTTGCCAACGTCTCGATATCTTATCTGTTTGCTTTATTTCATAATATTTAATTTTAAATTTTCATTTTTTTCCCATATTGAACTTTTTTTTTAATGTATCTTTAGTCAAACTTTTTTTTTTTTTTGTGATCATCTCAATTATTATTTTCTCATAACATTACCCAATTAATTTTCTACATGATTTGCTAACTTTTCTCCTCTTTATTACTAAGATATTTTCTTCTCAATGTCCTTTTGAACAACTGTTTTCCCATACTATCTCATAATTAATTTTATTGAAATAATTGGTTAAGCAAGCACCTGGCAGATGCCTAAAATTATTATATATATATATATATATATATATATATATAAATATTATAAAAGAGATGATGTTGTTTGTCTACTCTGGCTACACTTGTCAACCCATGGTTCTTTTTTAGCCCTCCCCTCAACCCCACCCCCCCCCCCCCCCCCCCCCCCCCCCCCCGCTTTTTCATCTAATGGTTATATTTGTTCTTTTTTTTCTATTTTACGTTTTTGATGTGCAAAATTTTCTCACTCATTTATTTCAGACATACAAAAATTATTTTTTTAAATGAATAAAATTATTATTTTTAAATGAAAGGATGTTTGAGAGAGAGAAATGAATATAATGTGAATTTTGAAAAAAGTATATTTGGATTTTAAATAAAATGAATACTTTGGATTTGAAATGGTGTGATAAACTCACCATTAATTTTAAGTAATACAACTTAAAATTATAATAATTCATTTTTACGATAATTTAACAAATGTTTATGCTCCTATATTCTATTTCTTTCTCGAATATCCTCTTAAAATTTTAAATTCTCTTTTCATTATCTCTTTTTATCAAATACATCATTCATAAATACTTTTCTAATACCATACTGAAATAAGTTTTTGTTGGTTTATTTAAATGAGTTTCTCGTATATTCACATCAAGACATTTTAAACCATATATATTTAAACAATACTATGTTCTACTCTCTTAAATTAAGTGTTTATTTGATATACTATCTTCAAATGAAGAAATTAATTTAAAATAGATTAGTGTTCGGAAAGAATTAAGGAAAATAAGTGTAATGTATATTTGAAGGTTTGGATTTTATAATTAATTGATTTTTTTTAATTTGAAATAAATCAAAACACACCATTAAGTCTCACACTGTATGTGTTTTAATTAGTATATGTCTATTACTATATTAAAAGAGGTGAAGTCCCCTAAACACTATTAAAAAATTTGGTTAAATTATTTTGTTTTTTTTATTATTATTAATTTTTTTTTTGCGCTTCTTGTTTCTAGCCCACAATGTGGCGGGTCCTAATCCTGCCATGTGGTAATTTTCAAATAAAAAATTTCAAATAATTTTGAAATTTAAAAAATTGAAAATTTGTTTATTTTTTATTTTTATTTTTATTTTATTTTGTTTGTCTATTCCACACACGCTAAGCACATGCAATACAACTAGCAAAAGAAAAAAAAATGTTACAGGTGTCCTTCCATCACGCAACACCGCTGTTGTCGACATCAACCCGACCTTGGATTTGTGACATCTCGATCTATAAAATCCTCATCAATAGCATGACTGTAATAACCAAAATTTTTACGGACTCATGATTTCTTTGTATGTAAAGAAATTTAAGTTCGTGCTATGTGTTTGCGTGATGTTTCATGAAAATTATGAATATCAATGTGAAATTCTTAATTTTATTATCAGTAAATGTTTGAGTTCTCGTTTAATTAGCTATGAGACTCAATAAATAGTATGCTTAGCCAAGCATAAGGCCTTTTGAGGAAAAAAGAAGAATAAGAATTTATGATTTTATTATGATCAAAGTTTGACCAGAATGATTCAAGGCATGATTATGACGGTACTGCAGTATAGCAAGCAGTATGGAAATCATATTGCGAAAAACCGTCATTGCAAATGAAAATATAAGAATAAAGTACGGGACCACTCTAGAAAAATCAAGCATAATATTTAGAGTAATAAGGGCTAAGTAGCTTTAAGTCCTAAAAAAAACTACACGCAGCCCAGTTAAGTACAGATGAATTCTGGACTGTGGTCCAGTATGATAATATTGTTATTAGTTAAAAACAGTATTTGTAGTATCTACATTAATATGAAAATAGACTGCATATTAAGAGGAAAGCCAAACGGAGCCCCAATGGGCGGACACCTCATCTAGGATAAATATGTTAATTTTGAATTTTTGGAAAATTAGAAGAAATTGGTGGTAGCTATTGATTAGATGATTAAATGGATGAACATGAAAATAATACATGGCCTCCAAGGACCCATAATGGCCGGCCACCTCATGGGACATTTTAGCAAATTTTTGCTTTTGGGGTTAGATATGTAATTTTAGATACAAAAATAATTATGAAAAGAAATTATTTTTCACTTATAAATAGGTGATGGTGTGGGGGTGTTGGATCATTCTATTCCACCTCAAAACTCTGCCCAAATTCCAACTCATTTTCTCTACCACCCTAGGAGCCGAACCCTAAAGAGAAAGAAAAAAATTTTGAGTGACTAGTTGTGTGTAGGTTAGGTGAAGAAGAAAATTTTCCAATCCAAGGAGTAAATCCACCACTCAAGATTTAGAGGTAATCCCCTAAGCCTCCTATTAAGTTTTGATTCAAAGATTTATGTGTATTTCATGTTGGTATGTAAGAGCTTAAGCTCACTGTTATTTTACATGCAATAGTTTAGATTTGTGCTTGATTAAGGTTCATGGTTTTGATTTATGGTTATGATTTTATTTGTTAAGGTATCATATGGTATGTGTGATTACCTATTAGATGCTTATAATATGTTCCACATACTCAAGAATGATGTATGGTATAAATGAGAAGGATGATGTTGATGTATGATGAATGGAGGATTAGAACTAACCCCAAAACCCTAAATTGGTATGAGATACCATTTGGGTTTGTAAGGATAAGAAACCAATGAATAATGATGGAAAACCATATGATAAACACTGCATGCTTGTTGTAGGCTCACGGTTGTGACCATTTGAGGTAGAGTGCGCGTAATCTTACGTAAAATTCAACCAAATGTGAAACTGTCAGTTTTCGGGTAAAACTGGGTAGTTTTTTGGAAATGGAATTTTAAGGCCTTGAGAGGCCGAATTTGAAAAAAATCAAAACTACAAAGTTGTAGAAAATCGAAAATCCTAGGGGTTCACTTGGCGGTTTTTAAAAATAAGGCCCTAAATGCCTCTATTTTTATTAAAATCCAAACCTAGTCATGCCCAGACCCTGTGCACAGCGAGGCAGGTTCAACAAGGAAAATGAGTAGGTTAAAGACAGAACTGGTTTTTTCCCAAAGAATGAAGTTATAGGGTTTTCAAGATCTAAAACTTTCATGAAGAAAATATTTCAAATTCAAACATATTTTAAGATAAAATTAGATTCCAAAAACTATGTAGGAAACCGGAAATTCCTGCATAGGATTTTCAAAAACAGTGCAGGAACAGGTAATTTCTTCACATGCATTGATAAATGGCATTATGAAACTGTTTTCAAGGATAGTTTTCAAAACTTGACAGTTTTATTACCCTTACTCAAAAATTAAATTAATTATAGTTTTGCAAAAAGATTAAGATTAAAGTTTACAAAGGATTTTTATACAAGGAAAAATTTGGACAACAAATACTAGGTTTTGTTAATAGAAGAGAAAAATATATAAAAATGGGCCAAAGCTATCTTAAAAATATAGTAACAGAATAATGACTAACAGTAGTCGGGTAGGATACCCAAGTTACTGGGTTGGGTCTAAAGCCCATGGTTACCAATAGTAATCTAATAGGACATGACTTTAAAAATTGGGCCTTAGTAACCCAATAGGGTTTTAACCTAAATATGATTTAGGGTTACTAATAATAATCTAATAGGATACTAAGTATGATGTGGTTTTAAACCCAAAGTTCATTAATTAATCAAACAAGATATTGTTTGATTGAAATTGGGTCTTGTACCCTAGGGTTATATTTAGTAACCAAATAAGATAACATTGTGGTGTGTGAGGGACATGTAACTAGGGTTACTGGTAAATGTTGGTTAAGACGCCAATATTGAATGTTATGATTTACAGTAATATAGGCTGATCCTTATTTTACACCCTACTTGGTAACAGGAGGGTACTTTGTTGTTGGGACTCGTTGGAACAACAAACCCAGCACATAGAACAACCAGTAAGTACAAACCTCGCATACAGTATGAAAAATAGTAAACTATTTTCAAGCATGATTTGTTTACATGTATACCATGATGTGCCATGTTTATGTACATATCATGTTTTGTGATGATGTCATGTTTAACGATGATGCCATGTTTATATACATGCCATGCTTTATTAACATACCACAAGTCATTATATGTTAGTGATCTTTATGTCATACTATATTTATGCATCATATGCATCATGACTAATAATATCACAAGTAAAGAATCTTAGCCTTGAAAAATTAACAAGACTAAAACTAAACCAAGACAAGTAGAATGTCGTACCAACCTCCCGTCAGATCGTGAAGGATTATACATGTTTCAAGATACTAAGACTTCCGCCAGATCGTGAAGGCTTATATGATTTCCAGAATTATTAAGGACCTTACAAACCCTAACTTTCTGTAGATTGCACGCATTTGGTACGTATACAAGGGGCCCACATGTTAAGCAAGATAATAAGTTCATAATAAGACCATAATGGAGTATAAGATATTCATAATTGATCATAAAACGGTTTATGCATAAGTTACATGATGCTTGATATGTTTTTGTGAGATTAAGTTTGTATTTGCTGAGCGTAAGCTCATCAGTATATTTCATACTGTAGATAAAAAGCCTGCAGCTTAATTGGTGGGCCATGTGGATGATGCGGCAAGTGAATGGCGGTGTGAGATACCACTACACAAGTTTTTCCGCAAGCTCTTTTCTCATAATATATATATATATATATATATATATTAGAATAAATTGTGTTATACTGTATATATGATGTTTAAAGACTCGAGTA
>CM046374.1:23387257-23422876 GCA_025413025.1 Ficus hispida | reverse complement strand
TTTGAAAGTTTCCAATGTATCATATATCAGGAAACACATCGTTTGTCAACCAATTGTAATATACGAAAACTTAATATATAATATATATTATATATATAAATAAAATGATGTAGACATTATGAAATTAAAAGAAAATAAGGTGATATATATTAGACTATTTTAGTGCAAATGTCAATGTTTATGTTGTATTAACATAATATAAATATATTACGTATATAGTTATTCCATTTCTTAATTTATTCAAGTATAAATAAACACACACATATATATATATGTGTGTATGTGTGTGTGGTGTATGATATATTCGATATTCTTTTATATGTATAATTGGAGAGAAAAATATGTTTTTTTTAATATAAAAAAAACATTACACATAGGATATCTCTCTGTATTTTGCTCCTGATAATACATTACACAATGATGCTCCAGATAATATCTTTCTTTTATAAGAACATTACACAATGATGCTCAGATAATATGTTTTTTTATATTTTAAACAACGTTTATTCTTTTTATATATTATTTTGAGCTTCAATTCTTATAGAAGGAAAGTATTTTAATTCTAAAAATAAAAAATGATATTATAGTTATCAATAAAGTGAAAAATCAACATATCATAACCAATGAATATTAAATATCGGAATTTTACCTACGATACACTTGTTGCTAAGGTTGGAACTAAATGTAACATCATTGATGTATTGGGAATGATTTTCTTGTCAAATTGGCGAGATTGATATAAAAATTTAACATTACATTAGAGATGCTCCTACTAATTTCATAGAATTGATGAAATTAAAAGTGGTGCATTAATGTAAGTTGTGAAATTTGTGGTTTGAATTGGTGCTGCCACACAGCCGGAATTTGCTTAAACTTTTATAATGTATTTATGTATAAAAATTAGTATTAATTTTTTGTATCATGAAAAAGGAAACTTAGTTTGTAAACTATGCACCTAATTTTATTTCATCTGAGTAAATCAACTAAAATAAAAAAACTATTATCATCTTACCTTTAAATTAAAACCTTAATTTTTCATATTTCTTAAAGGCAAGAGATTATTAGAAGGATTTCATACTAAACATCATAAAAAAATGTAGCTTTCGTATTTTTCTATTTCTCTCGTTTAGATGATCTGCAGCTCTCTCGTTTTTATTTTCTTTCCTGACCAACCACTCCTTAGGGGGAGTACAATGTTGGCAAAACCTCAAGAGGAACTTTCTTATGAACTGTGATCCCATAGACTTCACACATGTCTAGATCCTCAGGCAATATTCCCACACCATTTGGCAACTTCCAAACAAACCAATACAAGAGATTCGCAATCAAAATGGTCAGCACTAAAAATCCAGAATGCTAATCCAGGGCATACCCTCTCCTTCTTCCGAATCCAAACGGAACAAAATGAAAGTCCTGGACATTGAATCAGTGGAATGAACTCCACTGGTTTGTCCCACAAACTTGGGTGCCTATGAATTGCCCAAGCATTGATAAGTACGGTTGTCTTCGCCGGAACATGGTAACCTCCGATCTCGACATTCGCGGTTGTTTCTCGAGGAGCTAAAAGAGGGACTGGCGGATGAAGTCTTAGATTTTCTTTGACAACACATTTTAAGTAATCCATTTGATTGATATCGTCCATTCCCACCTTTTCTTTCTGTCCTACCACTCTTCTTACTTCTTCTTGAGCTTTCTTCATCACCCGCGGATTTCGAACCAACTCCGCCATTAACCATTCTGATACTGTTGAAGTAGTTTCAATTCCTGCCGTGAACATGTCCTGCAAATCCATGTAAAACACAGAATATTTTTCTAGATTTCAGAATTGCTTTTCGGATATTCAATTAGTAAATCTAAGAGCTAAATATTATCTTTTACTCTTTTCAACAATACCAAATTAATTGTGTGCAATCTATCGGCATCAAATATTTTGTTTGAATGAATTAATTAAAACTAAATGACAATCCCAAATATCCATATTGATAAATTGGGTTAGGTAACTCAAAGCTCAAAACATAGTTCAAGTGAAAAGGGTCTCCGATCTATATATAAATATATAATAGCTTAATAACTTAACTATATGTGACAAATCAATTTCTAAGCATCCTCTGTCACGCGTAGTATGTCATAGAAATTGATTGTGGTCTAAACTGATCATACGTGTGCAAATTAGGTTTAGCTCTGATATCATGATAAATGAATTTGAGTAGAATTCATCTTCAAAAAGTAACTAAAAAATGAGTTTCTAGTCTACATATAAACTCGTAACAGCCCGATTACTTAATGACGTAAGATGAATTCAACTTCTAACACACGCATGACATAAATACAGTTCTTACAAGGCATTTTTTTAATTTCTTGTATTGAAAAATTATATGTGAGAAGAGAGATACCTGTAGGATTGCTTTCAGGTGGTCAAGAGTGAGATCAAAATCAAGAGTGCAGTCATGCTGAAGTCGGAGTAGAACATCCACAAAATCTTCCATCTCAGAAGCGACACCACCGAGTTTCCGTGCCGCCTTATTTTCTTGAACCACACGATCATTGAAAGCACCAAACTCCCTAGAAGTCGATCTCAATCTCCTGACAAAGCCTCTGATCACGTCGATCCACCGCAACAAAGGGAAGAAATCGCCGACACTGAATTCCATAAGCTGCATCGCCACCGCGTTTGCTAGCTCTCCCAACCGACTTATAGATCCATCTTAAGCCTTATAACCTTGTCCAAGAGCACATCTCGAGACTCTATTATTTGAAGCTCCAATCAACATTTGACATAGATTCACTGAAGTCCCACCAAGGCAAGCTTTCCTTATCTTATTGACCAAATTACCAACTTCTTGTTCCCTCACAAATTCAAATGATTGCACTCTCTTAAGGCTCAGAAGTTCAACAACACATACTTTTCGAGTTTCTTTCCAGTACTCACCGTAGTGTGACAGGCCACGGTTTTGTTTCCGTAAAACAAGATATCGGTTGCGGTCGTTTTAGGCCTGTCGGAGAAAACGACATCGTGGTTGTTGACTATCTCTTTGACCGTATCCGGTGAAGAAACAACTAGGGTTGGAATTTGGCCCAAGTGTAGGAGCATAAGAGGGCCGTACTGGTCGGAGAGTGCTCGGAGAGAGCGATGTGGGAATTTTCCTAGTTGGTGGAGATTTCCTATAATTGGTAACTTTGGTGGGGATGGTTGTAACTTCAATTTTACACATGATTTGTTGTGTCGTATAAATAAAATGAGAAGCAAGAGGAGGGGAAGGTAAAGAGAGCTAGAAAATGGCTCTGATTGACAAATGTTTTTGAGGTTCAAAAATTGTGGCAGGCTCACGATCTCCATTTTTGTGCCCGCCTTGAGAAGTGGAGCCTCCTTTAATTGGTTTATATCGAAGTTTCTAGATAAGACCAAAGATGGGGAGGCCATTATTCTAATGATGTACGTCATGGCGATGCCTAAAAAGTAGATATTATTGCAGTTTTTTTATTTGTAAGTAAAAAATATCTGGTGATGATACCATCATTTTTAGGTTTTTCAGCCATATAGACATGAACACTTTTCCAGATATGATAAAAGTCGGGTTATTTATACTAGTTTCTTTCAGTCGTTCACCCTAGACTCTATTATGCCATCGTCCTAAGTTTCAATAGTCAAAGCTAGAGTGAAAGGGAGACAATGGTACTTGAATCCTGATAGACGAAGAAGAGATACCTAACAATATCAAGACCCTTTGCCATCCTATCCACCCCATGGGTGTGGATATTATTGCAATATGAGTCAAATAATGTGACATCAAGACCACCAGTGCTAATGGTATATATAACAGACATGGATGGTTTTTAAAGGTCTTCTCCAATTTCAACACCATAGTTTAAAAGAAGAAAGAGTAAAACAATATTTGAACATAGTAATAGTAAATTATAGCATAAACTTTTAAGTATAATAATAAATTGTATAATCACTCTATTACCATGTAATTTAAAAAAAAATACAAAACGTTCTCTTGACTCTTCTCGCTCTATCACTTCTCCCCTCCCCCACCCGGTGCCCAAATTCTCTCTCTTTCTGATATGAAACTTTGAATTAAAATTTGTTATTAAAAATTTACTGTAAATCTGTTATCTTATGAAAAATCCAAGGATTTCCCAAAGATCTAAGGATTCACCAGAAATATATGTTTTAATTTATCATCTTTTAACAAACCTATTATAGACTTAAAAAAATACATATAAAATATATTATTTTATATTTTAATATAAAATATATTAAAATACGCACAACGGTGCTTGACTGACGGTACCCAGATCGCGTGCCCACAACAACAGTCTGTCAATGCTGATGACATGCCCATATATATTGGGTATGAAGATGTATACCATTTCATTTCTTTTCAAGAAATTAGTGCAAGCAGTATAATGGTTTACATCAGGTAATGTCATTTTTCTTGTTCCAATTAGTACCGTGATACTGTATTACAATTATTTTCGGGCTGCAAGTTTGACTTAATTATTTTGCAGCTATCTAGCGGATTGTTGTGCAAAAGCCGGAATGGAGCAGCGTTACGACTTTGTTTCTCCATTCCTTGTCTCGCCAGTGCAACAGAATGTAGATCGCGTTGCGTACATTAGAGAGAGAGCCGACAATATCATCCGGATCATAACAAACACACCAAGGGGAAGGCTTGTTCTCATGCCATATAACAGCGGCCAACATTGGATATTGGCTGTTGTTAATCCGTGGGATGACTCGGTCCTCTATTTTAATCCTCTTGGAAACGATCCGGGTGAAGATTTTCAACAGCTAATTACGTTGTAAGTATTCTTTGATGTTGGTATTAATGATTAGATTGCTATTCTTGTTGTTGTAGTTCTGGATGTATTGATATTTGTTGGTTTGTTAGGGCACTAAACGATTGGAAGTTGCTGGTGGGACGAGGAATAACAAAGCGACGCAACTTACAGACGTTGATTCAGACTGCTCGCTGCCCAATACAACAAGGAAATGTGCAATGCGGCTACTTTGTATTGGGGTTCATGCGAGAAATATGCTTGACCGTCGATGGCCTTGCCCTACTTCAAAAGAAGACGTCTTATACCGAAGCTGATTTGAATTTGGTTAGGCAGGAGTGGACACAATATATCATGCGCTTCATACAATAAACCCGCACATTAGCATGCTGTTGAATTTTGTATAGGCGATATATTTAATTTTTTTGTACATTGTGACATTATATTTAAGATATCAGTTTTGTTATTATTTTTTTCTTGGCTGTGTAATTAATCCGTGGGATGAATGAATGAACTGGTATTCAAAATGAACGATTTGTAATTTGTTTTGTTCACTTGACAACATACCACGACGGTTTTCAATAGAAACCGTCGTGGAATTATAAATAACACGACGGTTTAGAAAAGAACCGTCGTGGTACATAACCTACCACGACGGTTAAATGTACCAACCGTCGTGGTAGAGCAATATACCACGACGGTTTTATTATGAATTAAAGCCACCGTCGTTGTAAGGAGAACTACCACGACGGTGGATGTTTAGAACCGTCGTGGTATATTGGTCTACCACCACGGTTTCTAACAAATCACCGTCGTGGTATGTAGTAATACGACGACGGTGACACAAAATAACCGTCGTGGTATAATTAATACCACGACGGTGACTTGATAAAACCCGTCGTCGTAGACCAATAAACCACGACGGTGGCTCATAAGAACCGTCGTGGTATATTCATTTCCACGACGGTTTTTTCCATAAAAAACCGTCGTGGTATGGTTCTAAATAGTCTATTTTTTGGCCCAATTTTACCTATTCCACGACGGTAAAAAGACCGTCGTGGAATATTAAAAGATTCCACGACTCTGGATTCCACGACGGTTGGAGAACCGTCGTGGATTTCTTCCACGACGGTTAAAAACCGTCGTGGAATCCACATTCTGTAGTAGTGTCTTCTGGTTTTTTAAGTAGTCCATTTGGTTGATATCATTCGTATCTCTTTTCGCTTTATCTCCCACTCTTTTTGTCTCCTCTTGAGCTTTCTTCAGTACTCTTGGATGTCTTTGTAGCTTAATAATTAGCCAATCCGTTATTATTGAACTGCTTTCAATTCCAACCGTAAACTTGTCCTGAAGATACAATTTTATGTACTTTTAGCCTTTATTTTAAAATCGTTATCTAATTCTCTCAAAAAGTTCGTATAGATTGGTTTATACTTATATCACACATTGCTATTGGGTTTGAATAGTAATGGAGATAGAAATTCTAGTCAGTGTGGATTAACAACAAAAGCCAAAATTTAATAGCCCACATAGGGGTGAATGGGTTGGTGTGGAATTCACCCTTAAGAATCTCATCATCAAGTTGGAGGTTAGAGGTTTGAATCCTATACCAACCAAGGGAGTTGTTCATGTCTGTGTGGGGTTTCAAAAATGGAAAATGAGAGGACTATCACTAGATTTTTTTTAGCAAAAAAAAAAAAAAGCCAAAATTTAATATAATTAATTTATTTTCCCTTCTTTCTTTCTAAATCAATGGACTTTAAATGTATTGGGTCATTTATTTATAGTTTATAGTCTATTGGGATTTTGAAAAACGAATATGCTTAATAAGGTAATAAGATCAAGTTTTAAATTTTTGTGAGCACTTTGTGTGTATTAATATAAAAATAACAAATATAGATAGTTGTGACGCTTTTGTAATTATTCTTTTATTTTTAGTAATACTATGAGATGAAAAAATAGTGAAGGTGTTAAGCAGTTGTCGATCTAATCATAATGTCTGAGTACATCTATTGATTTTTGTCTTCATCATTTATTTAGAAAATAGAAATCGTTTTTACATTTTGACAGCTCATGACGAAGTTGTATGTTTTCACATATATTGTAGCATTAGAATTGCAATTCATGGAATGACATCGAAGTTAATAAATAATGAAACCAAAGAATAATTAAATCGAAAGTGGAAGACATAAAGATAACCAATTATGAGAGCTGTAGAGTAAAGGAGTTGCTGTACGGAATTGCATATGGACGGACATTATTGTATGGACGATTGATGCGCCCGGACTTTGCGGAATTGATAGTTTGAAATTGTGATTTTGGGCAGACAGTAGGCGTGAACAGAATTACATAGAGTCAAATTTATGTTTCGTTTGATATTTTAACTCAAATCCAACTAATTATATTTTTTCATCTTAGTTTTTGTCATTTTCTAAAAAGTCAATAAAATTTATAATTAGTTTTTGAAAAATCAACTTATTCCAACTTAAAAATTTCATCTCCAACCGGCAAACCAAATGTAAGCTAAGCTATGATAACATGTGAGAATACCCAAAGCCATATTTGAGAATTAAAGTTATGATAACATGTGAGAATACCCAAAGCAAAATATAGATGGGAGAGAAAAACAAGAGAGAAAAGGATATTGCTTGGGGATTGTTTTTATTACAAATACTTGAAGGAAACATGAATAAGTTTATTTTTTATGATATGAGACTAATGACACTTATTTATTAAAAAGAAATGAAAACACTCAAATTTCAAACATAAACTGATTAAACTAATCACAGCGGATTATTTAAATGTATCCACCAATGCATTGGAATTTGTTTTGGTAGACACAAATTCACAGTGGAATGGAATCTACAAAAGTAGACTTGATTAAATTCTTCACGAGTCCTCCGGCATTGGTATAATTATACCCATCCTTGCAAAGAACGTGCATGGCATGTGTTAAATTGACTATACGCATAAGGAGAGGCATTGGCACATCCAAAGGTACAAGGCACTCTTCATTGATGTCCTTCCATGCGTCATCAACTTTCTTGTTCAGTATAATATATGTCCTTTCTCTGATATA
This sequence comes from Ficus hispida, assembly GCA_025413025.1. Taxonomy (NCBI): domain Eukaryota; kingdom Viridiplantae; phylum Streptophyta; class Magnoliopsida; order Rosales; family Moraceae; genus Ficus; species Ficus hispida. Next base: position 23,415,015 of record CM046374.1, on the reverse strand, counting down.
TCATATTGTTTCACACTTGTGGCAACATGTTCTCTTTCTCGCTCAATCTAGAAAAGATTCAAATGATTATGACAACTAAATAAAACTTCTATTTCACATCCTGTTTTAACTCATTATTCAAAAAAAAAAAAATGTTTTACAATATTTTCTATCACAAAAAATTAAATTTATTAAATAAATTGTGAGTTCAAAGTTTTAATCAAAATGGGTCCGAAAAATATTGTTTTTTTTCAACACCTCATTACAAAGTCGCATTTTTGTCTTTATTAAATTATACTTATAATATTGCTGTATTAGATTTTTTTAAAAATAATGATATGGTGACTTTAATTTTTTTTATTAATAATTTATGTAATAGTGATTTATGATCTTTTACTGATATTACTGTATTTTTTTATATTAATTAATGTAGGAAATCTTTTAAACATATATTAATTAAAAAAAATCTCATGTGTTACGTTAGTGGATACCTTGTGGCCAGTAATGTCGTCCATGAGCCTACAAACAACGCAAGCAGCTGAAATAATTTTGGGATATTTTGAAGCCCATTCAAAGGCTTCTTCTGTTGCAACATCTCCCATTCCGAGGAAAGAAGTGAGTGTGAGCACGTAATAACCAGAGAACATAACTCTAACCTGCCAATACTCCTCCATTGTTGGCACATAATTCTCATGAAACCATTTGGCTTCTTCAAAGTAGCCTTGGACTTGCATTTTCATCTGAGTGCCCATGTATATTGGTCAAATTGCAGTGAATTTTTATAGGTTTTATATATCAAATCATCAAAACATAGCTAGCAAAATGCAGTACTTAAATTGAAAATGAATCGTAGGCAGTTTAAAAAGAGGGTCAAATGTTGTTAACTCGTTTGCCAAAAATGCAGTTATAAGGAATTAGACGACTAATTTTCTTTGCCTCAACAAAATTAAGGAATAAGTTGCCTATTAAAAGCGTAGCAATACTAAGCAGGGACGGAGGAATAAAGCACAAGGGTAAAAATTAAGCACCCCACTTCAACTTTTCTTTTTGTAAAAATTAGCTCATAATTTTGAACAAAATTTCATAATAGCCCCTAGAAATTTCATGATAAAGGACAAGGGTTAAAATTAAGCAGACTGTTCATAGGATATATATATAGTTTTTTTGTTAGTCAAGTAGAAATAGATCGTACTAGCGCTTTTATAAAGTTATATTGTTGGTTTTGAACATTCAGTTTATGGCTATTTTAGCTACGAAAATCCCTGAAAATGGATATGCTGGCATATTTCTTTTTTAAACCTGACCATATATAAAATAGATATCTTTATTATGGGACCTAATTATCTCATTATTTTAATTACTTACTGCTTCTTTAGCATAATGAACTCGATATGATCCTCTGCCTTCTTTCTTCAACAGCTTCTCGATTTCTTCATATAATTTTAAGAGTTCCCGATAACAGTATTTCATTTACTCGGGAAGTGGATCTAGGCAGTTGATATTCCAGCTGAACCAAAAACATGGTTGTGAATCAATTAGAAGTTGCTCAAACAGATACTAGTTCACAAGTATATGATCAGTTAGATATGGACAGCAAACCTGTGAACAGCATCTGTGAAGAGCTGGAGCTCTTCAATCGTTCCATGGAGATCATATATATCGTCAATGAAGGATAATATTACAAATGCTTTGACTAATATTCTTCTAGCAATGGCGTATTGAGGCTCAAAATATACTCCCGCCATCCAAAAATACGTTTCCTTCTCTATTTGGAAAAATTATTGAGTTGAAACCTTGAAAAAAAATTTTGAACACGATTAACTTAATTATTTGTCCTTTCTTTTTGGAACTAAAAAAAATGTAAACAATAAATAAGTAAAATTGTGATTCTAAAAAATTTACACATTTTCTTTCCTTCCCACGCATACCAACTGCACATGGAAACGACAAAATAATTTCTAATCATTAGTATAATATTTTCCATCTCACGTTCAGTTTCACTCCATATATATATATATATATATATATATATATATATATTTCAAACAAAGTGTTAAACGCAACCAATTTGAATCAGTTTTCATTGTTCCTCTTAGTCAGTGGGTCAATCTAACAACTGTTGTTAGAGACTGTTGGGATGGGAGCAGCCATGGCTTCATACATTGTCTATAAATTCTTCTAGAAGCAGTCGTTATTGGCTAAAATTATTTGTTTGGATTCCCAACCCAAATCTCCTTTATTCGAAATCTAAACTGTACTTATTTATATATTTTTCTTAAAACACGTCTTTGAATTCATATTTTCAAATTGAAAAAAATCTAACTTTCCAAGCAACACATAAGTCTACTTTTTTTTACGGTAAGAGAGATTCAGTTTTACAAGGACTGGCCACATCATAACCCAGTAGATAACTACAAGATGAACATCTATGTGAATACGGAGAACACAACTAATTTACGGAGAACACAACTTATAATTTCAAGACAACAAATTACATCCTAGTTACTTATGTTGACACCCGCTAGACCTATAATCTTATGTTAGAGAAATCTAACTGAACAACGATATTTTTGACGGTTAACAAGGATCTATCTGTGCACCGTGTTGATGGAAATGGCGATCACGTCGTGTCGAGGTGCTGCAGGAATTTTGTGTAATTGTTGCTGTGTTTGAACTTTGTGTGGATATTTGGTTTATGTTTTTTAAATTTTGGCTTGTGATAATTTTTTTTAATGTTTTTTAAACTTTGTCTTGTTGTTGATGAGGATTTTGTAGATCGAGATGTCGCAAATCCAAGGTGGGGTTGGTGTCGACAGCAGAGGTGTTGCGTGATGGAAGGACACCTGCAACAAAATTTTTTTTTTTCTTTTTTCTTTTACTAGTTGTATTGCATGTGTTTAGTGCATCTGGAATAAACAAAACAAAACAAAAATTAAAAAATAAAAAAATAAAAAAATTTAAAATTTAAATTATTTGAAAATTTTTATTTGAAAATTTCCACGTGGTGGGCTTAGAAACCGCCACATGGTGGGCTGGAAAGAAGAAGCAAAAAAAAAAAAAAAGGACAATATTACAAAAAGATAAAATAACTTAACCAAATTTTTTATTAGTATTTTAGGGGACGTCACCTCTTTTAATACAGTAATAGACATATACTACTTAAAACATGTGCAGTGTGAGACTTAATAGTATGTTTTGATATATTTCAAATTTTAAAAAAAATCAATTACTTATAAATCCAAACCTTGAAATATACATTACACTTATTTTCCTTAATTCCTTCCAAACACTGATCTATTTTAAATTTAATTTTTCAAAATTAATTTCTTCATTTGAAGATACTATATCAAATGATCACTCAATTTAAGGAAATAGAACATAGTATTGTTTTAATGTATATGGTTTAAACTGTCTTGATGTGAATGTACGAGAAATTCATTTAAATAAACCAACAAAATCTTATTTCAGTAGGGTAATAGAAAAGTATTTAGGAATGATGTATTTGATAAAAAGAGATAATGAAAAGAGAATTTAAAATTTTAAGACGATATTCGAGAAAGAAAGAGAAAATAGGAGCATAAACATTTGTTAAATTATTTGTTAAATTATCGTAAAAATGAATTATTACAATTTTAAGTTGTATTACTCAAAATTAATGGTGAGTTAATCACACCATTTCAAATCCAAAATATTCATTTTATTTAAAATCCAAATCTACTTTTTTTTTTTTCAAAATTCGCATTATATTCATTTTTCTCTCTTAAACATCCCTTCATTCAAAAAAATTATTTTAGTATGTCTGAAATAAATGATACAAAGAAAATTTTGCACATAAAAAACGTAAAAAGAAAAGAAAGAACAAATGTAACCATTAGATAAAAATGGGGAAAAAAAGTCAAAGGAAGAAAATGAAAAAAAGGGTTAAAAAGAACCATGGGTTGACAAGTGAAACAAGAGTAGACATATAACATTGTCTCTTTTACAAAATATATATATATATATATATATATATGTATAGAATAATTTTAGGCATGTGTCAGGCACTTGCTTAATCAATTATTTCAATAAAATTAATTATGAGATAGTATGAGAAAACAGTTGTTGAAAAGGACATTAAGAATAAAATATTTTAGTAATAAATAAGAAAAAAGTTACAAATCACATAGAAAAATTAATTGGGTACTGCTATGAGAAAATAATAGTTCAGATGTTCACCAAAAAAAAAAAAGAAAGTTTGACAAAAGATACATTAAAAATAAGTTCAATATCGGAAAAAAATGAAAAATTAAAATTAAAAATAACGAAATAAAGCAAACAGTGAAGAGATCGACACGTGGATAAAATGAAGAATAATTTTACAAAGTAAATAGAATAATATATATATATATATATATAACAAAAATTATGAAAAAGTAATAGTTTAGAATCTGAGATGATCATGGGGAAAAAAAATAATTATGCATACATTCGAGAGATCTTTTGAATGAAACAAAGGAGAAAAAAAAAATAGCAATTAAAAAAAAGAAAAAAAAAAGGAAAAGGGAAAGAACGAAAAAGAACCAGAAAAAAAAAAAAAAGAAAAAATAATAAGCGGGAATGACCTGTGTCAAAAGAAAAAGAAAGGAGGAACTTTGGCTTTTTTATACATTTCATTATTAAGATTATATATATGTTAGGATACATATATAAAATTTTGAGATTTATATGTAATTTTTTCGTTATTCTATATGTTATTAAGATTATAGATATATATGTAAGGATACATACATAGAATTTTGAGATAATTTTGTTATGTAATTTTTTCGTTATTCTAGTAATTATAGTTTTATGTAAAATCTTTTATAATCTATGTTATTTGTTGTCGTATAGAAAATAACCCGATAGATTTAAAAAAAAAAAAGTATTCTACAAAAATAACCCAGTAGATAACAGAAAATGACAAAACTAATTTTTTAGAATGTAAAAACTAATCTACTAGATTATTCTCTAGCGAGATGGTGCATCTATTTTTGTTGAAAATGAAAAAAAAATTGATAAATTATCAAAAATAATTTAACGGAATACCATCTGATGATCGATCATTTTTTGTTGGAAACAAAAAAGAATTTAGTATACTATAAAAAGTAATTTACTAGAATACTTTATAATGATCAATGTTAGTGACCGGAGTCCATTGGTAGTCAATGTTTGTTATGGCAATATCTGATAGATTATTAATAATAATCTATTAGATAATCCATTCATTTAGTGGGAGGTAATTTTGACAAGACATTGTAACGCCCCGAACCGTCACGCGTAGGGGCGTCCTACTCCTACTGCGCAGACGTGGGCCGTTACATTTCTTGCTTAACTTACTTCTTAATTTAAAAAGCTTAAACTGCGGAAAATTCGGAGTAAATTTTTTTTCTTTTCTTGCTTACATAAAACTTAACTTATCTTCATGCATAATCATAAGTACTCACTCGAGTACCGAGCTTTCATAATCCTATTGAAAGCTAACGTATTCATATCGTGAACCAAACCCAACCTAGTGTGGGTCGGTACGACACGAGGCAACTTGCTTGCCATTATCCTTGAAAACCATTCTTTAACTCGTTCTTGAAAACAATTTCTTAAAAATAGTTTTCTACTTGAAAACGGTTTCTTATCCATACTATCACATAACATAAAACACATCTTTTAAATATATTTTTCAAAACATATTTTACATAGCATAAATTCAAAACCCGTGGCGGTGTCCATCCCACATTTCACAGTCTGTAGCGCCAGCCTTCACAGCCTTGCATCAAGTATCACCGGTAGGTTGCTAACCTACAGCATGAACGTAAGTAGTGAGCTTATGCCCAGTAAGTACAACGTGCAATCCGCAAAAATTTTAACAAAAGAATGCATGAACCATTTAGGCTTTCTTATGAATCAATTAAACTTTCATTCATTATCTTGATTCTATTTATTTGCATATCATGTGTGCACGTACCGTGGTCCATCACCATGGAACGGCTGGAGGCAGCCAATCCAAACCAACTCAAACCATGAAACAAACTGTTTAACATGGAGTGATTGGGGCAGCCAATCCAACTCAGCCCAAACCATAGACTAAACCATTTAAACCCGCCACTATGGCAAGTCGGTACGACACAAATGACCTTAGCTTGTCTTAACATGTGTTCTTACCATGTAGTTAATATTAGTGGACATGCTACATGATGTCACTATATTAAAATAGAACATAACATAACATAAACCATTACATAACTGTCGTAACATAAATCCTCATAGCATAGTATCGTAACATAGTATCTTATCATATACGTCATGACATGAACCTCATAACATAGCATCATAACATTTCATCTTAGCATAACATCATGACATAAACCTCATAACATAGCATCATAGCATAGCGTAAGTACCATAAATCATCAACCTATGATTTCTTGAAAAACATGTTCTTTAAAAACATTTTGCCCATGCTGTAGGCGGAGTTATACTTACCTTTAGTCCTATGCTCTTGGTTTATCGTCCAAACGTGGTACGACAATAGTTCCTACTCCTGTTTCCAAACAGGACGTAAGATAAGAGCCATACACATTCTTGCTAACCATAAATCATAATCGTTAAATGTTGGAGTCCTAACCAACATTTATGAGTAGCCTTAGTTATATTATATGTTCCCCCTAAAACATCACATGATAACTTGCTCGGTTACTTTCCGTAACCCTAGGGCCCAAGGCCCAACATACTTAAACAATAACTAATTAGGTTACTTCAGGTAACCTTGGGTACTAAGCCCAACCATACATGAATAATATTAGGTTGCTAATGTTATTAAGGCCCAACCCGCTATCTCAAGTGGTTACTATGAGTAACCTAACTTATTGGCCCAATAAAATTAGGTAACCTTCCCGGTTACTATTTGTCCTATAGTTGTTTACCATAGGACCCTGCGTATTTCAATTATTTCTTGACAAACTGTTGTCAAGTTTTCTTTAACAATCTTAATGAAAACCGCATTTTCATCAAATCTTAACATTTAAGCAAAGACAGTTAAAAACTGTCAAGCTCTGAAAACAATCTTTGAAAACAGTTTCTTAAACTTAGGTTATCAGTGCATGTGCAGGAATATCCTGCCTATGCACTGTTTTTCTGAAAATCCTGTGCTGGAATTTCTGTTTCCTGCACAGTTTTGGGAATCAAATTGTACTTTAAAATCTGTTCATAATTTGATAAAACTTTCTTCATAAAAGTTGTAGATCTCGGATAATACTACAACTTTCATGTTTTGAGGAAAACCCAGTTCTGCTTAGATTCTTGTCAGTTTTATTTGAAACTTACTGGACGTGTAGACTAGGTCTGGGCAGATTAGCCTCGGATTTTCGTAAAAACGGAGGCCATTGGAGCCTTATTTTGAAAAACGGTTCGCGTTGCCCTCTAGCAAAAACCCTTATCTACAACTTTTTAGTTTTGAGTTTCTTCAAATTCGGCCTCTAAGGGCCTCAAAATACCATTTCCAGAACACTGCCCAGTCTTGACCCGAGACTGGCAGTTTCGGTTCATAATTTCGTTTTACGTCCTAAAACGTGCACGCTACCTCAACCGACTACAGCGGGAGCCTAAGGTCACACATGCAATCGTTTCTAACGTTCCATTCCATCAATCACATAATCATACATTCAATCTCAACCTATGGGAACATATAACAAACACATGGTAGGCAAACTCACAAACCTATAAGCACATCATCAAACATGCATCAAAAATGTAAACTAGAGACCACCACCCTATTCAAGCATAATCAAGCACTAAAAGGTGAGCTTAAGCTCTTACATCCAATGCTGGAAATACATTTAAATTTCTCAAATTTAAAGCTTAAATGAAAAGCTTAAGATCAACGGAGATTATCTCGATGCACACAAGGCTAGACTAGGGGTTTGGTGCATTTTTCTGCCCCCTCTCCTTGGCTGCTCATAGCCGGTTTTGCTCCTCTAATTAGGACCAAAACTTCTTGGTCATTGGGTGGTTCTTCCTACAAAAATCCGGTTGTCCTAAACCCACATAATCTCACTTTTCTATTTTCTTTCTCTTCCTCACAAAATCCGAACTCTCCCTAAGGGATTGTCTCTTGGATTTTTGTTTTTGGTTCTTGTTTTCCTTTGGCTGCTAAGGGACGGTTTTGGAGCAGAAAAATGGGCAGAACTTGGCTCAATTTTCTGATTTTTTTGAATAAAATGAGCACCTATTTATAGGCAAATGCAAACTTTCCAAAATTTGTATTTTAGCCCCTAAACTTGGAGGAAATAATGCAATTGGCATGCTAGGTGTCAAGGTGGCCGGCCAAGACTTGGAGAGCAAGCAAGGGATGACATCATGGCTTACATCATCGCTTACCTCATTGCTTACATCACCAAATTTCCAAAATTTGCACTTTTGCCCCAAAAGTGAAAATTCTTACAAAAATGCCCCCTAGGTGGCCGGTTGCTTTCTTGGTGAACAAGCCAAGCTTATCTCACCTTGATGACATCATCTTGATGACATCACTTCGCTTACATCATCAATATTCCAAAATTTTCACTTTAACCCCTAAAGATAAAATTTTGGCATTTTTGCCCCTGAGTGGCCGGCCATGTCATCTTGTTCTAGAGAGTTCTTGGTTTTCTTTCCAAGCTTATTTAATCCAATTATGATGTCATAAATTAAGGATAGGATGATGTCATCCATATTAAGCCCTGTTTGGCTTTTCCTCAATATTCAGTCCATTTTTCTGCTACACAGATATTTCTAATATTGTGTTTGCTTAAACACAATATTTTTATACTGTACTACAGTCCAAAATTCATCTGTGTAAAAATAAACTGAATAAAATTTTTCTTATCTCTTGGCACCTTTCTTGCCCTTAATACCATACTTGGTGTGCTTGATTTTCTTGGGTGGTCTCACAGCTTATGCTTGCTAAATTGTCCGTAATGAAGGTTTTTCGCAGTATAATTCCATACTGCTTTGCTATATCTCAACACCTTTATCTATTTGACCTCCCTGGTCAACCTTTGACTTTTCGGTCAACTTTGACTTTTTCGGTCAAACTTTGACCAGCATGAAATCATAGAATTTTCCTTCCCTTTTTGCTCAAGGGTCAGATGCATGACTAAGCAAACTGCTTATTGAGTCTCATAGCTAATTAAACGAAACTCAAACATATACTGATATTTAACTCAGATCGTGAGTTTTATATCGACATCCAAGAGTAAGACTCGGGATTTTCCTTGTCTAAAAGGAAATCATAGTTTCATCGAAATTTCGGGTATTACAGACATATTATGTGATCTTTTAACTTATCTAATTCTTATTTTGTGTCGAAGCAATTTATAAAGCACAAACTGAAACAAGTGATGTAAAAATACTTAAAAGCTACTATTACTAGGGTAATAATCAAGAGGTATGCTTTTTAGGGAGCAATCTGCAAATCACCCCCAAAGTCACGCCCTCTACTCAAACAACATGAGAAATTTAAATAAAAACACGCTTAAAAGAGGAGAATAAAGTTAAACAAAGGAAAACAGATGACAAGATTTCAACTCCCAGATTGAGCACGTACAATAAGAAAAAGCCGCATTGAAAACATCATGCTTCAATAGAAATTTCCCAAAGGGATGTGTAACTTAATTTTAATTACGGGTAAAATTCAATGAAAACAAGAAAACATTAAGTTAAATATATATAAAAATAAGAAATGATTATAAGATGTTGACTGTGGTTTCAGCATGAGACCACCAAATATTGAATTTGTTTAATACACATTTATAACTTAGAAACAAATTGAGTAGCCATTAACTTAACAAAGAATTACTTTTCCAAAACCATGATTATAAAGATAGGCTTAATTTAAAATCTGTTTTTTTTTTTTCCTGTAATTTTTAATTCAAATTTTCCTACATTTTTTAAATATAAAATCTAATTATTTTCTATTTTTTGGATAATTTAAAATCTGTTTTGATTGAACAAGGAGATATGCTTTATATCCGCCAGGTTACACACACAAATTTCTGAAGGAATGGGATTAGCTACGTGATCAACACTGAAAACAGCTACAAATTTCAGAACATCATAAAAATAACACATACGTACAGATAGTTGTGATGCTTTTGTAACTATTCTTTTTATTTTTAGTAATACTGTGAGATGAAAAAATGACGAGGGTGTTAAGTAGTTGTCAATCTAATTAGGATATCTGAATGCATCTATTGATTTTTGTCTTCATCATTTATTTAAAAAATAGATATTATTTTTACTTTTTGACACCTCATCACGGAGTTGTATGTTTACACACATATATATTGCAGCATTAGAATTGCAATTCAGTGGAATGACATCGAAGTTAATAATTAATGAAACCAAAGAATAAGTAAATCGAAAGTGGACCACATAAGGAAAACTAATTATGAGAGTCGTAGACTCGTAAAGGCTTTGCTGTACGGAATTGCGTATGGACGGTCATGATTGTATGGATGATTACATTGCGGAATTGATAGTTCGAACTTGTGTTTTTGGACAGACAGTAGGTGTGAGCGGAATTATCTAGAGTCAAATTTATGTTTCATTTGACATTTCAATTCAACTCTAACTAAACTGTACTTTTTCATATCAGTTTTTATCTTTTTTTTTTTTTTTGAAAAATCAACAAAAATTATAACTAGTTTTGAAAAGTTAGCCAACTCCAATTTAAAATTTTCATTTACCGGCGAGCTAAACACAAGCTCAGCTATGATAAAAGTTATGATAACATATCAGAATACCCAAAGCAAAATAGAGCAGGGAGAGAAAAACAAGAGAGAAAAGGATATTGCTTGGGGATCTTATGACATTAACACGTTTATTTTTTATGATACGAGGCTTATGACACCTCTTTATTAAAAAGAAATAAAAACACTCAAATTTCAAACGTAAACCTATTAAACGAATCACAGCGGGTTTATTTAAATGTATCCACCAATGCATTGGAATTTGTTTTGGTGGATACAGCCTCACAGTGGAATTGAATCTACAAAAGTAGACTTGATTAAATTCTTCATGAGTCCTCCTGCATTGGTATAATTATACCCATCCTTGTAAAGAACGTGCATAGCACGTGTTAAATTGACTAGACGCATAAGGAGAGGCATTGGCACATCTAAAGGTTCAAGGCACTCTTCATTGATGTCCTTCCATGCGTCATCAACTTTCTTGTTCAGTACAATATATGCTTCTTTCTCTGATACATCATATTGTTTCACGTAGCATTCGACACTTGTGGCAACATGTCCTCTTTCTTGCTCAATCTAGAAAAGATTCAAAAGATTATGATAACTAAATAAAACTTCTGTTTCACATCCCGTTTTAACCCAGTATTAAAAGAAAAAGTTTGTTAGAATATTTTCTTTCACAAAAAATTAATTTTGTTATATAAATTGTGAGTTCAAACTTTTAATCAATGTGGGTCCGAAAAATTCTCCACAAGATTGTTCATTTATTGTTTGTTTTTTGACACCTCATTACAAAGGCGCATTTTTGTCATACTAAATTATACCTATAAATTGCAGTATTAGATTTTTTTTAAAAAAAATAATGATGGATATATACCTTAATTTTTTTATTATCGATTTATGTAAAAGTGAGTTGTGATTTTTTAACTGATGGTTCTAATATTTCTTTTATATTAATATATGTAGGAAATCTTTTAAACATATATTAATTAAAAAACTGACAAATCACATATTACAGTAGATACCTTGTGGCCACTAATGTCGTCCATGAGCCTACAAATAACGCAAGCAGCTGAAATAATTTTTGGATATTTTGAAGCCCATTCAAAGACTTCTTCTGTTGCAACATCTCCCATTCCGAGGAAAGAAGTGAGTGTGAGCACGTAATAACCACAGAACATAACTCTAACCTGCCAATACTCTTCCATTGTAGGCACATATTTGTCATGAAACCATTTGGCTTCTTCAAAGAAGCCTTGGACTTGCATTTTCATCTGAGTGCCCATTTATATTGGTCAAATTCAAGTGAATTTTAATTGGTATTATATATCAAATCAAATCATCGAAACATAGCTAGCAAAATACAGAACTTAAATCGAAAATGAATCATAGGCAGTTTAAAAAGAGGGTCAATATTGTTAACTCGTCCGCCAAAAATGCAGTTATAAGGAATTAGACGACTAATTTTCTTTGCCTTAACAAAATTAAGGAATAAGTTGCCTATTAAAAGCGTAGCAATACTGAGCAGGGACGGAGGAATAAAGTACAAGGATTAAAATTTCATAATAGCCCCTAGAAATTTCATGATAAAGTGCAAGGGTTAAAATTAAGCAGACTGTTTTTCTGTTTTTTTTTTTTTTCCTCCCTGATCCGGATAATATAGCTAGGATATATATAAAGTTCTTTTGTTAGTCAAGTAGAAATAGATCGTACTAGTGTTTTTATAAAGTTATATTGTTGGTTTGAACATTCAGTTTATGGCTATTTTAGATACCAAAATCCCTGAAAAAGGATATGCTGGCATATTTCTTTTTTAAACCCGACCATATATAAAGTAGAGATCTTTATTATGGGACCTAATTATCTTATTATTTTAATTACTTACTGCTTCTTTAGCATAATGAACTCGATATGATCCTCTGCCTTCTTTCTTCAACAGCTCCTCGATTTCTTCGTATAATTTTATGAGTTCCCGATAACAGAATTTCATGTACCCGGGAAGTCGATCTAGGCAGTTGATATTCCAGCTGAACCAAAAAACATGGTTGTGAATCAATTAGAAGTTGCTCAGACAGATACTAGTTCACAAGTATATGATCGGTTAGATATGGACGGCAAACCTGTGAACAGCATCTGTGAAGAGCTGGAGCTCTTCAATCGTTCCATGGACATCATATATATCGTCAAAAAAGGATAACATTACAAATACTTTGACTAATATTCTTCTAGCAAGGGCGTATTGAGGCTCAAAATATACTCCCGCCATCCAAAAATAGGTTTCCACAAGCCTGTCTCTTGCAAAAGGTAGATTTGACGCCACATCCAGATCTTTCCACCACCTAGTTTGTTAAGTGTACAATTATTAACTATTAAAGAAAGTACAAATAGATATTAAGGGGGCATTTAGTGAATGAGTTGAGTTTGAGTTGAGTTGAGATTTTTAAGTTTGAATAGTAATTTTTGTTGACTTTTTCAGAAAAGATTAAAAAAAAAATTTCAGAAAAAGACAAAAAACATGATGAAAAAAATACAGTTTAGTTTAAAATGAATGTAAATGCCAAACAAATCCTAACATTTTATTTTAAAAAAAATAAGAGAGAAGACAACTAGCATTTCACCCACGAAGCACGAATCCACCTATGTCGAGCATTCCACCTCAAATCTCCCCTCAGTTTTATAAAACTCGAATTTTACTGGTTTATAAAGTTATACATCTGAAGATGATCCAAAAAGAAGAAATTCAAACCAAAAACAGAAAATCAAATAAACTATAGTTATTTTATAGGAAGGATCAGCTCACAAGCGAAAACTTTTATCTCGTCACACTTAAGATCTGTTTGGCTCAGATGTTATTTTTTTATTTTTTTTAAATGACAATTGCCCTTTAAAAAAAAATGGGAAGTTACTTATTTATTTATTTAAAGTTATGAAGTAGCGAATGGTGCAAATTTTTTGTAATTATGAAAAGTGTGAAATTTTTGAAATAACACATACTATTTGAAACTACTAATCTCTAAAAGTTGCAATCCATGATGCATTAGATAATTTAGATAAAATCGTAAATGAGTGTTCGGCTTGCAAACAAAGTTGTTGGGGATAGTTATGTGGAATGGATTAGTTAGGGTAAGCATAGTAATGTGTAAATTTTTCACATAAAGCACGAAAGTATCAGAACGAGGAGAGATTTCAAAATGATTTACAATATAAATGTAGTTCCTGAAATTGTGAAATTGAATAGTTAATTCAAAAAAGATCCATTAAAAACTCAAAACCTGCTATCGATAATAAGTATGGCAGCAATAAATATTAACCTTGTGATATCGCTAAGTTCCTTCTGATGCATCTTTTGCAAAACGTTGAAATCTAGCTTTGCAAAGTTGAGTAAAACCTCATTATGTGACGGGTTTTCCTCGTACATAGAAATGTAACGTCTTGCCTCCACCCTCGGCAAGCCCTTCCGGATGGGCTGATTCAAGGCATGCTTTACTTGTGCCGCAAGAAAGGGACTCAATCGGGATGACACTGTCGACGATTGAAGATGAGTTGTAGTGAAAGCAAGAGCTTCTTCCAGTATAGGCTCTCCATGAACCATGAGATGTGAAGCTTCATATAAGCTTAACATTCCTTGAGCATCACTTGCAAGGGCATTATTGAACTTCCCTTGTTCGTTTGTGAACTTCTCAAATATACCTGTATTACCAATATTCCACAAGAAAGTATAAGACTCGTAACAACTCTAATAGACGTAAAAAAAATATATTTATATATATATATATATATATATATATAGACAAATTCTACCAAAAAAGACAAAAAGAAAGGAGAGATTAACACAAATGCCACTCTTTTGAAAACTTTTTACATTTTTGCCACTGTTTTTGCACATTTTCTTCTCCTCCACTCAAGACTTCTTGTCAAAGGTCAATCTAGTATGTCTACTCAAATTTCACTTTTGATAGAAAACTACTAAGATTCAACATATATTCTACTAGATGTTATCTGAACTAACAATGACCACTCATAGTGTTGGTCATCAGCTTTGATCGTCGGCATCGATCACCAAAATATTCTCATAAAATATTTTGAATAATCTATCTAATTATTTTTTGTTTTGTACATAGATGACTATCTTTATTTAACTCTGGTGGTCAGTTAGCAGTGCCGGTCACGGGAATATTTTAATAGAATATTTTGTATAATATACAATTTTTTTTAACATAGATCACGGAACATCGCCAACTCCGAGTCACCGAATAATTTTGGTAATTTTACCATAATATTTTTGTTTTCAAAAAATTATTATAATACAATAGTCAAAAAATCCTCCTAAAATATTTTAGAAACTAGCACTTGCGCACGAAACTCATGTTGTTGGTCACTATTAATTCTGGTGACATTTGAAAAAATGTATATGATATCATAATATACTTCAATCAAGAAACAATAAAATTAAATAAAATTAAATAAAAAAAATGCATGTCAAAAAGTAAAGTTAGAAAAAAGGGTGCAAAAATGTCCATAGAAAGAAAAAGAGTGGCAATTTTGTTAGTTTTCCAAAAAAGGGGGACAGAAATTGGCCAAAATGTCGTATAATATAAACGTATATACAAGGAGATGGAAAATGTAACTTATCAAAATATATACATATATATAGGAGAATAAAATGTAGACCTTTAAGAGAGAAAATATCTACTCTTTCACTTACAGACAAAAAATATCTCGTTAAAACTTTCGAAATGTAAATCTTTAGAGAAAATATCTATTCTTTCACTTAAAACAGACAAAAAAATGTCTCATAAAAACTTTCGAAAGGTAAATCTTTAGAGAAAATATCTACTCTTTCACTTAATACATACAAAAAATGTCTCATAAAAACTTTTAAAAGGTAAATCTTTAAAAAGGTAAATCTTTAGAGAAAATATGCCTCATTAATACTTTCAAAAGGTAAATCTTTAGAGAAAATATCTTCTCTTTCACTTGATACAAAAAAAAAAAAAAAAAAAAAAAAATCTCATTAAAACTTTCAAAAGGCAAAACTTTTTAAAAGATTTAGCCAAGAAAAAAGAATGCATGAGCACATTCAAAAGTAATATCTAATTAATCTGCCTGTAATTCTGATTGAAAACTTTAAAGAGTGTCGTGTGAATATGGAGGTATGTACCACTCAAGACATTGTATCCTTCTTGTCTTAGCAACCGAAACCGAAGCGAAACGATATGAAGGTCACTGTTGTATTTATCAAGACTGATTTTCTTATTCTCTCTTAACTTTTCACTAATTTCATCCTCAAAATGATAATCCAAGCCTAAGCGTTGGATTTTATCGATCAATTCGAGGGTTTCTGAAGGATTAGGGGCAGCAACAGCAAACATCCTCTTTACTTCCTCTTTCATTTTTTGTACTTCTTGTTGCTTCGTCACGACTTCAACAGCTTCCTAATGAAAACAACCAAGAAAAGAAAATGCCATTAGCAAGACACCTAACATAGCAATATACATAAACGAATTTTCCTCCATTTGTCCTCAAAATCAAACAGGACAACTAGCATATATATATATATATATATATATATATAATATATGTAACATCATGATTATACCATGGACTCAGATGTAGATTTGAGGAAATAATCCCCCCAGATGGTGGGATGAAAATCAGCAGTTCGGCGAATCGTTGTTGGTGTGGCTTTGGTCACGGTTGAGCTATGAAGTGCTGAAACCGGAGCAGACATTTTTCCTAGCTGTAATGGTTTCGGAGACGAGGATGATTGACTACAAAGGGATGGTTTTTGTTTCAATGAGATGGCTTGAATCGTCTATGAAGATCGCTTATAAGGTGCTAAATAAGATATTTATATACCTTCCACATATTTATAGCACACTTGCGCAGCCTACCTTTGACCCACACTCGTATGCATGTTATATATATATATATATATATATATATATATATTATTGTCATATGAATATTAAGATATTCCGATTAAATCGGCACTGTATATCCCTATTAAATTAGCACTGTATCCTGAACATTTAACCATCCCATGTATTATCAAAAAGGAAAAAAGAAAAAGAAAAAGAAAAAGAGAGAAATCATTTAGAATCAAATAAAGTGAAAAATATGCAACAAACACCTAGATGAAAAAAATTTAGAAAAAAGTGCTTGTAGACGCCAAGAGAAAATACAGAGGAACGCAAAATAAGTGTGGCATATAGTCAATTTTTTATTTACAGATAAATAGATTAGAATTATTAAGTAAATATACATAAAAAAACACTATCAATCAGAATAATTATATTTACTATGATTTTTTATTTCATGATTGTTTGATATATTCAATTTGAAGAAAAAAACTATGAGTCCAACTATTTACTAGTTAATCCTGATATTTACTTTTTTTTTTCAGTTTTTTTATTAACAAATATGAAACGTTTTTAAATGTGGGAGTTCACATTTTTTTACAAATGGGACGTCTAATGGAAGGTAACTTTCATTGAATGAACGTTTTTAAATATTTTTTATTCCCACAAAATATGAGACAGTAACTTTCATTCAATAGACACACGTGGGGGAAAGTAAAATAACTACCTCCCACGTTTCCACTGAAAAAAGAGGGCATTGACTATTAATCACTTAGAATTTTGTCCCATTGATTAGTAATCACTAGGAATTTTCTAATCAAAGTTTTGGGCAATCCATACCACATTGGATAGTAATTTTCACTCAAAGTTTTGGGCAAATCACTTAGAATTTTCAAATCGAAGTTTTCGGCAATCTATACCATATTGGCTAGTAATTTCCTAAACAAAAATACAGAGGTTGTAATGTTTTGAACCTCGCAAAAATTAGAGTTGTAAGGGTTCGTTTGGTAGGAAAGATGGAGAGGAGGAAGTTAATGGTAGAGAAAGTAAATGATGTAGATGATTGCATGAATCCTTTATAGTTTTTGATAAGAAAGATGGAGAATAAAATGATAGATGATAGATATTTTGACTAACTTCATTGCCAATCTCATTAATTTTCAACAATGATTTTTAATGTGCAAAATAGTCTTTCGCATTTGTTTTTGATGGATTTCATGGATCTTTCCATCTTTGGAAGGAGTAATTTTTGTAGATCAGGGTGGAAAGCTGCTCCCTCCTCTCTTCTCTTAACCAAACAAAGGGATAAAGCATCACCTCTATATTTCTCCCTCCACCCTCTCCATTCCTCCAATCGGACCCCGAGTATTAAACTCCACACATTGGAAAAGCATGGGTAATAAATTTATTGAATATGTGCTAAAATGGAGAACTCAAAATGTCCAAAAACTACGTACTTCATCGTCATATGGGACAAGTGAATTAATTTTCCTCTACTTATGGTCGTGTGTTTGTTTGGTTAAAGAAAAAAATTTGATTCACTAGCCGTATATGAATTCATCATGCAGTTTCTGCCGATCTAACCAAGAGCAAGAAACCAAACAATGAAAGAGACTATCAATATCTGGACTAATGGTCTCCAACATGGCCTATGAGATAATTTTTATAAAATAAAAAAAATAAAAAACAAAAATGGTTGATTGGATAGTATCACATAATTTTTTCTTCAAAGGCGGCCCAATGATCAAAAACATGTTTAATTGCAATAAATGTAACATAAAGTCTCACTTAGGGATGTTCACCAAATCCGTTAATCCACTCAAACCATTCAATCCAGTTCAATCTGCCAGATTGGAATGGGTTGAGAGACTAATATATTGGTTATGAATTCAGAATTTCTCAATCCATATAATTCATGAATCCGAACTCAATATATATATATATATATATATAAATTTATAAAGATATATTTTTTTCTCCAAATAAATTATGTATGTTTAAATTATGTATGTTTATGTTAAAGTCCGATGTGACTTCATTGCCTTGAATATGTGTCTAAATTCAAGTTCAGTAGTTCAATTTTCCGGCTCAAAATATTTGAATTCAATAGTTCTATTATCTAGTCTAAATCTACCTTTTATTTTGAGTTGATGAATATGAAATTTTAATTGTGAATTTAGTCAATGTTTATTTGTTGTAATGCATTATTATGCTACAATTTAGATTAGGATCAAAAACTAAAAGTTAATTGTGTTGCAATTTTATTGAACTACTTTATGTTTAAATATTTTATTTTATTTCTTAGAGTAAACGGATTGAATCCGTCAATCTAATCCGTGTAATCTGATATTTATGGATAGGATTGGATTTCAAATTTCACGGATTGGTAACAGATTAGGATTTTTCTGTAATAATCGAAATTTTCACGAACTCACAATTTTCTTGTAAATAAGAAATTTATAGTTCGTATTATGTGTTTATGTGCAATTTTATGAAAATTATGAATATTAATACAAAATTCATGATTTTATCAGTATATGATTGAGTTCTCGGTAAATTAATTACGAGACTTCATGATAGGCCTTTTAAGTAAAAAGGTATGACGAAATTTCATGAATTCATGATAGTCAAATTTTGACAAGAGAGTCAATGATTGACGAGAAAGTCAATGGTTGACCCGAAAAATCAAAAATGAGGCGGTACGGTTAAATATTTTTCAGTATAAAAATTGTACCGTGTAAAAACCATTTTTACGGATAAAATGGTATGTTTAAGATTCAAAAACCACCATAGAAAATCAAGCACATTAGTTAGGTTATCTTTGGCCAAGAAGTTTGATTGTATAAGAAAATTTTTATACAGTCCATTTCTACACAGATGAATTTTGGACTGCAGTTTAAAATAACAGTACTAAATTGTACTGTGTATTAGTGAAAGCAGTATTTGAAATATTTGTGCTAGAATTAAAGTGGACTACATTAAGGAAAAGCCAAACAAAGCCTTAGTGTGATATCACCACCTTTTGATTAATGACATCATTAAGGATTTAGCAAAAAAATTTGGAAAGTATTTTTGGTTCTAGAATTCTCCATTGGCCGGCCACCTAACCCTCCCCTTTGGGTGATTTCTTGTTTTTCTTGGGGTCAAAATCCAATTTTTGAAACTTTGCTCACCTCTATAAATAGGTGACCCCATAATTCAAAAAAATTAGAGAAAAGCAACCAAACCCTTGCCAATTTTTCTTCACCAAAAACCGAGAGTGAGAAGGAAGGAGAGAAAGGAAATTTTGCCAAAACCAAGAGTGATTAGAGCTTAGGGTGGTCGGATTTTGTGTGGAGAGCAAGCAAGAAAGAGTTGGAAAATTTTTGGACAATCTTTTGGCCAAGAGGCCGGCTGTAGAGGGAAAGGAAAAAGGGAGGAGCTAACCAAGTTGGAGGCCGGATTTTTGAGGTTGTGGTGACCGGATCTTGGTGCTAGAGTGGCTGAAAAAGTTTGGAGCCAAGCAAGCCAAAGGGCCGGACCTAGTGGCAGCAAGGAGGGACCAAGGGAGAACCAAATCTAGCAAGCCAAACCCTTGGGTGGAAGCTAGGTAAATCCCCTCAAACCCTACACTTTTCATTTAAATTTCAATTGAGAAATTTAAATGTATTTCAAGCAAAGTTTGTAAGAGCATAAGCTCACTTTAATTCCCTGCCTTAGTTAAGAAATTTAGGTTATGTGCTTGGTTAATTAGGATTTTATGGTTGGTGGTTTTATATGCATGCTTTGTGTTTGATTGAATGCTTAGGGTTTTGCATGGTTATGAATGTTGTTCAAATTGGCTTGCATGTTGAATATTGAATGTTAGAAACCGCTGCATGATTGATATTAGGGCTCCCGCGGTGGCTGGTTGAGCTAGATTCCACGTCTAGGACGTAAAACGAATTCTAAACCGAAAAACTGCCAGGCTCGGGTGGATCCTGACCAGTTTTACGGCAAGCCGATTTTGAGGCCTTTAGAGGCCGAATTAGGCAAAACTTAAAACACAAAAGTTGCTCGGAACAGTTTTTCCTAGAGGGCAGCGCGGATGGATTTGCAAAATGAGGCTCCAATGGCCTCCGTTTTTACGAAAATCCGAGACTAAACTGCCCAGACCTAGTTTACACGACCAGTGGGTTTCAAATTAAAACTGGTACGAATCCAAGCAGAACTGGGTTTTTCTTAAAACATGAAAGTTTTAGAATTTCTCAAGAGCAAGAACTTTTGTGAAGACAAGTTTTTCAAATTCCATTTGGATTTTTAAATACAACCTGAACTATAAAAACTGTGCAGAGAACAAGAAATTCCTGTACAGGATTTTCTACAAACATACAGAAAAACTGTATTTTTACATCAACATTTCCTGTTTTGACTATGAAAACTATTTCAAAAGCAGTTTTCAGCCTTAAATGAGTTTTATAAAGTTTTACTTTGAAAACCTCGAATTTTGAAGTAAAACAAAAGATTTTCTAGCCAATTTTCCAAATTGGATTTAAAAGCTAAAGTGTAAAAACAAAAGATGACGAGTGGTAACCGGGAAGGATAACCGAGTTACTAAGGCTTAGGCTCGATAATAAGAATAGTAATTTAATACTAATCATATGGGTTTAATACCCAAGGTTACCTCAAGTAACCTAATGGGTCAAGATAATTAACCACAATCTCTAGGGTTACAATTAGTAACCTAGTAGTTGATCAAAGCTTGTAAAAGGACATATAACCATAATGTTGGAAAGGTTACCAACATTTTATAGGATTCTTATCCTATGTTCTTTCTAATAGCAGGAAGTAACCTGCAGTCGAGGTCAGAGTGGAAATCAACGAAGCCTGGATTACAATAAGTCAGGCAAGTATCGAACCTCACCTACAGTATGAAAATAGTAAATACTATTTTCATATATGCTATGTTAAAATGTACATGCTATGTTGTATGATGTTAAATGATGTTATGTGATGATATGCTATAACATGTTACATATTATGCCATGTTTTCTAAAATGTCATGGTTTTAAAAATGTCATGTTTCAAGAATGCCATGATATGGCAAATGTTAAAGTTTGAATATGACATAGTGACATCATGAAGCATGTTCACTAATGTTAAATCATATGGTAAGATAATCAAGGAAGGTGTCGTACCAACCTCCCGTGATCGAGGAGGATACATGTTTAAAACCAGTTGTGACATTTACCTCTCGTAGATGCGTGAGGGTCACGTTTTAATTCCCAGAACTGTTAGGGCCTTGCAAACCCTAGCTTTGTCTGGAGGCTGCGCGCTTTCGGTACGTACACTATGGGCCCACATGTTGAGACAAGATAAGTTAAAGATTGAGTCTAAAATGAAGCATAAGACTTTCAATCAATCATAAATGGCTCATGCATAAGTTACATGATGATTATATGTTTTAAAGATGATTAAATTATTTTTGTGAGATTATGTTTGTACTTGCTGGGCGAAAGCTCACTCTTATATTTCATACTGTAGGTAAAAAGCCTGCAGCTTAAATGGTGGGCTATGCGGACGATGCGGCGGGTGAAGGGCGGTGTG
This sequence comes from Ficus hispida, assembly GCA_025413025.1. NCBI lineage: Eukaryota > Viridiplantae > Streptophyta > Magnoliopsida > Rosales > Moraceae > Ficus > Ficus hispida. The sequence goes on along the minus strand of CM046374.1, from coordinate 23,392,874 downwards.
GGATACCACTACGCAAAATTTTCCGCAACCGCTTTTGAATCTCAAAAGTAAATTATGTTATGCAATATGTATGAAGTTTAAAGACTTAAGAAGATATCTTCAGTATAGTATGTATACATGATAAGTTTTTCTCTACAAGATAACTTATGTAAATATGTTTTAAAGAAAAAAAAATTATTCTCAAATTTTCAAGTAAGATAAGTACAAGTAAGTATGGTGTCGACCCGGCTTGGGAAGTCGGGGCGTCACAGGTTGGTATCAGAGCGGTATCCTGCCAGCCTACTTCACTTCGCCTCACATCGCTTCTGCAACGGCCCAAGTAAGTTATGTTATTTTCTTACGATTAGAATGAGTTAAGATCTTATATGCGTAGTAAGTATCTTTCTTCGACGGCCATGCTGGAAGATGTTGGATACAGGGATGACGTTGGGTGGTGTCTTAGCTTGGTGGCGATAACTAGGTGACGTACGGAAATGATGGGAAAAGTTTTATATTTTCCCCAAATGTTATGGTTATGTACTCCTGTTGTGAAGGAGATACGAACGAGAACATGAATTCAGATATATTCATGTTATGCTTTTATATGGAATAAAGATTATGGTTCTATATAAAAGGCATGATTTTAAGAAGCTGAATTTATTTCCTTATTTCCGTACAGAACCATGCCACCAAAGCGTAGAAGAGTACCGACCCAAGACATTGACCTTGCGGCTCAGCTGAATGAGCTAAGACAGATGATGTTAGCCCAACAGCAAGAGATAGGGGGGCTTAGAGCTCAGATAGCTCAACAGAATCAGGGACCTCCTGATGCCAGGGTACCACCAGCACCTATGAATCAGCCTGCTGCACCGGAAATTCCTGATGATGTTCCGGTGATCCCAGAGAACCCCATAGCCCTGAAGTACCTGTTGCGCTGCAGCTGTGCCACCAGCACCTCTGGTTCGAACTCCAGAAGAACTATATGACAGATTTCGGCGAATGAAGGCACCGGAATTCGAGGGGTCTACAAACCGATTGAGGCCGACAACTGGTTGATTGACCTCCAGGTCGCCTTAAATTTCCTCAGACTTAATGATCAGGAGAAAGTCCTCTGTGCAACTTTTATGCTACGGAAAGATGCTCGCCTCTGGTGGGAAACAGTTAAGATCCAGCGAGATGTTTCTCAGATGACTTGGGAGGACTTTGTGGAGGAATTTAAGGAAAAGTACTTCAATACTGAGGTCATGGAAGCTCAACAAGACGAGTTCGACAAGTTTCGCCAAGAAAATCTGTCGGTAGCTGAAGCTGTCAAAAAGTTTGAGCAGCTAGCACGTCTCTGCCCGCACCTCATCAGTTCCGAAAGGGACAAAGTAAGAAGAATGATGAGAATGTTCGCTCAGATTTAGCAGTGGTAATCAGCAGTGGCCCCCATCCACCACTCACTGTTGCTGAATGTGTCAGCAGGGCAATTCGAGCTGAATATTGGGTGGGTCAGAACAAGGAGCAAAGGGCTAAATTTTTCCAGGAGAAGAGGGAAGAAAAAGCCCAGGCCAAACAGAACTAGACCAAGCAGGGCCAAGCTTCACAACAAAAGGGTCAAGGAGGACCTTCGGGCCAGAACAACAACAACAGACCGTACGGCAACAACCAGCAGAAGAGAAGGTGGAATTCAGGAGGTCAGGGGAATCAACATAATTTTCCCCAAAAGAGAAATACTCCTGATAACAACAATAATCCCACTTGTCAGAAATGTGGGAGAAAGCACCCGGGAGAGTGCCGTGTTGGAAGCAGTCGCTGTTTTCTTTATGGCAAGGAAGACCACTATGCGAGAAGCTGCAATCTCAATCCTCAGAGTCCACAGAACCAACAGAGAGGACAAGGATCTCAACTTCACGCTGCACAGATGAAGATCGAGGGACCCGAAATCTCCCAAGGCAGGCTGGAAGCTCCGGAACCTCAGGACGTATTTACGCCTATACAAAGGAGGATGTTCAAGCTGGACCTTCCACAGTGGTGACAGGTCAGCTTCCTTTTGCTCAACAAGATGCCTATGTGTTAATTGATTCTGGAGCTACGCATTCGTTCACATCACCTAGATTCGCTAAGAAACTAGGTAGGGCAAGTGATAGAATTGGAAAAACATTTAGGACTGTATTACCCTCCGGGAAGATTCTGTTGTCTGATTATTGGATACGTCATGTTCCAATAATTATATGTGGTAGGGAAATATATGTCAACCTGATCATCATAGACCTATATGACCACGACGTCATCTTGGGAATGGATTTCTTGGGGAAGTACAACGCAGTTATCGACTGTCCACGGCGTACTATTACGTTCAAGCCAATTGGAGGCGAGGAGTTTATTTTCAGAGGATCGACTCCAAAACAGCCGAAAATGTTTATTTCTGCGTTAAAGGCTAGAAAATTGTTGGCAGAAGGATGTATTGGATTTCTAGCCAACATGGTGGACAAGACGCAAGAAACCAAGAGCAGGCCGGAAGAAGTACCGATAGTCAGGGAATTTATAGAGGTTTTTCCTGAAGAGTTGCCAGGACTGCCACCAGAACGAGAGATCTCCTTTGAGATTGAGTTACTTCCTAGATCAGCACCAGTATCCAAGGCTCCGTATAGGATGGCGCCTGCCGAACTTAAGGAACTGCAGATTCAGTTACAAGAGCTTCTGGATCGAGGATTCATTCGTCAGAGCTACTCGCCATGGGGAGCTCCAGTTCTGTTTGTTAAAAAGAAGGACGGCACTCTTAGGATGTGCATTGACTATCGGGAATTGAACAAGATAACTATCAAAAACAAGTATCCCTTGCCTCGGATCGACGATCTGTTTGATCAGCTGAGAGGAGCTTCAATTTTCTCGAAGATTGACCTGCGATCCGGATATCACCAGCTTTGAATTAGGGAAGGGGACGTTCCCAAGACAGCTTTTCGAACACGATATGGACATTACGAGTTCCTCGTTATGCCATTCGGACTGACAAATGCTCCAGCAGCCTTTATGGACCTGATGAATCGAGTATTCAAGGATTACTTGGATAAATTTGTTATTGTCTTTATAGATGATATCTTGATTTATTCAAGATCAAAGGAGGAGCATGAGGAGCATTTAAGGATTGCTTTACGAATTTTAAAGCAAAATCAGCTCTACGCTAAATTCACAAGTGTGAATTTTGGTTGAAAAAGGTCATTTCTTAGGACATGTGGTCTCCAAGAACGGCATATCTGTAGATCGGCCAAGATTGAGGCAGTAAGTGAATGGCCAGCTCCGAAAAATGTCACCGAAGTACGTAGTTTCCTCGGCTTGGCGGCTACTACCGACGTTTTGTCGAAGGATTTGCTAAAATTGTAGCGCCACTCCACTGCACTTACACGGAAAGGAAAGAGTACGAATGGACTGCAAAGTGTGAAGAGCACTTCCAAGAGCTGAAAACAGGCTGACTCGCGCTCCGATTCTCATAATTCCGAATGTGGAAGAAGGAAACTTCGTGATATACAGCGATGCTTCTAAAATAGGATTGGGAGCCGTGCTCATGCAAATGGAAAGGTGATCGCTTATGCTTCACGCCAGCTAAAGGATCATGAGAAGAACTACCCGACGCATGATTTGGAACTTGCGGCGGTGGTATTTGCGCTCAAAATCTGGAGGCACTACCTTTACGGCAGTAAGTGTGAAGTCTACACGGATCATCAGAGTTTGAGTATATCTTCACACAAAAGGAGCTTAACATGTGGCAAAGAAGATGCTCGAATTGGTGAAGGATTATGATATAGACATCTGTTACCATCCAGGGAAGGCTAACAAAGTAGCTGATGCCCTCAGTCGGAAGTCGTCTTCTTCGTTAATGTCCATGCAGTCGTTAATCGAACCTCTTCAGAAGGAGCTAGTGGAAGCTGGGATAGAGCTCATCACAAGAAGTTTAGCTGCCTAACTTTCCAACCTACCATTTTGGATAGCATGAAGGAGCGACAAGAAGGAGATGCCACACTGCTCAGGACAAGGAACGAGGTCTTAGAAGGAAATGAGTCGGACTTCAACATATCAGATGAGGGCATACTCTATGGAAAAATAGATTATGCATCCCTAACGAGGATAAGTTGAAGGAGCAGATCATGAAGGAGGCTCATGAGACTCCATATTCCGTTCATCCAGGAGCCACAAAGATGTACCAAGACTTGAAGGAAAGCTTTTGGTGGCCCAGAATGAAGAATGACGTCGCTACATTCGTCAGCAAATGCCTTACATGTCAAAGGGTGAAGGCAGAACACCAACGTCCGGGGGGAGAATTGCAGAAAATTTCCATTCCAGAATGGAAATGGGACCAAGTGACGATGGATTTCGTGGTTGGACTACCCGAACTCCCAACGGCAATGACGCTATTTGGGTGGTTGTTGATCGTTTGACGAAGTCTGCACACTTTATCGCCATCAAGCTTAGTTTTTCGGGTGGAACAGCTGGCGGAACTATACGTCGCGCAGATTGTTCGCTACCATGGATTCCAAAGACAATCATCTCTGATCGTGATGGTCGTTTCACTTCTAAGTTCTGGAGAAGTGTACATCAAGCCATGGGTACCAAGCTTACCTTTAGTACAGCTTTTCATCCTCAAACGGACGGCAATCCGAGAGGACCATTCAGACCCTGGAAGACATGTTGCGAGCGTCTGTGATGGATTTCAAAGGAACTTGGGATAAAAGCTTCCTTTGATTGAATTCTCGTACAACACAGTTTCCAAGCTTCAATTGGAATGGTCCTATGAAGCCCTGTACGGAGAAGGTGCAGATCTCCAGTCCATTGGTACGAGACCAGGAAAAGGAACTTGTGTCCACGGATTTTGTTCAAAAAACCACTGAGGCCGTGAAACTTATACGCCGACGGATGGAGACTGCATTTAGTCGACAAAAGAGCTATGCCGACAAACGCAGAAGGCCTCTAGAATTCCAAGTAGGAGACTTGGTTTTTCCTCAAAATTGCTCCATTCAAGGGATTATGAGATTCGGAAAGAAGGGAAATTGAGTCCACGATACATAGGCCATTCGAAATATTGGAAAGAATTGGCAACGTGGCCTATAGGTTGGCTTTGCCCCAGGAATTAGCATATGTACACAATGTATTTCATGTGTCGATGCTAAAGAAGTACATCTCGGATCCATCCCATGTATTGGACCACGAACCAATTGAGGTTCACGAAGATCTGACATGAGGAGAAACCAGTTCGAATTTGGCACGAGAAGAAAAGTGCTAAGGAACAAGTTATACCTTTAGTTAAGGTCCTATGGCGAAATCATGAGATTGAGGAGGCAACCTGGGAACACGAGGATGAGATGAAGAAAAGCTACCCCGAATTGTTCTGATTTTCGAGGACGAAAATTCTTTAAGGAGGGTAGATTGTAATAATCGAAATTTTCACGAACTCACAATTTTCTTGTAAATAAGAAATTATAGTTCGTATTATGTGTTTTGTGCAATTTTATGAAAATTATGAATATTAATACAAAATTCATGATTTTATCAGTATATGATTGAGTTCTCGGTAAATTAATTACGAGACTTCATGATAGGCCTTTTAAGTAAAAAGTTATGACGAATTTCAAATTCATGATAGTCAAATTTTGACAAGAAGTCA
>CM046374.1:23375104-23387157 GCA_025413025.1 Ficus hispida | reverse complement strand
ACTTTCAATCAATCATAAATGGCTCATGCATAAGTTACATGATGATTGATATGTTTTAAAGATGATTAAATTATTTTTGTGAGATTATGTTTGTACTTGCTGGGCGAAAGCTCACTCTTTATATTTCATACTGTAGGTAAAAAGCCTGCAGCTTAAATGGTGGGCTATGCGGACGATGCGGCGGGTGAAGGGCGGTGTGGGGATACCACTACGCAAAATTTTCCGCAACCGCTTTTGAATCTCAAAAGTAAATTATGTTATGCAATATGTATGAAGTTTAAAGACTTAGAAGATATCTCAGATAGTATGTATACATGATAAGTTTTTCTCTACAAGATAACTTATGTAATATGTTTTAAAGAAAAAAAAATTATTCTCAAATTTTCAAGTAGAATAAGTACAAGTAAGTATGGTGTCGACCCGGGCTTGGGAAGTCGGGGCGTCACATTTTCCCAATCCAAATGTCGCAGATTAGAGTACGAATTGAAACCTAATCTGTATAATCTGATCCTTTATAAATGTCAAGTGATAAAGTAAACTTTAAATCGTAAATCAAATTATCTTAAAAATTCAATAAAAGTGAGATAAACGATAGTTTAATCCAAAATAAACTCTAAAAAAATAATTAAAAAAAACTAAGAACTACGATGATTTGATTCCCATGTAGGTACAGTCACAAATTCCAAATTCCAAATTTCAAATCAAATTCTACAAAACTCTTTAATTCCTCATAAAGTCATATACCAAGGAGTTATCTAAACCAAAATTTAAATGTACGAACTATGTTGATCTCATTGCACAAAGTGTACGTAGGGAACCTAAAGTCTGTAGGTGCCGTTCAAAGTTAAAAATAAATAAAAATTCTCAAAGCGAAAGTGTGGTCATTCACCTAAAAAAATCCAAGATCCAAAATCCAAAAAAACATCAATACGAGCTCATTCACCAATAGATCTATCAAATCCAAATTAACAAGATCTATCCCAAAATCCAGAGAGCTCATTTACCTAAAAAATACCCAAAATCAAAAATACCAAGCCTGTTCGCCAAAAATATGTATGTGAAAATACTACGTAAGTGCACGTAATTGAACAAGTAATATAGTAGTAAGTAGAGTATCGTATTCACAGGGATTGAATTACCAAAAATTAATTATAGAAAACAATCAAGTTAAAAACAAAAAGTGATTTGAATACTAAAATTATAAAAACTAAATATAAATGAATGGGTGTAATTAAAAATGAAAACAAAAGATAAAATGTGACAATATCAAAGGCTTAGATTATGAATCAATGATGGGTGATGGCTAGAATTATTGATTTCCCCTTAGTTGCAAATCTGACTACAAATGCTATAGGAAATGCTGCAGCAAATTTATCCAGTCAACTAAAATTCTGCACTATCTTCTTCCGAAAGATGTTGTGCTTCCAGTTCTTCAAACCAAAATTAACATATTCCTATGCATCTCAGTTTCCCAAACATAACATTAAGCGTCAATTTTAACATGTTGTACAAGAAAACAATATATTCCTATACCGTTCATTTATATTATCCAAGTTAAATCCAACCAAAATTAACCTTCCCAAAATTAATTTTAGTTTTTATATTCTATCAATTGATGGCCAGTCAATCAACAAAAATTAAACAATAACGAAACGCTTGAATAACCCAAATAAGATTCACTGCACAATTAACTCAATATCTAAATCTTCATTGCAACCTTGGTTCCATCAATAATCCTAGCTAGAGGATTTAGTTCATGTTCAAATTAAAGAAATTACAAATATAAATCTCACTCCACATATTCATCAATTCAATGAAAGAAAATCAAAAGATTAAGAAAAGGGTTAGAAAGGACTGAGAAAAGAAATGGAAAGGTCTTCAGCGCAAATGAAATCTTTTCCTTTAGCCGAAAAGCCCCAACTGTGAAAGCTGTCCCAATCTCCTCTCTTTCGTTCTCTCTTTCTCCTCTCTGAATTCTCTGTCTTCGGCTCTCTGCCTTTTTTCTCCTAAAACGGCTGCCCCTTTTAATTGTTAACTTTCCCTTTTTATTCCAATCCTCCCAAAAGATGCCCTAGCTAGCTCCACGTGCCCTCTTTGTTGCTAAGTTTGGTAACTTTTTCACAGCTGTCATGCACAAACTTAATGAATAAATGATTCTTTGCCAGCTGTAAAGCAGGACTGGGGTCCACATGCTTTTCTTCTAATTCTACACTAGTGTAACTTTGCTGTATCAATGCTATAGCATTATCTGCAGCAATCTGATGCATTTCAGCTACCAATCTCGTTATTTCTTCTAATCCAACGGACCTCCACTCCTTTGACATCGTAGGTTCCACTGCAAAATAACATCAAAATTAAACATAATAAATATTCCGAAAACCAAAATTAGCTACAAATCTTTACCCATCCTCTAACTAAAACAAACTAATTAATATTATATAAAATACTAAAACTAAGACATATTATCTTGAAATAACAATAATTAACAAGCTTAAAAGCATGTTAAATAACTCTATTTCATAGAGTTATCACACCCCCAAACTTAAATCATTGCTCGTCCTCGAGTAATGCCAAAATAAACACAAAACACAACACACAAAAAGAAAAACTCAAAACACAAAACAGACAATTGCTCTGAATGCCAAACAAGTTGATTCTCCAATCTCAGAAGCGCTTCTTAATTTCCAGCTCATAGTCAAAATCCGCATTCATTACGTATCAGTATCCATTCTAACTGAATTCACTCCTAAATGAGATTTCTCTAAAAGTGTATGTGTGCGACTATAGTTAAGCATCCTTGAATTACCCAGGTCATCCAAACCAAGATCATTGAGCTTAGTTAATGATTCAATAGGCTGACTGCATAACTCCTTCTCCACTAGTAGTAATTTACCAAACACCTGAGATTAAACATGTTCTACTGATTATTGCTTAAGGCTTGTACAGGGTGTATGCTTTTTCTTTTTTTTTTTAATCTTCATGTCACTGTTACCTTTTTACGCGAATGTCAACATTGGTGATGAAGACACCCGGTTACTCAGCAACGTCACTAATCAAATTTGCTATAGCCTACTCATATTCAGAACCACTTTTTGTCGCAAAAGTACACATGGGGCTCATGTTACTCCTGGTTACTAGGCAATTCCAAATAGTAGAATAGGTTTTTTTTTTTTTTTTTTTTTTTTTACCCCTCAAATAACAACCCTTTTTGAAATATCCATAATCTAAACAAATATCAATTCATCCCAGGATACTTGGCTCCTTACTGCTTCGCCTCGAAGGTTTCATATAATCAGTTCTCAAATCCTAAACTCTCACCGTGATTTAAAATTTCCTAAGTTTTTCAATGAAACACAAAGCTATAGTATGATGTGCATCATTTAAGCAATCTCATTTAAGGAGCAAACCAATAATAAACATCAACCATACTCAACTCATACCAATTCATTCCATATTCTGAGAATTTCAAAACACTATTACTCTTCATAGAATTTCCTCAAACTAAATTTTCTATAGCAATACCAGAGCAAACAAAACATACTAATTTTTTTAATTTTTTTTTTAGACAAAACAAAACAAACTCATATCAACAAATCAAACTCCCTACCCCCAAACTTAAAATCAGCAGTGTCCTCACTGGTGGAACAAAACAACACAAAACAGAACAAAAACAACAAAACAAAACAGAACATTATAAAACTAAGAAAAAGAGAAAGGTAGAAACTCCCTGGTTAAATGGGTAGCTGGTGCCTCCCTTGGTTGGATCGGTAGAAATAGTGGGAAGTGCACAGCCAATTGGTGGAATCAATGGCGCAGTCGGTGGAGTCTGGTTGGCGTTGAAGTGAGTTGGTGGCTGGCATGGGCTCGATGCTTGGTCGGCGCTGAAGAAGAAAACAAAAGGGAATTTTTTTTTTTGGTGCAGCATTGCTGTAGCATTTCCCGCAGCATTTTAAGACAGATTGCTCTCCAGTTCTGCCCGATTTTGCTGCAGCTTTGCCGTAGCATTTCCCGTAGCATTTTAATACAGATTGCTCTCCAGTTCTGCCCGATTTTGCTGCAGCTTTGTTGTAGCAATCTGATTCATCATAAAGAAATGCTGTAGCGAAATCACCAGAATCGGCTGCAAACCTTGCACCAAAGAAATGAAAAGAAAAATAAAAACTTAAGAGCAGAATGGAACAAAAATTAGACTAAAAATAAATAAAAATAGCAAATCAAATGTAATTAAAGAAATTGAGAATATAGGGTTGCCTCCCTCAAGCACTTGTTTTACAGTCTTCAGCCTGACTATGCGGTATTTCAGGCATCCTATAGCGAGATAGAAGGATTCTGACGGCTGAAACCATCACCCCAGTAGTGTTTAAGTCGCTGTCCATTAACCTTGAAAGTTCTCCCTGAGTTCTCTGCCGCATGTCTTTCTGAAAAATAATTTTTTATACAGCAAAACCTCCAAAGTGCAGCGGATGTCCTGTGAATCCAATTTTTTTTTTCGCTTTCTCTTTCTGCTATCACTATCCCTTAAGAGTGTAGGTAGAGGTTTTAGTTCCAACGCTGGTGGTTCTTCGATAGATGATTTATGTGATTTGAGGGTCCTTTCTAATAACTCAAGGGACTCAAATTGCTTCCTAACTCTAGCTGCTGTATGCTTGCTCTCCATCCAAAAGACTTGATTATGATTGGTTCCCTCATCCATTTCAGTATTAGCCAGGTCATCTGCCTTTGTCAGTTTAGTAGAGCATGACTTCTCAAATTCCCCAACCACTAGTGAATCTAAGACAGTGATGGCCAAACATTCCTCAACATCGTCAGCAAAAGGCATCGCCTTAAATACGTTGAAAGTAACCTGCTGATCATGAACTCTTATAGTCAACTCGCCTTTCTGCACATCTATTAATGTTCTGCCTGTGGCCAAAAATGGTCTTCCCAGAATAATCGGCACCTCCTTGTCTGCTTCATATTCCATAACAATGAAATCCACTGGAAAAATAAATTTGTCCAACTTCACGAGCATATCTTCAATTTTCCCTTCTGGATGAGCAAATGATCTATTAGCTAATTGGAGAGTGACTGTTGTAGGTCTTGCTTCCCCAATTCCAAGCTTTTTAAAGATAGACATATGCATCAGATTTATACTTGCTCCTAGATCACATAATGCCCTTCCAAAGTACCGATTCCCAATGGAGCATGGTATGGTGAAACTGCCAGGATCTTCCAGCTTAGGTGGCAGCTTGTTCTTCAATATCGCACTGCACTCTTCAGTTAGTGCCACCATCTCGAACTCATCTAGCCTTCGTTTCTTCGAAAGAATGTCTTTCATGAATTTAACATAGCTAGGCATCTGTTCCAAAGCATCCACAAGTGGAATGTTGATGTGCAGCTGCTTAAACACATCTAAAAACTTTCTGAATTGCTTGTCCTGCTTTTGATTCTGAAATCGTTGTGGAAATGGTGGTGGAGGTCTCTCTGATCTGCTCTGCTGTAGCATTTCGCTCTACTACATCATCCTGATTTTCTTTGCTACTGTTTCGCTCTGCCGTAACTTTCTGATCTGCTTCATTTTCTGATTGTGGACTTGGCTGATTTTGGATTGAAGAGGGTTCTGTATCTTGAGCAGGTTGTCGGATTGGTTGATCAACTTGTCTGCCATTCCGAAGTGTAATAGCCTTGCAATGCTCATTGCCATCTCTTCTGGGGTTCTCCGTATCGCGAGGAAGCGATACTCGGGGCCCTATTGTTCAAAGCATTAGCTAGCTGCCCCACCTGATTCTCCAAACTCCTCAGTGATGCAGCTTGACTCTGAATAATGACTGATTGATTCTAAATGATCGCATCATTCTTCGCCATGTATTCCTTGAGTAGTGCCTCAATAGGATTCGGTTGTTCTTGAAGCGGATGTCTTTGTTGCTGCTGTTGAAAACCTGGTGGGTGTGTTGGTTTATTCAGCCTTGCTGAAGAACTAGTTCCCTGATCACCCCATGAAAAATTCGGATGCTGCCTCCACCCTGGGTTAGCTGGGCAATTCTCAAATGAATGACCTTTACCACAATAAACACACACAACTTCCACTGCCTGCACCGAATTTGCCCCTGCTACCATATTCATGGACTTCAATATGTTGGACAATGAAGATACTTGAGATGTCAAAGCTGTAACGGCATCTACCTCATGAACTCCCGCTACATGCCTTCCTGTAGAAACTCTCTCAGTAGGCCACTGGTAGTTGTTATTAGACGTTCTCTCCAAAATCTCGTAAGCTTCATTGTAAGACTTCATCAAAAGGGCTCCATTTGCAGACGCATCCACCATACTCCGAGTTTGAGCATTAAGACCATTGTAAAAAGTTTCCATTTGGATCCAATGGGGGAGTCCGTGGTATGGGCATTTTCTAAGCAACTCTTTAAAACGCTCCCAAGTTTCATAGAGAGCCTCTCCATCTACTTGCTGAAACGATGTGATGTCATTCCGTAGTTTGGCATTTTTGTTCGGAGGAAAATACTTCACCAAAAATTTTTCAGCCAAATCATTCCATGTTGCTACTGAATCTGGTGGTAAAGAGTTCAACCAGGCTCTAGCTCTATCTCGTAGAGAATAAGGAAATAATTTGAGTCGAAGCGCTTCTTCAGTTACACCATGAAGCTTGAAGGAATCACTTACTTCCATAAACAATCTCAGGTGAGGATCTTCAGTAGGCATCCCGCTGAATTGGCCCACTGTTTGGAGCATCTGAAACATCACAGGCTTCAACTCAAATTGTTGGGCTTGAATTTCCGGTCTAACAATACTAGGATGCAGCCCGTGCAACATAGGGACAGCATAATCCCTTATTGCCCTGTCTCTGTCATCTGCCATTGCTGTAGCATTGTTCGCAACGTTATTTTCTACTACACCTTCAGCTCTTCCTTCCATTCTAGCAGCACCTAGTTGTTCTCTTCTTCTTGCTCTGAAAGTTCTTTCAATTTCTGGATCAAGGGGAATTAAATCTGTGTCCCTCGGCCTGTTAATGCAAGAAAACCACACCTGCAAAGACAAAAGTTAGAGTTTAATTAAAGAAAGAATAGCAAAATAAAAGTAAAATAATTGGTTTCTATAATAGCAATTTTCAATAATACCAATCCCCAGCAACGGTGCCAAAAACTTGTTCGCCAAAAATATGTATGCGAAAATACTACGTAAATGCATGTAATCGAACAAGTAATATAGTAGTAAGCGGAGTATCGTATCCACAGGGTTTGAATTACCAAAAATTAATTATAGAAAACAATCAAGTTAAAAACAAAAAGTGATTTGAATACTAAAATTATAAAAACTAAATATAAATGAATGGGTGTAATTAAAAATGCAAACAAAAGATAAAATGTGACAATATCAAAGGCTTAGATTGTGAATCAATGATGGGTGATGGCTAGAATTATTGATTTCCCCTTAGTTGTAAATCTGACTACAAATGCTATAGGAAATGCTGCAGCATTGTTATCCAGTTAACTAAAATTTTGCACTATCCTATTCCGAAAGATGTTGTGCTTCTAGTTCTTCAAACCAAAATTAACATATTCCTATGCATCTCAGTTTTCCCAAACATAACATTAAGCGTCAATTTTAACATGTTGTACAAGAAAACAATATATTCCTATACCGTTCATTTATATTATCCAAGTTAAATCCAACCAAAATTAACCTTCCCAAAATTAATTTTAGTTTTTATATTCTATCAATTGATGGCCAGTCAATCAATAAAAATTAAACAATAACGAAATGCTTGAATAACCCAAATAAGATTCACTGCACAATTAACTCAACATCTAAATCTTCATTGCAACCTTGGTTCCATCAATAATCCTAGCTAGAGGATTTAGTTCATGTTCAAATTAAAGAAATTACATTATAAATCTCACTCCACATATTCATCAATTCAACGAAAGAAAATCAAAAGATTAAGAAAAGGGTTAGAAAGGACTGAGAAAAGAAATGGAAAGGTCTTCAACACAAATGAAATCTTTTCCTTTAGCCGAAAAGCCCCAACTGTGAAAGCTATCCCAGTCTCCTCTCTTTCGTTCTCTCTTTCTCCTCTCTGAATCCTCTGTCTTCGGCTCTCTGCCTTTTTTCTTTGAAAACGGCTGCCCATTTTAATTGTTAACTTTCCCTTTTTATTCCAATCCTCCCAAAAGATACCCTAGCTCCACGTGCCCTCTTTGTTGCTAAGTTTGGTAACTTTTTCATAGCTGTCATGCACAAACTTAATGAATAAATGATTCTTTGCCAGCTGTAAAGCAGGACTAGGGTCCACATGCTTTTCTTCTAGTTCTGCACTAGTGTAACTTTGCTGTATCAATGCTATAGCATTATCTGCAGCAATCTGATGCATTTCAGCTATCAATCTCGTTATTTCTTCTAATCCAACGGACCTCCACTCCTTTGACATCGTAGGTTCCACTGCAAAATAACATCAAAATTAAAGATAATAAATATTCCAAAAACCAAAATTAACTATAAATCTTTACCCATCCTCTAACTAAAACAAACTAATTAATATTATATAAAATACTAAAACTAAGACATATTATCTTGAAATAACAATAATTAACAAGCTTAAAAGCATGTTAAATAACTCTATTTTATAGAGTTATCAAAGCCCCAAACAAATTAAGAACTACAAGAGCCTTGATCCCTCAATATGTTTTGTAGGCAGCCCCTTCAAATTTTTCCCAAGTGCAGGCGCAATACAAAAAAACTTGAATTGCCCCTTAAACGACACAAGTAATTTTCACATTTTCACAATTGGAATCAAAAGGTTTTCCCTTACACCTAGAGATTGTAATTAAGAGGTTATTTTTATAATACTCAATGGGTCAAATTTAAAAAACAATGAACTCCTATGCTACCAAATCCTAGCATAGATGGAATTATGTTGTGTGTAGAACATTATTATTTTAGTTTTGGTGTTTATTTTTACCGCAACATTTAGTAATTATATAAATAAAATACTGCAAATCATGTAAAGTTTTTAAAGACCAAATGAAAAATTCATCGGACATGAAAGTCTCTACTCGGGCATGATTGGCCCCGTTTCAGTACGTGACGGAGTGCTAACGGCTGTGAAGAAAGGGGGGGAAAAATGATGAAAGAAAAGGGCGAAAAAGTCATTCGCGGCTGATGGAAAAGTAGCGAATCGGCGGCTACGAAAAAAAAGGCAGTTAGGCCTACCAGACTGTGACTATTCTATTTTGTTCTTTTTCTTTTTTCTTTTTTTTTTTTTTTTTTTCAGTTCTAACTAATTCTCTTTGTTAGGCCCACCTGACTGTGACTATTCAATTTTTATGATTTTCGTTATTTAAGAAATTGTTTCTAATGAGTCGATTTGGTGAAATCTATATGATTTGATGTTTTAATATTTTAATGATTTGACTATTTGATCTTTGTCTGTTTGTATTTTAAGTTAATTTAATTTTTTCTCTCTCTTTGTCTAGAGTACTTGAAATATGTCTACTTTGATTATTCAAATAATTTAAGGGCTGAAGTTTTAGAAAATTGTAGCATATTATAAATAGTTACTTTTGAAGTTTATTTCAGTTTTTTACAAAGATAATAAATTATAACATATTTTAAGGTAAATCTTTAGATTTTTTAGTAAATTTATGGAGTAAATAACATATTTAGAATAATAGATTTTTTATTGTTAATAAAAAATTTGTGTACTGTTTTAGGTTAGAGAGAGAGTGAGAGAGAAAGGTGGAGGAGGAGGGTTATTTTTGGTTTGTATGTGGTTATAAATCTAATTATGTTATTTATTATTATATTTAAAATTTTACTATATTATTTACTATTATTCTTTTCAAAAATACTAATTATCTCTTTTCTTTGGTTTATTTCAGTAATTAATAAGCATGCAATTCTCGTGAAAATTGTTAAACGTGTGTGGGTAGAACTTATCTCCAAAATATCATATTAAAAAAAGATGATGTTCAATCCACATACAAGTACCATAACGACTCAAAATTTACAATCTAACATTAATGAAACTTCATTCTACATTTAATTGCTTATTCAATTGGTACACTTGTAAAAATTATAAAATACATGCCCGTCAAATTGCCTAATGGTGAATTGAACAAGTGGGGATTGTGGTGGTGAATGATTTCTTTGGTCACAGACTTTGTGAGAATTGTCAATTTCCTTTCTAATTGATAAGTAAGAGCATCTTCATTGTAATACTAAATAAATGTACCAATGATAAATTTTGATATTTGGATGAAAAAAGTACTCTATCATATAGTGCTAACTTTCATTCCAAATTTTCCTGATGATAAACTTTATGACAAATTTACCATACATTTTTACAACTTTCAAAGAACAATAATAATGACAAAAAGTATAAATAGAAGAATGCATTGGAGTATAAAGTAAACTATTTTGTTACAAACATAATATTGACATACATAAATACATTGAAGATGGTCTAATAGGGTGGTGATTTGGCACCATAGCTGGGTATCTTTTGAGGTGGTCGCTGAATCAATTATCTTTGGTTTACGGATGACAATATCCAGTGCAAAACTGCAAGATCAACTATCTTTTGGTTGTGGATCAACAGATATGTATGCAATTAAGAAGGTGTTTGTTAGAATAAGGTGGTTATATGGTAACCGTGTTTTGATATTAAGACATTATTATTAAATATTTAAGCGATTATTGTCAGCAAAGGCGGCAGCGAGATTGACAAACAAAGAAAATGAGACTGAAATTATGGCTATCACGAAAGAGAGATAGCCGACAGAGTTATGGAGGGAGAGAGACACTGTGAAATTAGAGAGAGAGAGTGGGGTGGAGGAAGAGAGATTGAGAGTGCGTGAGAGAGACGGGGGTTGGCAAACTGAGAGAAGGAGAAACAGAGAAAATGAGAATAGTGAGGGTATATATGTCAATTTGATTTTAGTTATTAAATCATTGTGTGTTTTTTTTTTTTTCTAATTTTTTTTATTGAACTTGGTGGTAAGGGATTTGATCTTTTCTTGGAAACGCTGCCTCAGACACACCACTACTGCCGTCATCTTAGATCGCACCTGGAACCATCACCATCGCTCACCGCTATGCCAATCACTCGCTGGGCCTCTCTCTGGTCACGCTCGCTTGGTCGCCGATCACTGCTTATCTATTGATGGGTCACCGCTTGCTGGGTTGCTGCTCGTCACTCGTTGCTCGCTCGTTGGGTTATGAGTCATTGGTTGCTATTTTCAAGCAGCACGTGAGTTGGTGCTTCTTTTTCTTTCTTTCTTTTTTTAAAAGGAAAGAAAAGAAAAAAAAAATATTAAAAAATTTATAAAAAAGAAAAATATATATATTTACAAAAAAAAACAAGGCAAAAGGAAAAAAAAAAATGAAATAAAAAAATATTGAATCATCCGGGACAAAATCAATTCATGTAATCGTCCAATCAAAAAGAGGTATTAGGCGATGAAATATCCTCATCAAAGCAGTCCAAAGCTGAGTCTCAAAAGAAAAAAAAGTTAGTTACCAATTCTCCTAAAAACTTAAGCTGTTAGGAGGTACGCCAACAATATATTTATGTTTCAACACTCCTTCTCGTGTACAGGCCAGACACGGGTCAACGTACGGACAAATATTAATTTCAAAAGTCCAACATAAATTATAATTAAGAAGCCCGGAATATATTAAAGACCCAACACTCAAATAATATAAAAAAGGGTTATAAAGAGTACATTTGTAAGGATTTTAACTTCTGGCCTCCCTTTCTGATATCATGTCAGTTTACCAATTTTTCCAAAAACTTAAATTATTAGAAGGTGAGCCAACAATATATTCGTAAGTCAACACAATCAGAATTAGAATCCAAAATTCCTAACATATTGCAAAAACAAAAAGAACCAAAACCAGAAATAACATTTTGAATGCCTAGAACATGGAATTTAGCCCAAAAAAACAACGTACGTTTTGCTCAATGGCCGGTTTTCATTTAAAAGTCAATATTTTTTGTACCAAATCCGACAACGTGAAAAGATCCCATAAAAATCAGTCACAAATCGGACTATACATATATA
>CM046374.1:23341357-23374950 GCA_025413025.1 Ficus hispida | reverse complement strand
CAACACGTGTATAGTCCGATATCAGTTACAATCAACTAAACGTTGTTACAGGGTTTATTAGTGCGTAGGAAAAGAGAACTACTGTTTGTTTTTACAGGGTTTGAATTCCAACCAAACGTGCCAGATTTTTATTAACATGCTATAAACGTTTTTTCTTTCTATACAATAATACATGTACCTCTCGGGCGTTTGTAATTTAATGATGCGTGTCGCCATCTCGGGCAGGTGGCCCTCAAGCCTTGTCGGCTCCGGCAACACCCATCACCCGTCGGCTGTCACTATTCCTCACCATCGCCTTCTGGCGGCGGAGCTCGATAGTAGATCCTCGACAAGTAAAGTCACAATTTTTGTTCACTAGCCAGCACTATATACCTCTTAGCGTCAAGGTAAAACCATAGTCCCTCGCCATGATAACCATCTACCAAGTGGGAATGAACTTCTAGAATATGTGTATACCAAGTGGGTCCCTAATGGGCCTTGGAAATGGGCACTAGCTGTTGTTCAGCCCAAGTTCCACCACCAAGTGGGCTTAACTCCACGGAAACTGAATAGAGGGACTGCCGGACGTTTTCAAATGTAGATTGAGATTTGTCATAAAACAAAGAAATGATTACACAACCCCTACGTTTTCATAATCCCGTTTTAAAATATATCATTTATTTTGTTCATATTACGATAATATCTACTTTTAACAAAAATAAAATTTGTAATACGCAGTCTGCCCTTTTACCACATTTAACCTCATTCCTCCTTTATTCTTATTCGTTTTTTTCCCTTATCTATATTTCCTTATCATGAAATTATGATCTTTACTAACATAAATGCATTTTCTTACTTTTCCACTATTTTTCATGTCGTAATAGCGTTGTTATGATAAACAAGCCATCTTTATCAAAAAGATAAGCCGAATAAAAAAGTTTGTATGCAAAAATGCAAAACCTATTATCCGTTTAATTTTTTTTTTATCATAATTCTCCTATTTATTACTATCATCCTATGTTCATTTTCATGTCGTAGTAGTGTCATTGTGATTGGTAAGCCATCTTTATAAAAAAGATAAGCCAAATAAAAAAGGTTTGTATGCGTGAAATGCAAAACATATTCCCCATTTAACTATTTCAAAATTATCCTATTTATTTATCACTGTGTGTTCTAGGTCCTATTTTCCAATTATAATTAATGGGATTAGTTGATGTCTTTTTAACAATTTTTGTTTCCTTTTCTAACCAGTTTTACTTGTTTATTTTAAATTTTTTATGAAAGGATAATGTTATCTTTATAGGTCTTAGAAATTCTTACAAATAGATGTAAAAACTAGACATTTTTTAAAACATGAACTATCATTTAGACATTTACGTAAATAACTCATAACTAGCAATATTATCGTCATGATCTGTTTTCCTACATAGTGTCTCCACCTCACTCAAGCCACTTCGTCAGATTCATAGCGCCGTCGTCTTCTCTCTCCCATGTACACAATATTGCCATCTCGCCCAGAGCACCCTAAGAGATGCGATACAGAGCTAGTTTCCCCATGGGGATGCGCCCTTACACAAGGTGCAGTACTGCTGTGATGGTGGCTTGAGGAGATCTCTGGGGTTTCATACCTAGTTAACGACCTTTTTTCTGACTATCTAATTTTTTCGTTTCTGAAATTTTTATATTCTGAGTTTGATTTTATTATTATTTTTTTTTCGGGGGTGTTTGTATGCTTTTGTGATTTTGAAGTATTTTCATTTTTTTTAAAAGTATTCCGGTAATGATATAAATTGAATACCGTCTAGTACTAACCAAGCTATTCATCGGTATCACGCTATTATTGGTCGGTATCCACTCGACGACCACTAGTTGGGCAGTATATCGTGGTAGTTATTGGATGGTAACAACCAGTAATGATCTTCAGCTGGCTGTGAATTCCGACTGATAAAACTTAAAGAGTATTTTCAATACTCTAGAGCAAAAAATATAATGTGACGACATGACCTGACTTTTTCTGAAATAGTGTATTATTATTATTATTATTATTTTATTTATTTTAATCTTTCGTATGGCATAACTCAATCCAATACTTTAATGCAATATAGTGTGTTAATTGCCTTGGGCTGTATTTTATGGCGTGGCATCATTGTTATTTTACAGTACATTGATTGGTGCTGTACTATATTAACACGTTGAATTACATTATACAAATGTAAAGTACGTTACTATCTTGTTGCACTGTATTAAGTACTAAATTTTGAAAGAGAAAAAATTCAGATCATGACTCGATCCAGACCCTGGTCTCAGATGAAATTAAAAATGCTGTTAATCATTCTTAATAATTTCTTTTGAAATTTAAATTAAAAATAAAAAGGAGAAAAATAAGAAGAAAAATCTAATGAAAGATGAAAAACGAATGCTATAGATCATGCGACAATTGATATAAAGGTGGTTTACGAGAATCATCGGTGGTCACATACAAAAATTGTCATTTTGAGTTGTGATATTCAAGAATTCTTGGTGGTCACAAATCAAAATTGCCATTTTGAGTTGTGGCTAGCTTTCAAGAATCATTGGTTATTAAGGAACAAAATCAAAGGAAATCAGGAAGAAGTCAACTATAGCCGCTACCTATTATTATCTTCCAATTATTCCTCCAATTATGGTATCAGAGCATCAGGCTCTCCTCTCAATACCCAATGACTACATCCACTGAAAAATTGACAAGTGATATCACCTCTGTCCACGTCACAGACCCTATCTTAAACCCTTATACACTTCATCACTCTGATAATCTAACAGCTGTCCTTGTATCTTCACCTCTTAATGAGGATAATTACATGGTATAGATCCATGCGTATGGCACTGCGAGTGAAAAACAAATTGGGCTTCGTAGATGGTTCAACTTCTCGGCCAAATTTGTGTTCTTCAACACACGAGCAATGGGTTCGAGTCAACGATATAGTGACTTCATGGCTCATACATTCAATACTTCCATATCTCATAGCTAGTATTATGTATGTAGACTCGGCACAAGCTATTTAGACGGATCTTCAAGAACGATTTTCACAGCCAAATTCCACCAAAATATTTGAGGTACAAAAGGCTATCTCAAATTGTGCACAAAGGGATCTTTCTGTTTCTGCTTACTACACACGTTTGAAGGTTTTATGGGATGAATTGGCTGCTTACATTTCTATACCTAACTGTTCATGTGGAGCTGCCAAGGCTGTCTCTGAAATTCTTCATCAAGATCATGCTATGCAATTTTTACTAGGCCTCAACGAAAGGTGTGCAACCTTTCGTACTCAAATATTATTAACAGAGCCACTTCCATCTGCTAATAAGATTTATTCATTGTTGTTACCAGAAGAAAGGCAGCGTGTACTCTCTGTTTCTACCACAGGAACAAATGAAGCTTCGGCATTAGCTGCATCTCAAAATGCAAACCGCCAATTACAATAAGGCTGATACTGGGAAAGTAAATATTCAAGGCAGGTAGAAGAATCGTCCAAGGCCTCATTGCGATCACTATGGACTTGAAGGGCACACCATCAATACCTGCTACAAGATACACGGATACCCACCACAGAAGAATAATCGTTCCTCTGATGGTTCTCTTTTCCAATCTACTACATACAGTAACCTACTGGTTTTTATACCAATGTGGAACCCTCATTTTTTGTTTGGCATTGGCGTTTGAGACATCTTTCAGCTGATCGATTGAAGTCTATTTCTATTTTGGATTCCAATGTTTCTCCCTCAAATAAATTTTCATGTGGTGTATGTCCTTTGGCAAAACATATCAGATCTCCTTTTCCATCGCCAGTTTTGGATGGGAAAACACCTCATGAAATGCTCCTTGGAACACAACCTTCTTATGCTCATCTTAAAGTTTTTGGCAGCCTCTGTTTTGCTCATAACCTCTCCCCACATAAACACAAATTTGGGGTTCGATCCAAGCCTGGTATATTTGAAGGATATCCTTTTGGTCAAAAGGGATACAAAGTTTATGACCTTGAAACCAGGACCATTTATACTTCAAGGGATGTACTACCTTATGAGCATGTTTTTCCTTATAGGACTTCCCAAATTCAACCCACCAATGTTCCAGTTTTTCCATTACCTATTTTTGATTTTGATAATTCTGTTGATGTTTGTGGTTCCTCTGAAGTTCCCATTTCCAACAACTTAAATCATTAATCCACAAATTCAGAAATTCACAACTGACCGATCTGCTCCTGATGTCAACCATCATATTTGAGTGACTATATTTGCAACACCACCGTTTCAAGCAATCACTCACATCCAACGTCTCCTTGTGGAAAAGGTACACATCAGCCTTTGTCTCAAGTTATTTCTTATAATCAACTATCTGCTAGTCACACTACTACAGAATGAAGATTCCACGACGGTTAAAAACCGTCGTGGTAAAAAACCATCGTGGAATCCATAGTCGTGGAATCTTTTAAGATTCCACGATGGTTTTTGAACCATCGTGTAATGCGAAAAATAAAAACTGTAGATTAGATATTGCAGGACATACCACGACGGTTTTTTAAAAACTGTCGTGGTAAATACAACAACCACGACGGTTTCCCGGAGAAACCGTCATGGTTTCAGGAGAAACCACGACGGTTTCCACGTGAAACCATCGTGGTTTCCACGTGAAACCACGACGGTTTCTGGGGAAACCATCCTGGTTTCCCCGTGAAACCACGACGGTTTCACGGGGAAACCGTCATGGTTTCCCGTGAAACCACGACGGTTTCACGGGGAAACCGTCGTGGTTTCCTCAGGAAACCACGATGGTTTTCGTTAAAACCGTCGTGGTTTCCCGTAAACCACGACGGTTTTTAGAAAGCGTCGTGGTTTATTATGATTTTTTTTTTTGGTGAAAAAAAAAAGCCGGCGTTTTTGGCTTCAGTTCGTTTCTTTATTCACGGGTGGCAAAGCCCGTGTTTTAATACGATATTATTAAAATATGCAATAATATTTCCTCAAATAATCTATGATTACCTGTATTATATAATTTACAACAATCAATTTAACGAGAATAAAAATATTATTTATTTATTGTTTGCAGTCAATATTGTATAAACCGCATGAAAAATGAAGCCCACTCTTGCCGAACTAAGATCATGTCAGTATCAGTATAAAAATCTTTCCTTTGAAGCACGGCTAATCCATCAACAGATAAGGTTATTTCTCGCATGAAAGCTAACACAAAATAACCACACTCAATACAACCTTCGTGTACTAGACATCGAACAGTATCAATCAACGTTTGGCAGTCGCGTCGCTGTTTTATTCCTCTTCCCACCAACAATTTCCAATCGTTAAGTGCCCTACCAGGCGAACACATTGAAAACAATTACAACAACAATAATTTTATCTATAACAAGATATACATATGAATATCAAAGAATACTTACATCGTAATTAGGTCTTTAAAATCATCACCCGGTTCGTTTGCTAGAGGATTAAAATACATGACCGAGTCATCCCACGGATCAATAACTGCCAAGATCCAATGTTGGCCGCTGTTATATGGCATTAGAAACCGCTTTCCTTTTGGTGCGTTTCTTAATATCCGTACAATGTATTCGGCCCTCTCTTGAACGTAGGCAACACGATCTACATTTTGTTGAACTAGTGAGACAAGGACTGGAGAAATAAACTCGAACCGTTGATCCATACCTGTTCTTGCACAACCATCCGCTAAGTATCTGCAAAATAATTCGGCTCACTTGTTATGCAAACACTACATATATAAGCTTAAGGATTATATATAATAATGTTTGGTTAAGGATAAATATATTACCTGATGTATACTATTATGCTGTTTGCACTAATTTCTTTAAATGTTATAAAATGGTATACATCTTCATACCCAATATATATTGGCATGTCATCGCCAATGACGCACTGTTGTAGTGGGCACATTATTTGGGTACCGTCACTCATGGAACTTTGTGCGTAATATGCCAAAGGTCTTAATTCGAAGGGAATTTCATTAAAGTCGAACGAAGGTAGTTCTTCTTGTTCCAGTTGTTGTTGTACCTCCGGTTGTGACTGTAATTTCTTCCTCCCTGCTCTCTTTTTTGTTCGTTTACTTCCCTCATCTTCTATATGAGGAGCATGGCTGGGACCTTTACTTGCCTGGCTCAAACTTGGTTGAACGACGACTAATCTTTTAGGCCAAGCAACAAACCCACCAACAGCTTCTTCAATGAACGTGGCTTCGTTCGTCGGATTAGGTAGGAGTGCACGTTTTATTTTTGGAACTGTAATTGTCACCCTTACATTCTCCTCACCTAAAGGAATCCCATGGACTGTGTCAGTAGGAACACAGTCCATGTATGCCCTGTCGTTTGCAACAAGCACATCTCCTCCATTAACTAAATCAGGAATAAAGAGTTGGCATTCCTTACTTTCATTCGGCATGGGCTTCGGAGCCGACGACCTAACTTCTTTTTCATTCAGCGTGCAACTAGACTTGACGCTGTTGTGTTGATCAACAGTTGGTGTGGTCATCTCCTCATCCATAGTCTCCCGGTTGATACCGTGCTTCGCACAAAGTTCCTGTACGGTTCTTTCCAATGCGGCGATCTGTCGTTTCATCATCGATACTTCAGGATTTTCCCTTGGAGTTTGCACAAAATTGAAGTATTGCGCCTGCTTGACAAACTTAGAGTGACCCCGAATCCTCCCCGAGTGCTCGGTATTGCCTAATGCTTTCGTCAAAATGTCATTTGTACCCACAGATTCGAAACTTCCTTGTGTCTCTTGTTCACTGAAGTCATCCTGTAACAATTAAATAATATTTTATTAACTCTTAATCATAAATGAGTGTACGGGATAAATATATTGTAAATGGATTCGAAATCTTACTATTGTACCGGCAATAGATTTAAATGCTTCATTCTTGAACTCTCCATCGGGTTTGATACGCATGTCCAGCCACCTAGTATGCCGCTCTGCCCATTTCCCGTCTTCTCGAACTGCAGTTTAATAATTACCGTTAGTAAAGATAATGGAATAAATTCGAAGTTCAACCATTTATCAAGAAATTACAACTATGGAACATATATGAGCTTGGTCACGTTTCCTATATCCGTCTCGGCCACCGGTTGATCCGTGTTTGCTCTTCTTTCTTATCTCACTTCCTTGTTCGGATAGTCTTTTGAATTCCGGGGTCCGTCGATACTCAATGAATTTTTCCCAATCCTCCTCGCTTATGGTGGGGTAACTGTGAGCTACTTTAGGCGGTCGTTGCTATATGGTTTCTTCATCAATATGATCTCTGACAAAGTTTGGTAAAGATCATATCTAAAATTTTTCACTGACTCTGCACAACACTTTAAAGCTTGTTTTTTAAACGATAGCTCCACGGTGAAAGAAGTTACGATTTCCACCCACACTCTTTCTTTCCTTAGGGCCAGATCAGCACTTCTAAAGTCAGCTATCCAAATGGGTATGTGCTCTCGAGCTAGCACGCCAATCCAACTCTGTAATTCATCTCCTTCCTTCACTAATGGTTGCCCTTTTTCGTCAAACGAAACTGCAATTCGTTCTTCCCTTGTCCTAACATGATGTACTCTTCTCATAAGAGTTGCTCTTCATTTACCATCTTTATCAGGATTGAATTTAGGTGAGATGGTTCGTCGTGGTTTTCGCACATGAGTTTGTGTTGAGCATTCCTCTTCGTGATCTTGTGACATTTTAAATCAATATGACGCAACTCCCCACCGATACTTAGTAAAAAATAAACTTTATTTGTCATCAAACCATAATCAAATCATGCCACCAAAACACATAAGTATCAAACGAAAGCATACATTAATTCATGATAAATCGGTTTAAGTAACCAAATCCTTAACTTAATTACGGAAATGATTGACAACCTAATTATAAAAGGATTTTATCGAAACCGTGAAATATGCTAACATATCTATGTCACAAAATCCCGTTTTTTTCCTCGGCTAAATGTCAAATCCGTATCTCAACCAAACAAATTACATCTAATATAAAACTATTTCTAAAAACCAAGGCATTATGTCGAACATCTTATATGCGTTGCGTTAACCTACAATGAATAATTTGTCCCGATAATTGACAAATCCGCACATAACCCAAGCAATTTAATCTCATATTTATCTAATTCTATTAAACATAGACATTTTACCGAACATGCACTATGCACATAAATTATTACTATAATCAAGCAAATACACATCCACAAAGTTTTGAGTTAAAGAGAGACGTCGACTTACCAAGAGGTCCAGTGTTGGTACGGGCGTGGGCCGACGTGGGCGTCCGAGGCCGGGCATCGGCAGGCGAGGGCGGGCGTGGCCGAGCGAGGCGGGCGTGGGCGGCGAGGCGAGGACAGGTGAGGCCGTGGCAGGCAGACGAGGGCGAGGGTGGACGGGCGAGGCCATGGGAGAGGGCGAGGCCGTGGGCGGGGGCCGAGGCGAGGGCGGGGGGCCAGGCCATGGGCGGGAGGCCAAGGGCTAGGCGGGGCGGCGAGGCCGGTGGCTGAGGGCGAGGGCGGGGGTGCGAGGCCGTGGGTCGGCGAGGGCAGGGGGGTGAGGCCATGGGCCGCGAGGGCGCGGGGGGCGAGGGTGTAGGCGGCGGCGGCGAGGGAGGGGGCGAGCTTGGAGGGAGAGAGAATGGAGAAGGAAGCCAAAGCTAGAGAGAATTAGAGAAAATGAGAGAGAAATGGAGCCAAATGGGTGCTTAGTTTGATTTTATACATATATTTGTGGTAAATTGAATCGGAATAATATACGCGCGCACGATTTCTGCGAACTTTTGAAATTTAAAAAATTTTCGAATTTTGTCAAAACAATGACGGTTTCTTGAAATAGACAGTCGGGGTATCTAAATTTTAATTTTTTATTAAAATTTTTTTTTTAAATTTTGATCTCTTGAAAAAAATTTCAAAAAAATAGATACCACGACGGTTTTCATAAATTGTCGTAGTATCTATTTTTTCAAATTTTTTTAAAAATATCAAAATTTTAAAAAAAAATTTTAAAATTTCAAAAAAATTACCACGACGGTTTTCTTGAGAAACCGTCGTGGTATATAAGATACCACGATAGTTTCTCAAGAAGACCGTCGTGGTAATATCAAACAAATTTTAATTTTAGATACCACGACGGTTTACAAAAACCGTCGTGGTAGATACCACGACGGTTTTTGTAAACCGTCGTGGTATCTAAAATTAAAATTTATTAAAAATATCAAAAATATTATTGATGATCATTAGTAATAAGCCCACAGGCGGCGACACCTGTGTGTTATGCATAAACCTACACATAAATATATATATATATATATATATAATATGTTCTTATTTCGTTTAATAAAAAAGCATACAAAAAAAGATATATACATTAACATACTGAACAACTTATCAATTATATACCTTGGGAAATTAAAAAACATTAATGTCTTTTTTTTTTCTTTTTTTTGTCTTCTCAACACGTGTCCACTCTATATCTAAATGAAGCAAGTGTGAGGCATCATCGTCAAAATCATCAAGCTCCTCAATTGGTGGCAATTCGTTTGTGAAAGATGGAATGTCGCTGCAATCTTCAACGTCTTCTTGGCCTTCCCCGATCATTTTTGGCTTTATTGGCACAACTAAAGATAACTCTAAATTGTCGGGGGTCCATTGTGAAAAAGACTTGTACCGCTTACGAAACCATAATGAAATGATCATTTTTGTATCCCAACCGCCTAAAGTCCACCACGTCACGCCGTCCCTATTAATTTTAACAAAATTATTGTTCGCCCACTTGCATTTAAAAGAGTGCTATCTGTAAGCCGCAATAATCAAGTTCCCAAATATCTTCAATGAACCCAAAGTAGTTCATGAAACCGTAAATCAGGTTCTTATCTTTTGCGGATAAAATATGCAAAGACTCGGCACGAAGGCTGACACCACTATTTTGGATGGGATGCTTCTCATCTCTTCCACGAGTGTAGAAGGTGTAGCCCTTGACAAAATAGGATGTATATTTTGTGACTATCGATGACAGTCCTCTCGCTAGCTTAATTAAGTCTTTTCAATGGTCAGCCTGCATATGCAAATATTTTCTTATCCACTCCCGAAATGTCCGGTTGTGCTCATCTTGAATTCACTTCTCACAACTTGTTTTTCTTGGATTCGCATTTCATACTTCCATCATGTGAACCTCAATAAAAGGCTCCACTTCCTTAGCATTGTGCAAAACATAAAGAAAAGCTTTTTCCCATTCGTCTTGATTAACTGGTGAATGAACGCCGACGGATAGTCCTTTCAACGTAAATAGCCCGCTCGTTGGCAACCCTATTGGGTCTGCGTTGGACAAATACTCAGAGCAAAATTCAACTGATTCCTCGGCTATGTAGTTTTCCACTATACATCCTTCCGGCCTATTTCGGTTCTTCACATAACCCTTCAAAACCTTCATGTACCTTTCGAAAGGATACATCCACCTCAAATGGACCGGTCCGCATAGCTTAACTTCTCGAACTAAGTGGACAGTTAGGTGTATCATTATATCAAAAAAGGATGGTGGGAAATACTTCTCAAGCAAGCACAAATTCATCACCAATTCTGATTGTAGCGAATCTAGCATAAGTGGATCGATGACCTTTGAGCAGATTACATTGAAAAATGAGTATAACTTCATAATTGCATATCTCACATCTTTCGTTAAAACTCCCCGCAATGCAAGAGGTAATAACTGTTGCATCAAGATATGACAATCATGTGTTTTCATTCCAATTAGCCTCAAATCCTTCATCGACACCAACTGTTTGAAGTTGGAAGAGTATCCACTTGGCACTTTCACGGATGCAAGCCATTCACAAATCTTTCTCTTTTCTTGTCTAGATAACGTGTGTTTTGCCGGAGGTAAATATGTGTCAGTCGATCTTTTGTCGGTGAGCAAATTTGGTCTAATCTTCATCTCTTCAAGATCTAACCGTGCCTTTTCACCATCTTTACTTTTGTTTGGAATGTCAAGCAATGTGCCCATGATCGATTCACAAATGTTTTTCTCAATATGCATAACATCTAAGCAACGACGAACATATAGTGACTTCCAATATGGAAGTTCATAGAAGATTGACTTCTTCTTCCAAGGTCCATCGACAACTGGAGCCTTACGTTTTCTCTTTCCTAATACTACTTTCACATCTTTAACCATCTCGAATACATCTTCGCCAGACAAAATCCGAGGAGGGGGTCTTTCTTCGGTATTACCATCAAAAGCCTTCTTTTGTTTGCGGTAGCGATGATTTTTTGGCAATAATCTCCTGTGACCAAGGAAAACAGTTTTCTTACCATGCTTCAACCGGATGGAAGATGTGTCCTTCATACAAACTGGACAACCTATAGAACTCTTCACAGAATAACCAGATAGATTGCCAAGTGCAGGAAAGTCATCGAACATTGAACGTGTCTTGACGGTGAGATCTCTAACTTGTAAACCATCTTCCCACAAGCTTTTTAGGTCATCGATTAATGGTGCCAAGTACACATCAATGTCATTCCCCGGTTGTTGAGGGCCTGAGATTAGTAATGTCAACATCAAAAACTTCCGCTTCATACACAATTCTGGAGGGAGATTGTAATTGACTAGTATGACTGGCCAGGTACTATGCCGACTACTCATGTTGCTATGTGGGTTCATTCCATCTGTTGACAAACCGAGACGTAAATTCCTTGGCTCCGCACTAAAATCTGGATGATTGTCGTCAAAAGTCTTCCATTGTGGTGCGTCAGCCAGATGCCTAAGTTTGCCATCGTCAATACGTTTATCATGGTGCCATGTCAATTTCTTTGCATGCTCGGCATTACGGAATAAACGACGTAAACGTGGACCCGGTGGAATATACCATAACACCTTAACCGGCACTCCTTTCCTACCAGGCGATGGCATCTTGCCCTTCTTCCATCTTGACTCGTTACAAACCGGACATTCATCTAAATCTTCAAATTCTTTCCAGTAAAGAACACAATCATTTGGACAAGCATGTATCTTTTCATATTCCATTCCCAAAGTACTCAACGTCTTCTTCGCCCCGTACATACTAGGTGGCACTTTGTTATCATCCGGTAGAACATCTTTTAGAAATTCTAAAAGAGCCGTGAAACTAGAATTCGTCCACCCTCCCGACGCTTTCGGATTCCATAATTTAACCAATGCCCATAATTTCATATATTTTGTACACCCGGCATACAAGGGTGTTTCGGCATCATTAATTATTGTCTCAAATAACTCCGGCCGGTTCACAAAGTTTTCTTCCAAATCATTTATCATATTGACCATATCATCACGAACGTCTTCCTCAACAATAGGCTCTTTACCTTTACTACTCGTCGATGTATATTTAATATCGAAAAAATCTTCGCCATGTAGATACCATGTTTGGTAAGAATAAATAATCCCATAAGCAGGCAAATACCCTCTAACATCATCAATGGAATGAGATCTATGATTACCACATATTTGATACGGATACAGAATCTTATCATCTTGTATGTGAGCTTTGGCAAACGACAAAAATTCTTCAACACCAGCTTCATATGCTTTAGACAATCTATCAAACCACATCCACTTCCTATCCATGATATTTGCAACTCCTAAATAAAAAAAATTACAATACTTATTTAAAAGTGAAAGTACTCTATCATATTCATTAATTAACACTGGCTCATTA
Organism: Ficus hispida; assembly: GCA_025413025.1. Classification (NCBI taxonomy): domain Eukaryota; kingdom Viridiplantae; phylum Streptophyta; class Magnoliopsida; order Rosales; family Moraceae; genus Ficus; species Ficus hispida. Next base: position 23,362,251 of record CM046374.1, on the reverse strand, counting down.
ATAGATCAACAATTAAAAATCGAAGGAACATATCAAAAAATTAATTAAAATAAAAAATACCATGTAAAGCCATAATATAATTAAGTCTAAATACGGGGCAAAATTAACATGTACTAATGACTTAATTTAACACCCATTGCACAATTACTCTAAATTGATCCCACAACATATATACATTAAACACATATAACAAGAATTAATATGTTCATTATTTATCACTTACAGAGAGAGAGCAAATATATTGGCGTACTGAAAATGATCGGAGCAATCTCGAATTATATTTTGGGATATGTGAAGTGAAAAACTGAAGGCAACAACTCTCGGCGTTTTGTATAAAAAAAGTAAGCTTCCACGACGGTTTCTAGAAAAACGGTCGTAAAAGCCTGATAATTCAATGACGGTCAAGCCAAAACCGTCGTGGAAATCTCGCTTCCACAACGGATTGCTAAAACCGTCGTGGAAGCATTGGGCCGCTTCCACGACGGTTCAGTTAAAACCGTCGTGGAAGCGGCTTGCTTCCACGACGGTTTATCAAAACCGTCGTGGAAGCAAGCTCTTCCACGACGGTTTTGTGTAACCGTCGTGGAAGCAAGCTGCTTCCACGACAGTTACAAATAACCGTCGTGCAAGCTTGCGCTTCCACGACGGTTTTCGGAAATGCTTTTCCGCTCCGTGTTTTTGAATTTTTTCGACGACGGTTTTTTAAAAAACGGTCGTTGAAGGACAGTCGTGGAATCCCAATTTTGTAGTAGTGTCATAAAGCCTTTCTTACAACTCTTGACTCCAAAGTTGAGCCTACCAGTTTTTCTCAAGCAATCCAAATTCCATAATGGAAAGAAGCAATGACAGCAAAAATTGAGGCACTAGAAAGAAATAATATGTGGACAATTACTCATTTACCTCTGGGCAAGCAACCTATTGGATGCAAATGGGCCTATAAATCAAATACTAATCTGACAGGACAATTGAGAGATATAAAGCTCGCTTGGTTGCGAAAGGTTACACACAAATGGAAGGGATCGATTTCTGTGAGACCTTTGCTCCGGTACACAAGATGGTGATTGTTTATTGTTTTTTCACTGTAGCAGCTATTAAACGATGGTCTTTGCATCAATTTGACGTTAATAATGCATTGCATCATGGAGATTTAAGTGAAGAAGTCTACATGCAGATACCTGAAGGCTAGGAAGGGGGAGAATAGAAACCATGTCTGTTGGCTCAAAAAAATCACTCTACAAGCTCAAAAAAGTGAGTCACAATTGGTTTGCCAAACTTTCTCAATCCTTATTCTCATTGGGATAATACATAATCAAAGGGTGAATACGCTATTTTCTCTAAAAAGACCTTTAAAGGGTCTATTTTTGTCTTTATATATGTTTAGTAGAAATTGTGGATTCAACGATGAATTTTGTTAAAAACAGTTGCGGAAAAGCTACCATGACAGTTTTCTAACAATCGTAGAATCTACTGTCGTGGGATATTTATAGATTCTACGATGGTTAGAAAACAATCGTGGAATGGATAAAACAATGGGCAAAATATGTGATTTTAGCTGCAGTTATCACGACGATTTTCGCAGGAAATGGTTGTGGAAGATGGGCTTTCCATGATGATTTACAGAGAAAACCATCATGAAAGATTGATTGAAAAGAAAAAAATAATTTAATTTCTTCTTACGTGATTTTCCATAGGCAGCCTATCGCATGTGTTATCAAATATACGACCCAAAATGAAAATAACAAAACAACAACTACATTGCATTTTAAATGTGCACAATACAAGTATAGTACATTAACTTCAGAAGAACAACATCGTTGTTAATATTGACCAAAAAAAAAAAAAAGGGAAACAACAACAACAACACCCACTAAAAAATAGAATTTTCCAGTTTTTTTTTTTTTTTTTATTTCTTTTTGGCAATGTAGGATTTCCCAATTTCAGTAGCAAAGAAAGAAACAAAGATGTAAAATGTTAACTATAAAAACAGAAAGAAAAAAATGAACAATATTGTAGGAGTCAACAAATTTAACTTGTATAGAATTGATTTCATTATTTTCATTCCACTTAAGGACAAACCGTAAAAGATTCATTATCATTTATAAACTATGAAATATACTCTATATATATACTATTAAATATTTTTACTGAAGTCAAAAGAAAAAGACAAACCACAAGATTAAAAAGAAATCTAATCTAAGTAATATATCATAAAGTATTTGTCCTCATACAAATCTCTTCATTGCCCATTTCCACTAGTTCTCTTTCTATTCATAAACTCTTAAATACTAATCATAAGAAAGTTCTCTCAGAGGCTTCACAATTAACAAAATCTTCTCAAATATTTTTTCTGTCGGCAAAAACTTTTTAGAGATTATAAATAGACTTCCTACGATCTTTATTCAAAGTTTGGGTTTTCCATTTTCCATTTTCCATTTTGTTTCTTACATTGATATTTAAGTAAAAACATTAATAGAATAAGATAAAAAAACTTACCTAAAACGACAAAATTCTTTAAATTTCTGAGTAGAAATGAAACAATAGAGAATCAAACATTACAAAGTTGCACAAAACTTAAACAAAATATACTTCATTTTCTAAGAAACCAGCAATGACCTTACCTAGAAGCAATACATGCAATGCAAAACGAAAAATAGTGGTGTGTTGTGTTAGGCAGAGTACTTCTATTAATTCTGGTTTATGGGTTTTGAGAAACTCTTTCTAACTAGCTTTTTGTCTCTTTGGGATTTGTTTTGGGAGCGAAGATAATTGAAATAAGTTGTTAAAAATAATATATTAAAGGAAAAGCTGAAAAGGATTAGTGGGAAGTTTTGGCAGGTTCTTAAAATTTTGCAAAGCTTTTTGCGTCCTTTTTTTAGCGGGCACTTAACTTTTCACCCAAAAAAAAAAATCTGGTGATAATATTTAGAAAGTTGAAACGGCAGTGTTGCTTTTTATGAATACTAATATTTTATTTTATTTGGTCTAATCAACCTTAAAGTTCTCAAACGGTGAGCTCATGTATGTATATCTATTCTCACACCTTTTTCAAACCGCTATTGCTAACTGCAATTAAAGAGCGACTTGTTGTAGTATTACATTAAAATATGACGGTTTTGAACTTTTTTTTTTTAGAGTTTAGGGTTCTTTCGGCTAGAAACAATGAAATTAAAGCGTTACAACCCTAACAATTTAGGGACAAATCAAGCAATTAAGTAAAAATAAATCACATTCATAACTTCATTCGTGAACTCATGATAATGCATCTGACGGTAACAAGGTTAATTTGAGTCCAACGAATCAGATTCATAGCTTCACTTCTGACCACATTTTAATGTGTTAATGTTTGGACATGAAAGACATTGATGGAGAGAAGTCGCAATTAGACTCAAATGGCCTACAAGAGGCGACGTACTTTTGGTGGTCCTTTACCAATATATATATATATATATATATATATGTACGATCTTATTTGATTTATTTGTCAGCCGTGCTCGAATAGGAGAATTCTTTAATTTCGTGTCCCAAGATCAAATCTTACGAAAATCTAACTGAAAATGACTATTTGGTTTCCGACCACCAAGGATTCTTGGAAACGCCAACTCCGAATGATGACTTAGCTGGTTTGAGACTACCAATGTTAGTTTACCAATTCTTTCAAAAGATTAAGTTATTAGGTGGTAGGCCAATAATAGTTTTATATTTTAAGCCAACTCCGTCACACTTTTGTCTAGCAGTGAGCTGTAGTATCCCTTTATTCATTTTGGGTTAAATGTGTATTCATTTTGATAGTTATGAATAGGAAAAAGTTAGCGGTTGAAAGTATTCTTGTAGTATCTGATTAATTGTGAAGAATAGGAAAAGTTGCAGTTGGTTATGTTCATATGTTCGCTTACTATAATTATGTGCAGACCAAATTTCATGATCAGTAAAAGTTACATGAGTTTAGGAATTCTCTGCTCTTGGTGTCACAAGTACATTATGCTATGGTACATGAGTTACATCATTTGGCATTTTGTTACATAACAATTTCTCTATTTTTGGTGATACAACTACATTAATGTATGATACATGATTCTCCTTTCATTTCTTTTTTTCATGTACTTACAAATTCTTGATTTTGACCTTATTGGTGATTTTTCTATTCCTCTGCTTTTACTTTCTTGCTAATTGATATTGCCTTACAAATTACCTGCTCATGGTGGAATGAACATTGATTTTTGGATTATTCATAGATCCTTTCATGTAAGGCTAAATTATGGATGTGGCGATTTTTCAACTTCAAGCCATCAACTCTCTCTTGTCGAATTTCAGTCTCAGGAATTTTGGCGTCGCCTCTCCAGATTTACTTCAATTTTCAAGTGCATGTGTTTACTAGCAAAGGCCTGTCCTATTGAGATCTCATGAATTCTTTTTTTTTTTTTTTTTTTGGGGTGAAAGTTCCCTTTTTCTTTGGATATTCAATTAAATTCTTGTGAAAACTTGTATGAATTAATTATGGCTTACATGTTCTAGTCACAAATTCTATCACAATGAATTATGTGCAAACCAACATTGAAATACACAAAAATCTTGAATTGAAACTTAATTTGAGAGGCTTAGGGAATCAAGGAGGATTACCTTAATCAACTTGAAGTTAGTGCTAGGTTTTGGATCCAAGCTTTCCTCCTTGCTTTCTACCAAAATCCGAACTCTTTCTTCACTCTTCTTCTTCCTTCCCCCCCCCCCCCCCCCCCCCCCTCTCTTATGGGTTTCGGATTTCCTAAGGGAGAGAACTAGAGAGTGAACTGAAATAGTTAGGGTGATGCTAGGTGGTCCAATCTCAACCCCACCTCACCTAATTATAGGTGAAATTTATTTTCTTTTCTTGATTTATTTTTAATTCTAAAATTGCATAATAGTCCTTAAAAGCAAAAATATTTGCTCAAAACTCCCTTGAGGTGGCTGGCCATGAGGGGTTCCTTGTAGCCCAAGCAACCTTGCAATGTTCATCCACCTAAATACTTTCTAATTTTTTTTCTAAAATTCCCATAATTCACATAATTATCTTAAGGATGAGGTGTCCTATTCGGCCTTGTTTGGCTTTTCTCCTAAAATGCAATCCATTTTCATACTAATACAGATATTTTCAATACTATTCTCAACTAATAATAATATTGTTATACTGGACTGTAGTCCAGAATTCATCTGTTTATAATTGGATTATGTATAAATTTTTCTTATGACTTAAACATGCTTAGCCCTTATCGTCCTAAATAATGTGCTTGATTTTCCTATAGTGGTCTTGAACCTTATTCTTACTATCTCATCCGTAATTACGGTTTTTCACAGTATAATTTTCATACTGCTTGCTATACTGCATAACTTAGGTCGTTCTAGTCAAATGTTGACCGAAAATAAAATCGTAAAATTTTATTATACCCTTTTCCTAAAAATGTCATATTCTTGACTAAGCAATCAATTACTGAGTCTTACGAAATTATAAGGACTCACAAAATTTGATAAAAACCCAAATCAGGCTTTTCAAAATACCTTCATGGTACCACTTTAATTTCTTAGAAAGGAAACCGTAACTTTGTAAAAAAGCTAGTTATTACATATATTTAATAACCGAATAAGAGATCATTGTAGTATGTGGGAGACATGTAAATAGGGTTACTGATAAATGCTAGTTAAGAATACGAGTATTGAATGTAATGATTGATGGTGAAATAGGATGACTCTTATCTTATACCTTAATTGAAATAGGAATAGAACCTATTGATGTGCCTTGTTGGAATATTAGGCCAAGAGCGTAGGACATTAGGTAAGTACAAACCTCATCTACAGTATGAAAAATAGTAAACTATTTTCAAGCATGACTTGTTTACATGTATACCATGATGTGCCGTGTTTATGTACATGCCGTGTTTTATGATGATGCGATGTTTATATACATGCCATGGTTTAAGATAATGTCACATTTTATGATAAAGACATGCTTTATTAATATGCCACAAGTCATTCTATATTTGTGATCTTTATGTCATACTATATCTATGCATCATATGCATCATGACTAATAAGATCACAAGTAAAGAATCTTAGTTTTAGAAAAGTAACAAGACTAAGACTAAACCAAGACAAGTAAAGTGTCTACCAACCTCCCACCAGATCGTGGAGGATTATACATGTTTCAAGATACTAAGACCTTCCGCCAGATTGTGAAGGCTTACATGATTCCCAGAATTGTTAGGGACCTTACAAACCCTAACTTTCTGTGGATTGCGTGCATTTGATATGTACACAAGGGGTCCACATGTTAAGATAATAAGTTCATTTCATAATAAAGCATAAAATATTCATAAATGATCATAATTGGTTCATGCATTAGTTGCATGATATTTGTTATGTTTTTGTGAGATTATGTTTGTACTTGCTGGACGAAAGCTCATCAGTTTATTTCATACCATAGGTAATGTAATATCCAGAATTTTGATGAATCTATGATTTCCTTTTAGAGAAAGAAAGTCCAAGTTTGAATTTTGTATGTCGATATGAAGCTCATGATTTGAGTTGAATATCAGTATATGTTTGAGTTCTCATTGAATTAGTTACGAGACTCAATAATAGTTGCATTAGTCAAGCGCGAAGCCTTTTGAGGAAAAAGGCATAATGAAATTTCATGATTTCATGTTGGTCAAAGTTTGACCTAAAAAGTCAAGATTGACCAAGGTTGACTTTAGGTTGACCAAAGTTTGACTAAGAGGATATTGCAGTATATTCAACAGTACGGATACTATACTGCGGAAAACCGTCATTACGGACGAATAAGCAAGAATAAGCTATGAGACCACCCTAGAAAAATCAAGCATAATATTTGGAGCACTAAGGGCTAAGTAGCTCTAAGTCATAAAAAAAATTTATACGAAGTCCAATTTTATGCAGATGAATTCTGAACTGTAGTCTAGTATGACAATATTGTTTTTGGTGAGAAACAGTATTGATATTTTCTAAGTTAGTAAGGAAATGGATTGCAAAATCATATGAAGGGATTTTTGGAATCAAGTTTATGATTATGCATAAATTGGAAGCCAAGTGACTCAATTTTAGCTGATCACCCGCAGGGACTAAATTGTAAATATTTTATACTTAGGGACCAAAGTGTAATTTTTAGAAAAGTAAGCATGATGTAAGCATGATGTAAGCTTGATGATGTCATGATGATGTAGGCATGATGATGTAAGCAAGAAACTTGGCCTCCAAGGATCCATAATGGGCGGCCACATGTATGGGTATTTGAGTAAATATTTTGCTATTAAGGACTAGAATGCAATTTAGGAATAAAAATAAATCCTAGTTCAAGGGCTTTTTGGCAATTTTGAAAAGTTCAAATCACCTATAAATAGGACCACTGGGGGGGGGGGAGGCGGGATTTGGCTTCAAGTCATAAATGCGTCCTTGAGGTTCTGGTGCTTCAAGACTGCCTTGGGAGATTTCAGGTCCTTCGAGCTTCATCTGTGCTGCATGAAGCTGATACCCCTGACTCCTTTGTTGGTTCTGCGGATTCTGGAAATTAGCATTGCAGTTCCGAGCATAGTGGCCTTCCTTACCATAAAGAAAGCAACGATTAGTTCCAACACGGCAATCTCCCGGGTGCTTCCTCCCACATTTCTGACAAGTGGGATTTACGTTCTTATCAGGGGCATTCCTTTTCTGGGGAAAATTTTGTTGATTCCCCTGTCCCCCTCCATTCCACTTCCTTTTTTGTTGATTATTGCCGTACTGTTTGTTGTTGCTGTGTTGACCATAAGATCCTCCTTGCCCTTTCTGCTGCGGAGTTTGGCTTGGTCTTGCCTGAATCTGCTTAGCTTGGGCCTTCTCTTCTTTCTTTTCCTTAAAGAACTTAGCCCGTTGTTCTTTGTTCTGACCTACCCAATACTCAGCTCGAATCACCCGGCTGACACATTCAGCCACGGTGATTGGTGGGTAGGGGCCACTGCTAATCACTACAGCCAAATCCGAGCGGAACATCCTCATCATCCTTCGTACTTTGTCCCTCCTGGAACCGATAAGGTGAGGACAAAGACGTGCTAGTTGCTCAAACTTTTTCACAGCCTCAGCTACCAACAGATTACCCTGGCAGAAATTATTGAATTCGTCTTGTTGAGCTTCCATAATGTCGGTGTTGAAGTATTTCTCCTTAAATTCCTCAACAAAGTCATCCCAAGTCATTTGTGTAACATCTCGCCGGATCTGGACTGTTTCCCACCAGAGGCGAGCATCTTTCCTTAGCATAAAGGATGCACATAGAACTTTCTCTTGATCATTGAGCCTGAGGAAGTTCAGGATAACCTGGAGATCAATCAACCAATTGTCGGCCTCAATTGGGTTTGTTGATCCTTCAAATTATGGTGCCTTCATGCACTGAAACTTGTCATATAATTCTTCTGGAGTTCGAACCAGAGGTGCTGGCGGAACAGCCAAAGGTGCAACAGGCACTTCAGGAGCTATAGGGTTTTCTGGAATCACCGGGTCAACATCAGGAATTTCCGATGCAGCAGGCTGATTCACAGGTGCTGGTGGTACTCTGGCATCAGGAGGTCCCTGATTCTGTTGAGCCAATTGAGCTCTAAGCTCACCTATCTCTTGTTGTTGGGCTAACATCATTTGTCTTAGTTCATTCATCTGGACCGAAAGATCAACGTCTTGGGTCTGTGCCATTCTACGCTTTGGTGGCATGGTTCTACACATGAACTTATGAAATAAGCTTCTTGACTTAATAAATTAACAAAATCATGTCTTTCGTATAGAACCATAATCTTAATTCCATATCATAACATAATCATGGAACATATCTGAATCCATCATAATCTTGTTCATATCTGCTTCATAACATAAATACATGATTATAACATTTAGGAAGGTGTAAAACTTTCCCATCATGTTCATGCGTCACTTAATTGCCACCACCAAGCGAAGGCATCACCCAACGTCATCTCCGTATCCAATGTTATTCTTATGTGGCAGAGTTCCACAAATACAACATATAACTTCCATAACGTTGATCTAATTCCATAGTACGAGAAGTTCCCAGCGTGACCATTGACGAGAGATGCTTACTACGCACGCAAGATCCTAACTAATTCTAAGATAAGAAGATAACTTAACTTACTTGGGCCGTGACGGAAATGATGTGAGGCAAGGTGAAGTAGGCTGGCAAGATACCGCTCTGATACCAATCTATAACGCCCCAATCTACGTAGGGCTGTTACCATACATACTTGAACTTACATAACTGCTTAAACCCACTTAGAAAATTGAGCATAAAATTTTTTTAAACTTACATATAAAAATAGGGTTGGTCATATGGTAAACTTATCATGCACACATACTGAGATGAAAACATACATTATTCTTACAACTTGTTCGAGTCTTTAAATCCTCATATTTTTTTTTGTACAACATAACTTACTTTAAATACATATATATATATATATATATATATATTTTAAACTTAGCAGAACTTGCAGAAAAATTTACGTAGTGGTATCCCACACCGCCCTTCACCCGCCGCATCGTCCACCTGGCCTACCTCTTAAACTACAGGTCTCTTACCTACAGCATGGAATATACTGATGAGCTTTCGCTCAGCAAGTACAAACATAATTCTCACAAAACGCAACAAATATCGTGCAACTTATGCATGAATCAATTATGAATCTTTTATGACCAATTATTGATTTGAACTTATTATCTTGCTTAACATATGGGCCCCTTGTGTACGTACCAAAAGCGCGCAATCCTCAGAATGTCAGAGTTTGCAAGGCCCTTAACAATTCTGGAAAATATAACCCTTCACGCATCAACGAAAGGTTGATTATCATTATACCCTCACGCATCAATGAGAGGTTGATAATCATAAACTTGAACTTGAACATACATGATCCTCCTGCATCAACAGGAGGTTGGTACGACACCTTACTTGTCTTGGTTTAGTCTTAGTCTTGTTATATTTCCAAGACTAAGAATCTTTACATGTGATCTTAATAGTCATGATGCACATGAGACTAGACATGGCATAACCATAAATTCATGGCATAACTTGATGTATCATGGCTTAACATGACTTATCATGGCTTAACATCACCTAACATGACTTATCATATCATGACATGGCATGACATAGCATAACATGGCATCATAACATGGCATGACATAGCATAACATGGCATAATTTGGCATTCCATAGCATAACATGTAATCATGTCATATACTTGAAAATAACTTACTATTTTCCATACTGCAGATGAGGTTTGTACTTACCTCATCTATTATGTCCGCTAATGTGTCGCTCCAAGGCCGGACATAACAACAGGTTATCTCCTGCTATAATAAAGGACATAGATAAGGATTAAAAATGTTGGGGACCTAACCAACATTCATGCATAACCTTAGTTATATGTCCCCTCATACATAATATCTTACTTGGTTACAACATGTAACCCTAGGTCTTAGCTCATTTTTAAACTTGGTATCTTGTTAGGCTACATTGGGTAACCCCGGGCTTTGGCCCAGTCCAATAACCTGGTATCCTTTCCAGATTACCGTTGGTTATCATCGAGTCTCCATACCTTGGGTCCAAAATTTATTTTGGCTTTTCTTTGGGAAAAACTTAACATTTTATGTCCTTTTAATACAAAAATCCTTTGTTCAACTTATGAAAAATTATAACTCTTTGAGTAGGATTTGTAAAATCATTAAGTGTTGAAAACTATTCTTGGAACATCTTTCCTAAGTCAAATCATCAGTGTATGTGCAGGAATATCCTTTTCCTGCACTGTTTTAGAAAACCCTGAGCAGGAATTTCCTATTTCCTGCCCAGTTTTAGAAATCCATTTGTATTTGAAAATCTGGGTCAATCTAAAAAAGTCTTCTGCATGAAAGTTTTAGACCTTGAAAAACCTTACAACTTTCATGTTTTACTCAAAACCCAGTTCAGACTCTATCCTACTCTTATCCCTTGTTGAACCCACCTGGCCGTGCATGAAGTCTGGGCACAGTCAGGCTCGGATTTTTATAAAAACCGAGGCCGTTGGAGCCTTATTTTGCAAAACAGTCCATGCCACCTACTAGGCTTCTCTACAACTTTCATGTTTTAAGTTTTCACAAATTCGGCCTCAAAGGGCCTTAAAACCAGCTTTCCATAGAATTGGCCAGTTTGTATCCGAACTGGTAGTTCTCTTGTTTTAGGTTGGTTTTACGTCCTAATCACGTAATCTAACTCAACCAGCCATCGCGGGAGCCTAAGATCACACATGCAGCGCTTTCTAACGTACCATTCCATCATTCACATAATCATACATTCACATTCAACATACTTAAGCATTTGGGGACATATAACCATGCAAACCCTAATTTCCATTCAACCAATCACATAAGCATGCATAATCTAAAATTTAAAACCACCTAAACACTAATATCAAGCACAACCCTAAAATTTCTAAACTATGGCATGAAAATAAATTGAGCTTATGCTCATACAATTCCAACATTGAAATACACTTAAATCTCCAAATTGAAACTTGAATTGAAAAGCCTAGGATCTAAAGAGGCTTACCTTACTCAATTCAAGAAGTTGACTCAAACTTTTCCCTTTTTTCTAGCACCACCACAACCGGCCTTCCCCTCCAATAGGGCCCCAAAATTTTTTTGAACCTTTGTTTGTGGTTCTAGCTCAAAATCCGACCACCCCCTTGCACCAATTCTCTTGCTCTACTTTTTTTTTTCTTCCTTGATTCGGATTTTTAGATGAAATGGGTGGAGAAATTTTTGGGCATGGTTTTGGGGAGTTTTCCAATTTTTTTGAAGCCAAAAATCCGCCCCCTCTACCCTATTCATAGCTGAAAATTAAATTAATTTTGGATTTATTTTTAATCCAAAATTTGCTTAGATACCCTTGGAACAAGAATAATTGCACAAAAATTTGCACAAATACCCTTCAAGTGGCCGGCCATATTGGTGCTAGGTGACATCCAAAGATTTTTCCAATTTTCTTTAATCAAATGATGTTATAAATCCAAGATAAGGTGATGTCATCTTAAGGCCTTGTTTAGCTTGTCTCTTAACATGCAGCCCACTTTTATGCTAACACAGATATTTTCAATACTGTTATTAACTAATAACAATATTTTATACTGTATTGCAGTCTAAAATTTATTTGTGTAAAAATGAACTGTATAAAATTTTTCTTATTTCTTGAAACCTTTCTTGCCCTTAATATCCTACTTGGTGTGCTTGATTTTTCTATAGTGATTTTAAATTCTATTCATGCTATCTTGTCCATAAAGACGGTTTTCACAGTATATTTCCTATACTGCTTATCATATTTCAGTACCTTCATCTATTTGACCTTTCTGGTCAACCTTTGACTTTTTTGGTCAAACTTTGACCAACATGAAATCATATAATTTTTCTTCCCTTTTTGCTCAAAGGTCCCATGTATGGCTAAGTAAACTGCTTATTGAGTCTCATAGCTAATTAAATGAGAACTCAAACATTTACTGATAAAATTATGAATTTCGCATTGATATTCACAATTTTCATAAAACATCACAAAAACATATAGTATGAACTTAAATTTCTTATATACGAGGAAATCATGAGTTCGTATAAATTTTTAGTTATTACAAGGTGTGATCTTTTAAGCGGTTTAACAAGTAATGGGTAGGCATAGTGAAGTTTACCCATATGGATAAGTTTATTTAAGTTGTGTTAAAAAAAATTTATTCTGAAATTTTCTGAAAGTTCAAGTATTAGAAACTAAGAAGTAAGTTAAGTAAGTAAAGTAACTGTAACGACCCACCTAGCACAGGCTATTACCATACATACATAAATACATATTGTACATATTTACTTTGCATAAATAGCGGGAATTTTTTTTTATATATAGCGCGCGAGCAATTAACCATAATTAAATAAAGATGTTCGAACACCAAATAATATACATAAAATGACAAAATGCGTAGCGGCTATCATTCCCACATTTCACAGTTCGCCCTGCCACACTCCCCCATCTTGCATCAGAGATTGCCCATAAGTTGCTTACCTACAGCATAGACGTAAGACGTGAGCTTTCGCTCAGCAAGTACAACATAAACATCCGCGACAACAAACAATACAAAACATAACTTAATTCAACATAACATAGCTTATTCTGGCATAATTATGCATGAACCATTTATACTTCATTATGCTTACTTATTCTTTCATAACATACTTTCATAGCTTATCTTAACTTTACTTGCTTATGGGCCCCTTAACATAAGTGTACGTATCATGGGGTGCAGCTATGGAGTGGTTGGGGTGGCCAACCCAGTCCAACTCAAACCATAGACCGAACCCGACCTACGAGCGGGTCGATCCAATACAGGCAAGCTTGCTTGCCAACATACTTGCTTTTCATCATCTCATACTTGATCTTGTTCTTACTTAAGAATTGGTGAACATGCCTCGTGATGTCACTCATACATAAGTCATAATCATATCTCAGACTTTGCATATCACACATCATAACATACATTAAATCATAAACTTGGTATATCACACATCATACCCTAGTATCACATTTTTCTAACATACATCAGATCATACATCATAACATACATCAAACATACTTTGGTAAGTATCACAACAAAAGCCTATGCTGTAGGCGGAGTTGTACTTACCTCGTACACTATGTCCAATGATGTGCTGTTCCAAGTCAGGATATCACAGCAGGCTACCTCCTGCTGTTCCAAAGGACATAGGTAAGGATTAAAAATGCTGGTGATCTAACCAACATTCATACTTAATCTTAGTTATATGTCCCCCCTTAAATCACGCTTGATACTTACTTAGTATCATTGATAATCCCTAGGGTTTAGGGCCTATCAAACATAGAGTGTAACTTGATAGGTTACTTAAAGTAACATTGGCTACTAAGCCATACATACATAAATAGTGTTAGGTTACCATTCCTGACCTTGGGCCTAAGCCTTTTTAAAAACACATCCCATTAGGTTACTCTAAGTAACCCTGATTTTTAGGCCCAACTAACATACTTAATATTTTGTTGGGTTACATTGGGTAACCCTTGGGCTTTGGGCCCAATCCAATAACTCGGTATCCTTCCCGGTTATTGTTCACCAAAACTTGGTTCAAAACTTCTTTTTCCTTGCTTTGGAAAAACTTAGGGTTTTATGTTTATTTTCCTCAAAAATCCTTGTTCATCTTATCAAAATTTGTAACCTTATGAGTGGGTCTTGTAAAAATTATTAATGATAGAAACTGCCTTTGGAACAGTTTGTTACTATTAATTTGTCAATGTATGTGCAAGAATGTCCTTTTCCTACTGTAACGCCACGAACCGTCACGCGTAGGGACGTCCTACTGCGCAGACGTGGGCCGTTACATTACTTGCTTAACTTACTTCTTAATTTAAAAAGCTTAAACTGCGGAAAATTCGGAGTAAAAATTTTTTTCTTTTCTTACTTTGAACTTAACTTATCTTCATGCATAATCATATGTACTCACTCGAGTACTGAGCTTTCATAATCATATTGAAAGCTAACATAATCATACCGTGGACCAATCCGACCTAATGCGGTTCGGTACAACACGAGGCAATTTGTTGCCATCATCCTTAAAGACCATTCCTTAACTCGTTCTTGAAAACAATTTCTTAAAAATAGTTTTCTTCTTGAAAACGGTTTCTTATCCATACTATCATTTTAACGTAACATAAAACACATCTTTCAAATATATTTTTCAAAACATATTTTACATAGCATAATTTCAAAACACGTGGCAGTGTCCATCCCACATTTCACAGTCTGTAGCGCCAGCCTTCACAGCATTGCATCACGTATCGCTGGTAGGTTGCTAACCTATAGCATGAACGTAAGTAATGAGCTTATGCCCAGTAAGTACAACGTGCAATCCGCAAAACATTTTAACAAAAGAATGCATTGACCGATTATGCTTTCTTGTGAATCAATTAAACTTTCATTTATTATCTTGATTCTATTTCCTTGAATATCATGTGTGCACGTACTGTGGTCTATAGCTATGGAGTGGCGGAAGGCAGGCAATCCAAACCAACTCAAACCATGAAACAAACTGTTTAACATGGAGTGATTGGGGCAGCCAATCCAACTCAGCCCAAACCATAGACTAAACCATTTAAACCCACCATTATGGCAAGTCGGTACGACACAATGACCTTAACTTGTCTTAATATGTGTTCTTACCATGTAGTTAATTATTAGTGAGCATGCTACATGATGTCACTTTATTAAAACATAACATAACACAAACCATAACATAAACGCCGTAACATAATCTTCATAACATAACTTTATATCATAACATAATCATCGTAACTTAACCATCGTATCATCATAACATATCATCGTAACATAACATCATACGTAGCATCGTAACATACATCATGCATATCAATTCATAATTTCTTGAAAAACATGTTATAAAAACATTTTGCCCATGCTGTAGGCGGAGTTATACTTAATTGTCGTCCTATGCTCTTGGTTAATCGTCAGAATCATGGCACGACAACAGTTCATATTCCTGTTTCCAAACAGGACGTAAGATAAGAGCCATAGACATTCTATCTTACCATAAATCATAATCATTAAATGTTGGTGTCCTAACCAACATTTATGAGTAGCCTTAGTTATATTATATGTTCCCTCCTATAACAATTTACGATAACTTGTTTGGTTACTTGCCGTAACCCTAGGCTCATGGCCCAACATACATAACCAACATCATGCTAGGTTACTTCTGGTAACCTTGGGTACATGACTTAACATTCTTGATCCATCATCTATTGGGTTATTATAAATAACCGTAGATCTTAGTTTATCATAATTTTTGGTATCTTATTGGGTTATGTTGGGTAACCCTTAAGGTGATAAACCTTGGTCAAACTTGGTCAACCAAAGTCAACCTTCCATGGTCAATCTTGGGCTTTGGGAGCCAAGCCCAATAACTCGGGTATCCTTCCCGGTTACCATCCGTTATTGTCTTGTTACTTAACCTTGGCTTTAAAATCCATTTTTCCCTTTGTTTCGGAAAATTTGTTGAATTTAACTTAAAAACCTTTGCTTAACTTATAAAATGTGTTAAGGGCTGAAAACTTTCATTGGAACAGTTCTCACAGTCAAAACATTGGGGTTTGGTGTAAAATAAAGTTTTCCTATATTGTTCTAGAAAAATCCTGTACACGTGCAGGAATTTCCTGCGCATGTATTGTTTTTCTGAAAATCCTGTGCTGGAATTTCTATTTCCTGCACAGTCTTTAGAATCCAAATTTTACTTTAAAATCAGTTCCGAATTTGATAAAACTTTCTTCATAAAAGTTGTAGATCTCGGATAATACTACAACTTTCATGTTTTGAGGAAAACCCAGTTTGGACTTTAACATGCCCTTATTCTTCGTTGAACTCACCTGGCCGTGCATAAATCCTGGGCACGGTCAGGCTCGGATTTTCATAAAAACCAAGGCCTTTGGAGCCTTATTTTGAAAAACGGTTCATGTTACCCTCTAGGAAAAACCATTTTCTACAAATTTGTAGTTTTGAGTTTCTTCAAATTCGGCCTCTAAGGGCCTCAAATTACCATTTCCAGAACACTGACCAGTCTTGACCCGAGACTGGCAGTTTCGGTTTAGATTGGTTCTTACGCAAAATTACGCGCACACTACCTCGACCGAACTCAGCGGGAGCCTAAGATCACACATGCAGCGTAATACTAACGTTATCACAATCATACAATCGTTCTAAATTCTATGGGAACATACAACAAACATGTAGTAGGCATACTCAAACCCATATAAGCATATCATCAAACATACATCAAAAAAATGTAAACTAGAGACCACCACCCTAATCAAGCATAATCAAGCAAACTTAATCTAGAGCATAGACATAATAGGTGAGCTTATGCTCTTACATTCAAACTCGGAAATACACTTAAATTTCCAATATAAAGCTTAAATCGAAAAGCTTAGAGCTAAAGAAGATTACCTTGATGAACACAAGGCTAGGCTAGGAGATTGGTTCATTTTTCTGCCCTTTCTCCTTGGCTGCCTATAACCGGTTTGCTCCTCCAATGAGCCCTAAAACTTGTTGGTCATGGGGTGGTTCTTCCTACAAAAATCCGGCTGTCCTAAACCCATTTTTTTTTTCTGCACTTTTCTTTTCTTTCTCTTCCTCTCCCATGGCCGGCCACTTGGCCTTTCATGGGTACCAAAATTTTCTCAACTATTTCCTTGTGGTTCTAGCTAGAAAACCGACCACTCAAGCTCACTTTTCTCTTTGGTTTTCAGCATTTTCTTTCTTTCCTTTCTTTTCTATGGCTCGGCCTTTAGGGTGTGTGGGTGAGGGAAAATTTTGCCATAGTTTTGTTAAGGCTACAAAACTTCCTTCAAAAATTGTGAACCAACATCACCTATTTATAGGTGAAAAACATGGTTTCTATAATTGCATAAAAGGGTCCAAGAGCAAAATATTTGCTCAAAACTCCTCCTAGGTGGCCGGCCATAGAGTAGCCTTGGTGGGCAAGTTTACTTGCTCACCAAGCTTTGCTTACCTCACCAATGACATCACTTGGATGACATCACCTTGATGACATCACACGCTTACATCACCTTGATGACATCATCTTGATGACATCACCTTGATGACATCATCAAGCAAATTTCTTGTTCTCCAAGCACACAAAATCCGGCCATAAGGAAGCCTTGGTGGGCAAGTTTACTTGCTCACCAAGTTTAGCTTACATCACCCTCGTGACATCATCCGCTTACATCATTTTGACGACATCATCTTGATGACATCATCAAGCCAATGGCTTGCTCACCAAGCCACAAACAACCGGCCATATGCATGCATGTGGAAGATAAGGAAAAATCTTTCCAAAAAAATATCTTTTCATGCTTATCTTATTCTTAATTCCTTGTTCCAATGTAATTAGGCTTGTAACCAATTTTTGGCCTAGTTGGAACCTTGGTTACGAATTTCCATGATTCTATAATTACATACTAATCCATCATTACTTACTTTTCTAAAATTGCACTTTGGTCCCTACGGACAAAATATTTACAATTTAGTCCCTGTAGGTCGCCAACTATGGCGGAGCCACTTGGCTTCCATTTCGTGCATAATTATCCACTGGATACTTAAAAATCCAATAATATAATCCTGCAGTCCATTTCCTTACCAACTTACATAATATCAATACTGTTTTTCACCAAAAACAGTATTATCACACTGGACTACAGTCCAAAATTCATCTGCGTGATAATTGGACTGCGTATCGGATTTTCTTAGGACCTAAAACTATTTAGTCCTTATCGCTCTAAAAATTGTGCTTGATTTTCTACGGTGGTCTCATAGCTTATTCTTACTAAATTGGCCGTAATGAAGGTTTTTCCGCAGTATAATCTCATACTGCTTTGCCGTATCTCAGCACCTTCATCTATTTGACCTTCCTGATCAACCTTTGACTTTTTGGTCAACTTTGACTTTTTTGGTCAAACTTTGACCAACATAAAATCATAAATTACCATTTTGCCCTTTTCCCTCAAAAGGCCATATGCTTGACTTAAGCAAACTATTGTTGAGTCTCGTAGCTAATTAAATGAGAACTCACACATAAACTGATATTCTGCTCAGATCATGAGCTTCATATCGACAAACAAGATTCAAACTTGAAATTTTCCTTGTCTAAAAGGAAATAATAGGTTCATTGAAATTTCGGGTATTACACCTACACTATTTTAGAAAATCCTATATAGGAATTTCCTTTTTCCTATACAGTTTTTGAAATCCAATTTTATTTAAAAATATAAGTCAAATATGAAAAATTTTTCTTCATAAAAGTTTTAGATCTTGAGAAACCCTAAAACTTTTGTGTTTTACTCGAGACCCAGATCGGTCTCTAACCTACTCATATATCCTGTTGAACTCACCTGGCCGTGCATGAAGTCTGGGCACGGTAAGGCTCGGATTTTTATCAAAATCGAGGCCGTCGGAGCCTTATTTTGGAAAACAGTCCATGCTAATCACTAGAAAAAACCGTTTCCTACAACTTTCATGTTTTAAGTTTTGTCAAAATTAGCCTCTAAGGGCCTCAAAATCTGCTTTCCAGAAAACTGACCAGTTTTTACCCGAACTAGCAGTTTTTCTTGTTTAAATTGGTTTTACATCCTAATCGCGAAATCTAACTCAACCAGCCACTGCGGGAGCCTAAGATCAAACATACAGTGCATTTCTAACGTAAGGTTTCATTAAACACAAATTAAATCCTATCCATGCAATCCATTATTGATTTTGGATCAACCAAAGTTTGCATAATTCTAGGTTGCACAAACCATTCAAACTTAACCTAGCAACCTATCATGGCATTCTAGATCATGCTTAAACCTATTTGGGGACATACAACATTAACGATCATCTAGCATACAAACCATAATATCAAGCAAGCATAAGTATAAAACCATGCAAAGCTTATAAATCAAACCACCCTTAACCTAATCAAGCACAAAAACCCTAATTTTTCTAAACTTGGCAATAAATCAAATTGAGCTCATGCTCTTACAATTCAACTTGAAATACACTTAAATTTCAAATTGATGCTCAATTTAAAAAGTTTAGGGCTAAGGGAGATTACCTTGATTGAATACCAACTTTGGCCTACGCTTGTTCTCTCAACCCCCCCCCTCCCCCCTTCCCCTCTGATTCCTTGCAACCGGCCTTTCCCCCTCCAATGGGTACCAAAAATTTTTGGTCACTTAGTGGTTGCTTAAACAAAGTCCGGCCACCCTCCAACACTTCCTTTCTTCACTTTTCTCTTTCCCTTTCTTTCTCTCCCACAACCGGCCATTTGGCCTCAAATGGATACCAAAATTTTTTCCAAACTTTTCCTTGTGTTCTAGCTCAAATCCAACCACTCCCCTTAAATTTTCCCTTTGAGTTTTTGATTTTCTCTCTTCTCTCTTACCTTCCCTATGCTCGATTTTTTGAGAGGAAAAATGGGCAAGGTTTTGCTAGATTTTCCAAATTTTGTGAACAAAAATGACCACCACCTCACACCTATTTATAGGTGTGGGAAAACTTCTTAAATTTCCCAAAAAGTCCCTAAAGAAGCAAGAAATTGCACAAAAGGATGCATAGGTGGCCGGCCATAGCTTGTCTAGAACACTCCATAATACTTTCCACAATTTGCTTAATTCCTTAATGATGTCATAATTTTGGGATTATATGATGTAAGCATCATTAAGGTTTGTTCGCCTTTTTCCTTAATAGACAGCCCATTTTTATGCCAAAACAGATATTTCCAATACTGTGTTCACTAAGACATAGTACTGTATACTGAACTGCAGTCCAAAATTTATCTGTGTAAAAATGGACTATATAAAAATTTTCTTTTTACTTAAAGCCCTTTTGGCCCTTGATATCCTATTTAATGTGTTTGATTTCTCTATGGTGGTTTTAAATCTTATTCATGCTATCTTGTCCGTAAAAATAGTTTTTCACAGTATTTATCCCATACTGCTTAACATTTTTCAGTATCGTCATACATTTGACCTTTCTAGTCAACCTTTGACTTTTTTGTTAACTTTGAATTTCTTGGTCAAACTTTGACCAACATAAAATCATAGAGTTTTTCTATCCTTTTTACTCAAAAGGTCACATGCTTGACTAAGCAATCATTTTTGAGTCTTATAAAATCATAAGAACTCACAAAACTCAATAAAAACCCTTAATCGGGCTCTTTCATAAATACCTTCGTGGTACAACTTAAATTTCTTTATAAGAAATCGTAATGTCATAAAATTCTAGTTGTTACAGTAA
>CM046374.1:23311619-23341257 GCA_025413025.1 Ficus hispida | reverse complement strand
AAATTCCTGTACAGGATTTTCTACAAACATACAGAAAAACTGTATTTTTACATCAACATTTCCTGTTTTGACTATGAAAACTATTTCAAAAGCAGTTTTCAGCCTTAAATGAGTTTTATAAAGTTTTACTTTGAAAACCTCGAATTTTGAAGTAAAACAAAAGATTTTCTAGCCAATTTTCCAAATTGGATTTAAAAGCTAAAGTGTAAAAACAAAAGATGACGAGTGGTAACCGGGAAGGATAACCGAGTTACTAAGGCTTAGGCTCGATAATAAGAATAGTAATTTAATACTAATCATATGGGTTTAATACCCAAGGTTACCTCAAGTAACCTAATGGGTCAAGATAATTAACCACAATCTCTAGGGTTACAATTAGTAACCTAGTAGT
The DNA here is from genome assembly GCA_025413025.1 of Ficus hispida. Classification (NCBI taxonomy): domain Eukaryota; kingdom Viridiplantae; phylum Streptophyta; class Magnoliopsida; order Rosales; family Moraceae; genus Ficus; species Ficus hispida. Next base: position 23,340,866 of record CM046374.1, on the reverse strand, counting down.
TGATCAAAGCTTGTAAAAGGACATATAACCATAATGTTGGAAAGGTTACCAACATTTTATAGGATTCTTATCCTATGTTCTTTCTAATAGCAGGAAGTAACCTGCAGTCGAGGTCAGAGTGGAAATCAACGAAGCCTGGATTACAATAAGTCAGGCAAGTATCGAACCTCACCTACAGTATGAAAATAGTAAATACTATTTTCATATATGCTATGTTAAAATGTACATGCTATGTTGTATGATGTTAAATGATGTTATGTGATGATATGCTATAACATGTTACATATTATGCCATGTTTTCTAAAATGTCATGGTTTTAAAAATGTCATGTTTCAAGAATGCCATGATATGGCAAATGTTAAAGTTTGAATATGACATAGTGACATCATGAAGCATGTTACTAATGTTAAATCATATGGTAAGATAATCAAGGAAGGTGTCGTACCAACCTCCCGTGATCGAGGAGGATACATGTTTAAAACCAGTTGTGACATTTACCTCTCGTTGATGCGTGAGGGTCACGTTTTAATTCCCAGAACTGTTAGGGCCTTGCAAACCCTAGCTTTGTCTGGAGGCTGCGCGCTTTCGGTACGTACACTATGGGCCCACATGTTGAGACAAGATAAGTTAAAGATTGAGTCTAAAATGAAGCATAAGACTTTCAATCAATCATAAATGGCTCATGCATAAGTTACATGATGATTGATATGTTTTAAAGATGATTAAATTATTTTTGTGAGATTATGTTTGTACTTGCTGGGCGAAAGCTCACTCTTATATTTCATACTGTAGGTAAAAAGCCTGCAGCTTAAATGGTGGGCTATGCGGACGATGCGGCGGGTGAAGGGCGGTGTGGGATACCACTACGCAAAATTTTCCGCAACCGCTTTTGAATCTCAAAAGTAAATTATGTTATGCAATATGTATGAAGTTTAAAGACTTAAGAAGATATCTTCAGTATAGTATGTATACATGATAAGTTTTTCTCTACAAGATAACTTATGTAAATATGTTTTAAAGAAAAAAAAAATTATTCTCAAATTTTCAAGTAAGATAAGTACAAGTAAGTATGGTGTCGACCCGGCTTGGGAAGTCGGGGCGTCACATTTTCCCAATCCAAATGTCGCAGATTAGAGTACGAATTGAAACCTAATCTGTATAATCTGATCCTTTATATAAATGTCAAGTGATAAAGTAAACTTTAAATCGTAAATCAAATTATCTTAAAAATTCAATAAAAGTGAGATAAACGATAGTTTAATCCAAAATAAACTCTAAAAAAATAATTAAAAAAAACTAAGAACTACGATGATTTGATTCCCATGTAGGTACAGTCACAAATTCCAAATTCCAAATTTCAAATCAAATTCTACAAAACTCTTTAATTCCTCATAAAGTCATATACCAAGGAGTTATCTAAACACAAAATTTAAATGTACGAACTATGTTGATCTCATTGCACAAAGTGTACGTAGGGAACCTAAAGTCTGTAGGTGCCGTTCAAAGTTAAAAATAAATAAAAATTTCTCAAAAGCGAAAGTGTGGTCATTCACCTAAAAAAATCCAAGATCCAAAATCCAAAAAACATCAATACGAGCTCATTCACCAATAGATCTATCAAATCCAAATTAACAAGATCTATCCCAAAATCCAGAGAGCTCATTTACCTAAAAAATACCCAAAATCAAAAATACCAAGCCTGTTCGCCAAAAATATGTATGTGAAAATACTACGTAAGTGCACGTAATTGAACAAGTAATATAGTAGTAAGTAGAGTATCGTATTCACAGGGATTGAATTACCAAAAATTAATTATAGAAAACAATCAAGTTAAAAACAAAAAGTGATTTGAATACTAAAATTATAAAAACTAAATATAAATGAATGGGTGTAATTAAAAATGAAAACAAAAGATAAAATGTGACAATATCAAAGGCTTAGATTGTGAATCAATGATGGGTGATGGCTAGAATTATTGATTTCCCCTTAGTTGCAAATCTGACTACAAATGCTATAGGAAATGCTGCAGCAAATTTATCCAGTCAACTAAAATTCTGCACTATCTTCTTCCGAAAGATGTTGTGCTTCCAGTTCTTCAAACCAAAATTAACATATTCCTATGCATCTCAGTTTTCCCAAACATAACATTAAGCGTCAATTTTAACATGTTGTACAAGAAAACAATATATTCCTATACCGTTCATTTATATTATCCAAGTTAAATCCAACCAAAATTAACCTTCCCAAAATTAATTTTAGTTTTTATATTCTATCAATTGATGGCCAGTCAATCAACAAAAATTAAACAATAACGAAACGCTTGAATAACCCAAATAAGATTCACTGCACAATTAACTCAATATCTAAATCTTCATTGCAACCTTGGTTCCATCAATAATCCTAGCTAGAGGATTTAGTTCATGTTCAAATTAAAGAAATTACAAATATAAATCTCACTCCACATATTCATCAATTCAATGAAAGAAAATCAAAAGATTAAGAAAAGGGTTAGAAAGGACTGAGAAAAGAAATGGAAAGGTCTTCAGCGCAAATGAAATCTTTTCCTTTAGCCGAAAAGCCCCAACTGTGAAAGCTGTCCCAATCTCCTCTCTTTCGTTCTCTCTTTCTCCTCTCTGAATTCTCTGTCTTCGGCTCTCTGCCTTTTTTCTCCTAAAACGGCTGCCCCTTTTAATTGTTAACTTTCCCTTTTTATTCCAATCCTCCCAAAAGATGCCCTAGCTCCACGTGCCCTCTTTGTTGCTAAGTTTGGTAACTTTTTCACAGCTGTCATGCACAAACTTAATGAATAAATGATTCTTTGCCAGCTGTAAAGCAGGACTGGGGTCCACATGTTTTTCTTCTAATTCTACACTAGTGTAACTTTGCTGTATCAATGCTATAGCATTATCTGCAGCAATCTGATGCATTTCAGCTACCAATCTCGTTATTTCTTCTAATCCAACGGACCTCCACTCCTTTGACATCGTAGGTTCCACTGCAAAATAACATCAAAATTAAACATAATAAATATTCCGAAAACCAAAATTAGCTACAAATCTTTACCCATCCTCTAACTAAAACAAACTAATTAATATTATATAAAATACTAAAACTAAGACATATTATCTTGAAATAACAATAATTAACAAGCTTAAAAGCATGTTAAATAACTCTATTTCATAGAGTTATCACACCCCCAAACTTAAATCATTGCTCGTCCTTGAGTAATGCCAAAATAAACACAAAACACAACACACAAAAAGAAAAAGTCAAAACACAAAACAGACAATTGCTCTGAATGCCAAACAAGTTGATTCTCCAATCTCAGAAGCGCTTCTTAATTTCCAGCTCATAGTCAAAATCCGCATTCATTACGTATCAGTATCCATTCTAACTGAATTCACTCCTAAATGAGATTTCTCTAAAAGTGTATGTGTGCGACTATAGTTAAGCATCCTTGAATTACCCAGGTCATCCAAACCAAGATCATTGAGCTTAGTTAATGATTCAATAGGCTGACTGCATAACTCCTTCTCCACTAGTAGTAATTTACCAAACACCTGAGATTAAACATGTTCTACTGATTATTGCTTAAGGCTTGTACAGGGTGTATGCTTTTTCTTTTTTTTTTTAATCTTCATGTCACTGTTACCTTTTTACGCGAATGTCAACATTGGTGATGAAGACACCCGGTTACTCAGCAACGTCACTAATCAAATTTGCTATAGCCTACTCATATTCAGAACCACTTTTTGACGCAAAAGTACACATGGGGCTCATGTTACTCCTGGTTACTAGGCAATTCCAAATAGTAGAATAGGTTTTTTTTTTTTTTTTTTTTTTTTTTTTTTTACCCCTCAAATAACAACCCTTTTTGAAATATCCATAATCTAAACAAATATCAATTCATCCTAGGATACTTGGCTCCTTACTGCTTCGCCTCGAAGGTTTCATATAATCAGTTCTCAAATCCTAAACTCTCACCGTGATTTAAAATTTCCTAAGTTTTTCAATGAAACACAAAGCTATAGTATGATGTGCATCATTTAAGCAATCTCATTTAAGGAGCAAACCAATAATAAACATCAACCATACTCAACTCATACCAATTCATTCCATATTCTGAGAATTTCAAAACACTATTACTCTTCATAGAATTTCCTCAAACTAAATTTTCTATAGCAATACCAGAGCAAACAAAACATACTAATTTTTTTAATTTTTTTTTTTAGACAAAACAAAACAAACTCATATCAACAAATCAAACTCCCTACCCCCAAACTTAAAATCAGCAGTGTCCTCACTGGTGGAACAAAACAACACAAAACAGAACAAAAACAACAAAACAAAACAGAACATTATAAAACTAAGAAAAAGAGAAAGGTAGAAACTCCCTGGTTAAATGGGTAGCTGGTGCCTCCCTTGGTTGGATCGGTAGAAATAGTGGGAAGTGCACAGCCAATTGGTGGAATCAATGGCGCAGTCGGTGGAGTCTGGTTGGCGTTGAAGTGAGTTGGTGGCTGGCATGGGCTCGATGCTTGGTCGGCGCTGAAGAAGAAAACAAAAGGGAATTTTTTTTTTTGGTGCAGCATTGCTGTAGCATTTCCCGCAGCATTTTAAGACAGATTGCTCTCCAGTTCTGCCCGATTTTGCTGCAGCTTTGCCGTAGCATTTCCCGTAGCATTTTAATACAGATTGCTCTCCAGTTCTGCCCGATTTTGCTGCAGCTTTGTTGTAGCAATCTGATTCATCATAAAGAAATGCTGTAGCGAAATCACCAGAATCGGCTGCAAACCTTGCACCAAAGAAATGAAAAGAAAAATAAAAACTTAAGAGCAGAATGGAACAAAAATTAGACTAAAAATAAATAAAAATAGCAAATCAAATGTAATTAAAGAAATTGAGAATATAGGGTTGCCTCCCTCAAGCACTTGTTTTACAGTCTTCAGCCTGACTATGCGGTATTTCAGGCATCCTATAGCGAGATAGAAGGATTCTGACGGCTGAAACCATCACCCCAGTAGTGTTTAAGTCGCTGTCCATTAACCTTGAAAGTTCTCCCTGAGTTCTCTGCCGCATGTCTTTCTGAAAAATAATTTTTTATACAGCAAAACCTCCAAAGTGCAGCGGATGTCCTGTGAATCCAATTTTTTTTTTCGCTTTCTCTTTCTGCTACCACTATCCCTTAAGAGTGTAGGTAGAGGTTTTAGTTCCAACGCTGGTGGTTCTTCGATAGATGATTTATGTGATTTGAGGGTCCTTTCTAATAACTCAAGGGACTCAAATTGCTTCCTAACTCTAGCTGCTGTATGCTTGCTCTCCATCCAAAAGACTTGATTATGATTGGTTCCCTCATCCATTTCAGTATTAGCCAGGTCATCTGCCTTTGTCAGTTTAGTAGAGCATGACTTCTCAAATTCCCCAACCACTAGTGAATCTAAGACAGTGATGGCCAAACATTCCTCAACATCGTCAGCAAAAGGCATCGCCTTAAATACGTTGAAAGTAACCTGCTGATCATGAACTCTTATAGTCAACTCGCCTTTCTGCACATCTATTAATATTCTGCCTGTGGCCAAAAATGGTCTTCCCAGAATAATCGGCACCTCCTTGTCTGCTTCATATTCCATAACAATGAAATCCACTGGAAAAATAAATTTGTCCAACTTCACGAGCATATCTTCAATTTTCCCTTCTGGATGAGCAAATGATCTATTAGCTAATTGGAGAGTGACTGTTGTAGGTCTTGCTTCCCCAATTCCAAGCTTTTTAAAGATAGACATATGCATCAGATTTATACTTGCTCCTAGATCACATAATGCCCTTCCAAAGTACCGATTCCCAATGGAGCATGGTATGGTGAAACTGCCAGGATCTTCCAGCTTAGGTGGCAGCTTGTTCTTCAATATCGCACTGCACTCTTCAGTTAGTGCCACCATCTCGAACTCATCTAGCCTTCGTTTCTTCGAAAGAATGTCTTTCATGAATTTAACATAGCTAGGCATCTGTTCCAAAGCATCCACAAGTGGAATGTTGATGTGCAGCTGCTTAAACACATCTAAAAACTTTCTGAATTGCTTGTCCTGCTTTTGATTCTGAAATCGTTGTGGAAATGGTGGTGGAGGTCTCTCTGATCTGCTCTGCTGTAGCATTTCGCTCTACTACATCATCCTGATTTTCTTTGCTACTGTTTCGCTCTGCCGTAACTTTCTGATCTGCTTCATTTTCTGATTGTGGACTTGGCTGATTTTGGATTGAAGAGGGTTCTGTATCTTGAGCAGGTTGTCGGATTGGTTGATCAACTTGTCTGCCATTCCGAAGTGTAATAGCCTTGCAATGCTCATTGCCATCTCTTATGGGGTTCTCCGTATCGCGAGGAAGCGATACTCGGGGCCCTATTGTTCAAAGCATTAGCTAGCTGCCCCACCTGATTCTCCAAACTCCTCAGTGATGCAGCTTGACTCTGAATAATGACTGATTGATTCTAAATGATCGCATCATTCTTCGCCATGTATTCCTTGAGTAGTGCCTCAATAGGATTCGGTTGTTCTTGAAGCGGATGTCTTTGTTGCTGCTGTTGAAAACCTGGTGGGTGTGTTGGTTTATTCAGCCTTGCTGAAGAACTAGTTCCCTGATCACCCCATGAAAAATTCGGATGCTGCCTCCACCCTGGGTTAGCTGGGCAATTCTCAAATGAATGACCTTTACCACAATAAACACACACAACTTCCACTGCCTGCACCGAATTTGCCCCTGCTACCATATTCATGGACTTCAATATGTTGGACAATGAAGATACTTGAGATGTCAAAGCTGTAACGGCATCTACCTCATGAACTCCCGCTACATGCCTTCCTGTAGAAACTCTCTCAGTAGGCCACTGGTAGTTGTTATTAGACGTTCTCTCCAAAATCTCGTAAGCTTCATTGTAAGACTTCATCAAAAGGGCTCCATTTGCAGACGCATCCACCATACTCCGAGTTTGAGCATTAAGACCATTGTAAAAAGTTTCCATTTGGATCCAATGGGGGAGTCCGTGGTATGGGCATTTTCTAAGCAACTCTTTAAAACGCTCCCAAGTTTCATAGAGAGCCTCTCCATCTACTTGCTGAAACGATGTGATGTCATTCCGTAGTTTGGCATTTTTGTTCGGAGGAAAATACTTCACCAAAAATTTTTCAGCCAAATCATTCCATGTTGCTACTGAATCTGGTGGTAAAGAGTTCAACCAGGCTCTAGCTCTATCTCGTAGAGAATAAGGAAATAATTTGAGTCGAAGCGCTTCTTCAGTTACACCATGAAGCTTGAAGGAATCACTTACTTCCATAAACAATCTCAGGTGAGGATCTTCAGTAGGCATCCCGCTGAATTGGCCCACTGTTTGGAGCATCTGAAACATCACAGGCTTCAACTCAAATTGTTGGGCTTGAATTTCCGGTCTAACAATACTAGGATGCAGCCCGTGCAACATAGGGACAGCATAATCCCTTATTGCCCTGTCTCTGTCATCTGCCATTGCTGTAGCATTGTTCGCAACGTTATTTTCTACTACACCTTCAGCTCTTCCTTCCATTCTAGCAGCACCTAGTTGTTCTCTTCTTCTTGCTCTGAAAGTTCTTTCAATTTCTGGATCAAGGGGAATTAAATCTGTGTCCCTCGGCCTGTTAATGCAAGAAAACCACACCTGCAAAGACAAAAGTTAGAGTTTAATTAAAGAAAGAATAGCAAAATAAAAGTAAAATAATTGGTTTCTATAATAGCAATTTTCAATAATACCAATCCCCAGCAACGGTGCCAAAAACTTGTTCGCCAAAAATATGTATGCGAAAATACTACGTAAATGCATGTAATCGAACAAGTAATATAGTAGTAAGCGGAGTATCGTATCCACAGGGTTTGAATTACCAAAAATTAATTATAGAAAACAATCAAGTTAAAAACAAAAAGTGATTTGAATACTAAAATTATAAAAACTAAATATAAATGAATGGGTGTAATTAAAAATGCAAACAAAAGATAAAATGTGACAATATCAAAGGCTTAGATTGTGAATCAATGATGGGTGATGGCTAGAATTATTGATTTCCCCTTAGTTGTAAATCTGACTACAAATGCTATAGGAAATGCTGCAGCATAGTTATCCAGTTAACTAAAATTTTGCACTATCCTATTCCGAAAGATGTTGTGCTTCTAGTTCTTCAAACCAAAATTAACATATTCCTATGCATCTCAGTTTTCCCAAACATAACATTAAGCGTCAATTTTAACATGTTGTACAAGAAAACAATATATTCCTATACCGTTCATTTATATTATCCAAGTTAAATCCAACCAAAATTAACCTTCCCAAAATTAATTTTAGTTTTTATATTCTATCAATTGATGGCCAGTCAATCAATAAAAATTAAACAATAACGAAATGCTTGAATAACCCAAATAAGATTCACTGCACAATTAACTCAACATCTAAATCTTCATTGCAACCTTGGTTCCATCAATAATCCTAGCTAGAGGATTTAGTTCATGTTCAAATTAAAGAAATTACATTATAAATCTCACTCCACATATTCATCAATTCAACGAAAGAAAATCAAAAGATTAAGAAAAGGGTTAGAAAGGACTGAGAAAAGAAATGGAAAGGTCTTCAACACAAATGAAATCTTTTCCTTTAGCCGAAAAGCCCCAACTGTGAAAGCTGTCCCAGTCTCCTCTCTTTCGTTCTCTCTTTCTCCTCTCTGAATCCTCTGTCTTCGGCTCTCTGCCTTTTTTCTTTGAAAACGGCTGCCCATTTTAATTGTTAACTTTCCCTTTTTATTCCAATCCTCCCAAAAGATACCCTAGCTCCACGTGCCCTCTTTGTTGCTAAGTTTGGTAACTTTTTCATAGCTGTCATGCACAAACTTAATGAATAAATGATTCTTTGCCAGCTGTAAAGCAGGACTAGGGTCCACATGCTTTTCTTCTAGTTCTGCACTAGTGTAACTTTGCTGTATCAATGCTATAGCATTATCTGTAGCAATCTGATGCATTTCAGCTATCAATCTCGTTATTTCTTCTAATCCAACGGACCTCCACTCCTTTGACATCGTAGGTTCCACTGCAAAATAACATCAAAATTAAAGATAATAAATATTCCAAAAACCAAAATTAACTATAAATCTTTACCCATCCTCTAACTAAAACAAACTAATTAATATTATATAAAATACTAAAACTAAGACATATTATCTTGAAATAACAATAATTAACAAGCTTAAAAGCATGTTAAATAACTCTATTTTATAGAGTTATCAAAGCCCCAAACAAATTAAGAACTACAAGAGCCTTGATCCCTCAATATGTTTTGTAGGCAGCCCCTTCAAATTTTTCCCAAGTGCAGGCGCAATACAAAAAAACTTGAATTGCCCCTTAAACGACACAAGTAATTTTCACATTTTCACAATTGGAATCAAAAGGTTTTCCCTTACACCTAGAGATTGTAATTAAGAGGTTATTTTTATAATACTCAATGGGTCAAATTTAAAAAACAATGAACTCCTATGCTACCAAATCCTAGCATAGATGGAATTATGTTGTGTGTAGAACATTATTATTTTAGTTTTGGTGTTTATTTTTACCGCAACATTTAGTAATTATATAAATAAAATACTGCAAATCATGTAAAGTTTTTAAAGACCAAATGAAAAATTCATCGGACATGAAAGTCTCTACTCGGGCATGATTGGCCCCGTTTCAGTACGTGACGGAGTGCTAACGGCTGTGAAGAAAGGGGGGGAAAAATGATGAAAGAAAAGGGCGAAAAAGTCATTCGCGGCTGATGGAAAAGTAGCGAATCGGCGGCTACGAAAAAAAAGGCAGTTAGGCCTACCAGACTGTGACTATTCTATTTTGTTCTTTTTTCTTTTTTCTTTTTTTTTTTTTTTTTCAGTTCTAACTAATTCTCTTTGTTAGGCCCACCTGACTGTGACTATTCAATTTTTATGATTTTCGTTATTTAAGAAATTGTTTCTAATGAGTCGATTTGGTGAAATCTATATGATTTGATGTTTTAATATTTTAATGATTTGACTATTTGATCTTTGTCTGTTTGTATTTTAAGTTAATTTAATTTTTTCTCTCTCTTTGTCTAGAGTACTTGAAATATGTCTACTTTGATTATTCAAATAATTTAAGGGCTGAAGTTTTAGAAAATTGTAGCATATTATAAATAGTTACTTTTGAAGTTTATTTCAGTTTTTTACAAAGATAATAAATTATAACATATTTTAAGGTAAATCTTTAGATTTTTTAGTAAATTTATGGAGTAAATAACATATTTAGAATAATAGATTTTTTATTGTTAATAAAAAATTTGTGTACTGTTTTAGGTTAGAGAGAGAGTGAGAGAGAAAGGTGGAGGAGGAGGGTTATTTTTGGTTTGTATGTGGTTATAAATCTAATTATGTTATTTATTATTATATTTAAAATTTTACTATATTATTTACTATTATTCTTTTCAAAAATACTAATTATCTCTTTTTCTTTGGTTTATTTCAGTAATTAATAAGCATGCAATTCTCGTGAAAATTGTTAAACGTGTGTGGGTAGAACTTATCTCCAAAATATCATATTAAAAAAAGATGATGTTCAATCCACATACAAGTACCATAACGACTCAAAATTTACAATCTAACATTAATGAAACTTCATTCTACATTTAATTGCTTATTCAATTGGTACACTTGTAAAAATTATAAAATACATGCCCGTCAAATTGCCTAATGGTGAATTGAACAAGTGGGGATTGTGGTGGTGAATGATTTCTTTGGTCACAGACTTTGTGAGAATTGTCAATTTCCTTTCTAATTGATAAGTAAGAGCATCTTCATTGTAATACTAAATAAATGTACCAATGATAAATTTTGATATTTGGATGAAAAAAGTACTCTATCATATAGTGCTAACTTTCATTCCAAATTTTCCTGATGATAAACTTTATGACAAATTTACCATACATTTTTACAACTTTCAAAGAACAATAATAATGACAAAAAGTATAAATAGAAGAATGCATTGGAGTATAAAGTAAACTATTTTGTTACAAACATAATATTGACATACATAAATACATTGAAGATGGTCTAATAGGGTGGTGATTTGGCACCATAGCTGGGTATCTTTTGAGGTGGTCGCTGAATCAATTATCTTTGGTTTACGGATGACAATATCCAGTGCAAAACTGCAAGATCAACTATCTTTTGGTTGTGGATCAACAGATATGTATGCAATTAAGAAGGTGTTTGTTAGAATAAGGTGGTTATATGGTAACCGTGTTTTGATATTAAGACATTATTATTAAATATTTAAGCGATTATTGTCAGCAAAGGCGGCAGCGAGATTGACAAACAAAGAAAATGAGACTGAAATTATGGCTATCACGAAAGAGAGATAGCCGACAGAGTTATGGAGGGAGAGAGACACTGAAATTAGAGAGAGAGAGTGGGGTGGAGGAAGAGAGATTGAGAGTGCGTGAGAGAGACGGGGGTTGGCAAACTGAGAGAAGGAGAAACAGAGAAAATGAGAATAGTGAGGGTATATATGTCAATTTGATTTTAGTTATTAAATCATTGTGTGTTTTTTTTTTTTTCTAATTTTTTTTATTGAACTTGGTGGTAAGGGATTTGATCTTTTCTTGGAAACGCTGCCTCAGACACACCACTACTGCCGTCATCTTAGATCGCACCTGGAACCATCACCATCGCTCACCGCTATGCCAATCACTCGCTGGGCCTCTCTCTGGTCACGCTCGCTTGGTCGCCGATCACTGCTTATCTATTGATGGGTCACCGCTTGCTGGGTTGCTGCTCGTCACTCGTTGCTCGCTCGTTGGGTTATGAGTCATTGGTTGCTATTTTCAAGCAGCACGTGAGTTAGTGCTTCTTTTTCTTTCTTTCTTTTTTCAAAAGGAAAGAAAAGAAAAAATATATATTAAAAAATTTATAAAACAGAAAAATATATATATTTACAAAAAAAACAAGGCAAAAGGAAAAAAAAAAAAAAGATGAAATGAAAAAATATTGAATCATCAGGGACAAAATCAGTTCATGTAATCGTCCAATCAAAAAGAGGTATTAGGCGATGAAATATCCTCATCAAAGCAGTCCAAAGTTGAGTCTCAAAAAGAAAAAAAAGTTAGTTACCAATTCTTCTAAAAGCTTAAGCTGTTAGGAGGTACGCCAACAATATATTTATGTTTCAACACTCCTTCTCATGTACAGGCCAGACACGGGTCAACGTACGGACAAATATTAATTTCAAAAGTCCAACATAAATTATAATTAAGAAACCCGGAATATATTAAAGACCCAACACACAAATAATATAAAAAAGGATTATAAAGAGTACATTTGTAAGGATTTTAACTTCTCACCTCCCTTTCTGATATCATGTCAGTTTACCAATTTTTTCAAAAACTTAAATTATTAGAAGGTGAGCCAACAATATATTCGTAAGTCAACACAATCAGAATTAGAATCCAAAATTCCTAACATATTGCAAAAACAAAAAGAACCAAAACCAGAAATAACATTTTGAATGCCTAGAACATGGAATTTAGCCCAAAAAAACAACGTACGTTTTGCTCAATGGCCGGTTTTCATTTAAAAGTCAATATTTTTTGTACCAAATCCGACAACGTGAAAAGATCCCATAAAAATCAGTCACAAATCGGACTATACATATATACAACACGTGTATAGTCCGATATCAGTCACAATCAACTAAACGTTGTTACAGGGTTATTAGTGCGTAGGAAAAGAGAACTACTGTTTGTTTTTACAGGGTTTGAATTCCAACCAAACGTGCCAGATTTTTATTAACATGCTATAAACGTTTTTTCTTTCTATACAATAATACATGTACCTCTCGGGCGTTTGTAATTTAATGATGCGTGTCGCCATCTCGGGCAGGTGGCCCTCGAGCCTTGTCGGCTCCGGCAACACCCATCACCCGTCGGTCGTCACTATTCCTCACCATCGCCTTCTGGCGGCGGAGCTCGATAGTAGATCCTCGACAAGTAAAGTCACAATTTTTGTTCACTAGCCAGCACTATATACCTCTTAGCGTCAAGGTAAAACCATAGTCCCTCGCCATGATAACCATCTACCAAGTGGGAATGAACTTCTAGAATATGTGTATACCAAGTGGGTCCCTAATGGGCCTTGGAAATGGGCACTAGTTGTTGTTCAGCCCAAGTTCCACCACCATGTGGGCTTAACTCCACGGAAACTGAATAGAGGGACTGCCGGACGTTTTCAAATGTAGATTGAGATTTGTCATAAAACAAAGAAATGATTACACAACCCCTACATTTTCATAATCCCGTTTTAAAATATATCATTTATTTTGTTCATATTACGATAGTATCTACTTTTAACAAAAATAAAATTTGTAATACGCAGTCTGCCCTTTTACCACATTTAACCTCATTCCTCCTTTATTCTTATTCGTTTTTTTCCCTTATCTATATTTCCTTATCATGAAATTATGATATTTACTAACATAAATGCATTTTCTTACTTTTCCACTATTTTTCATGTCGTAATAGCGTTGTTATGATAAACAACCCATCTTTATCAAAAAGATAAGCCGAATAAAAAAGTTTGTACGCAAAAATGCAAAACCTATTATCCGTTTAATTTTTTTTTTTATCATAATTCTCCTATTTATGTAACGCCCCGAACCGTCACGCGTAGGGGCGTCCTACTGCGCAGACGTGGGCCGTTACATTACTTGCTTAACTTACTTATTAATTTAAAAATCTTAAACTGCGGAAAATTCGGAGTAAAATTTTTTTTTTCTTTTCTTACTTTGAACTTACCTTATCTTCATGCATAATCATATGTACTCACTCGAGTACTGAGCTTTCATAATCATATTGAAAGCTAACATAATCATACCGTGGACCAAACCCAACCTAGTGTGGGTCGGTACAACACGAGGCAACTTGCTTGCCGTCATAATTGAAAACCATTCTTTAACTCGTTCTTGAAAACAATTTCTTAAAAATAGTTTTCTTCTTGGAAACAGTTCCTTATCCATACTGTCACATAACATAAAACACGTCTTTAAAATATATTTTTCAAAACATATTTTACATAGCATAAATTCAAAACCCGTGGCGGTGTCCATCCCACATTTCACAGCCTGTAGCACCAGCCTTCACAGCTTTGCATCACGTATCGCCGGTAGGTTGCTTAACCTACAGCATGAACGTAAGTAATGAGCTTATACCCAGTAAGTACAACGTGCAATCCGCAAAACATTTTTAATAAAGGAATGCATGAACCAATTAGGTTTTCTTATGAATCGATTAAATTTTCATTTATTATCTTGATTCTTATTTATTTGCATATCATGTGTGCACATACCGTGGTCCATCACCATGGAATGGCTGGAGGCAGCCAATCCAAACCAACTCAAACCATGAAACAAACTGTTTAACATGGAGTGATTGGGGCAGCCAATCCAACTCAGCCCAAACCATAGACTAAACCATTTAAACTCGCCATCATGGCAAGTCAGTATGACACAATGACCTTAGCTTATCTTAACATGTGTTCTTACCATGTAGTTAATATTAGTGGACATGCTACATGATGTCACTATATTAAAACATAACATAACATAAACCATTACATAACCGTCGTAACATAAATCATCATAGCATAGCATCGTAACATAGTATCTTATCATATACGTCATGACATAAACCTCATAACATAGCATCATAACATTTCATCTTATCATAAACATCATGACATAAACCTCATAACATAGCATCATAACATTTCCTCTTATCATAAACATCATGACATAAACCTCATAGCATCACAACATAGTATCATATCATAGAGTAAGTACCATAAATCATCAACATATGATTTCTTGAAAAACATGTTCTTTAAAAACATTTTGCCCATGCTGTAGGCGGAGTTATACTTACTTGTCGTCCTATGCTCTTGGTTAATCGTCCGAATCATGGCACGGCAATAGTTCATACTCCTGTTTCCAAACAGGGTGTAAGATAAAAGTCATACACATTTTATCTTACCATAAATCATAATCATTAAATGTTGGTGTTCTAACCAACATTTATGAGTAGCCTTAGTTATATTATATGTTCCCTCCTATAACAACTTACGATAGCTGTTTGGTTACTTGCCGTAACCCTAGGGTTTATGGTCCAACATACTTAAATAATATCAAACTAGGTTACTTCTGGTAACCTTGGGTACTAAGCCCAACAATTCTTAATCCATCATCTATTGGGTTATTACAAATAACCATAGATCATAATTTTCGGTATCTTATTGGGTTATGTTGGGTAACCCTTAAGGTGATAAACCTTGGTCAAACTTAGTCAACCAAAGTCAACCTTCCATGGTCAAACTTGGGCTTTGGGAGCCAAGCCCAATAACTCGGGGTATCCTTCCCGGTTACCATCCGTTATTGTCTTGTTACTTAACCTTGGCTTTAAAATCCATTTTTCCCTTTGTTTCGGAAAATTTGTTGAATTCAACTTAAAAATCTTTGCTTAACTTATAAAATGTGTTAAGGGCTGAAAACTGCCATTGGAACAGTTCTCACAATCAAAACATTGGGGTTTGGTGTAAAATACAGTTTTCCTATATTGTTCTAGAAAATTCTGTACACGTGCAGGAATTCCTACTCATGTATTGTTTTTCTGAAAATCTTGTGCTGGAATTTCTATTTCCTGCACAGTCTTTAGAATCCAATTTTTACTTTAAAATCAGTTCCGAATTTGATAAAACTTTCTTCATAAAAGTTGTAGATCTCAGATAATACTACAACTTTCATGTTTTGAGGAAAACCCAGTTCGGACTTTAACATGCCCTTATTCCTTGTTGAACTCACCTGGCCGTGCATAAATCCTGGGCACGGTCAGGCTCGGATTTTCATAAAAACCGAGGCCTTTGGAGCCTTATTTTAGAAAACGGTCTACGCTGTCCTCTAGAAAGAACCATTATCTACAACTTTGTAGTTTTGAGTTTCTTCAAATTCGGCCTCTAAGGGCCTCAAATTAGCATTTCCAGAACGCTGCCCAGTCTTGACCCGAGACTGGCAGTTTCGGTTCATAAATTCGTTTCTCGTCCTAAAACGCGCACACTACCTCAACCGACCACAGCGAGAGCCTAAAGTCACACATGCAATCATTTCTAACGTTCCAATCCATCATACATTCCATCTTAAACCTATAGGAACATATAACAAACACTTGATAGGCATACTCAAAAACCCATAAGCACATCATCAAACATGCACCAAAACCATAAACTAGAGACCATCACCCTAATCAAGCATAATTAAGCACTTAAAAGTGAGCTTATGCTCTTACATCCAATGCTGGAAATACACTTTAAATTTCCCAAATTTAAAGCTTAAACGAAAAGTTTAAGATCAACGGAGATTACCTCGATGCACACAAGGCTAGGCTAGGGGTTTGGTGCATTTTTCTCCTTTCTCCTTGGCTGCCCATAACCGGCCATTCTCCTCCTATTCCTAGCATTTTTCTGCTTTTCCAGCTTATCCATAACCGGCCATTCAAGCCAAAAAATTGGGTTTCCAATTTTTTTTTCCACTCTTTCTTTTCTTCCTCACAAAATCCGGCCATTTCATTTTTTCCTCTTGGGTTTCGGTTTCTAGGGAGGTTTTAGAGAAAATTGGGCAGAGTTTTGGGATGATTTTGGCTGCCAAAAACCGCCCCCCTCATGCCCTATTTATAGCTGAAAATTAATTAAATTTTGGATTTATTTTTAATCCAAAATTTGCTTAAATACCCTTGGAACAAGAATATTTGCACAAAAATTTGCACAAATACCCCTATGAGGTGGCCGGCCATTATGGATTGCTTGGAGCCCAAATTTTCTTACCTCACCTTGATGACATCATCATGCTTACATCACCTTGATGACATCATCTTTTCTTAAATTTGCATTTTAGTCCCTAAAGGACAAAATATTTGCTCATTAGTCCTCATAGGTGGCCGGTCATTAGGAAAAGTTTGGAGACCAAGTTTGCTTACCTCATCATGCTTATGTCACCTTGCTTACATCATCATGGTAATTTCTTAAAATTACACTTTGGCCCCTAAATGCAAAAATATTTGCATTTTAGCCCCTAAATGTGGCCGGCCATTTAATGCTAGGTGGCATCCAAATATTTTTCCCACTTTTCTTTAATCAATAATGATGTCATAAATCCAAGATAAGGCGACATCATCATAAAGCCTTGTTTGGCTTTTCCTTTAAAATGCAGTCCACTTTTATGCTACACAGATATTTTCAATACTGTTATTAACTAATGACAGTATTTTTACACTGCACTACAGTCCAAAATTCATCTGTGTAAAAATGAACTGAATAAAACTTTTCTTATTTCTTAGAACCTTTCTTGCCCTTAATACCATACTTGGTGTGCTTGATTTTCTAGGGTGGTCTCATAACTTATGCTTGCTAAATTATCCGTAATGAAGGTTTTTCGCAGTATAATTCCATACTGCTTTGCTATATCTCAACACCTTCATCTATTTGACCTCCCTGGTCAACCTTTGACTTTTCGGTCAACTTCGACTTTTTCGGTCAAACTTTGACCAGCATAAAATCATAGAATTTTCCTTCCCTTTTTGCTCAAGGGTCAGATGCATGACTAAGCAAACTGCTTATTGAGTCTCATAGCTAATTAAACGAGAACTCAAACATATACTGATATTTAACTCAGATCGTGAGTTTTATATCGACATCCAAGAGTAAGACTCGGGATTTTCCTTGTCTAAAAGGAAATCATAGTTTTATCGAAATTTCGGGTATTACAATTTATTACTATCATCGTATGTTCATTTTCATGTCGTAGTAGTGTCATTGTGATTGGTAAGCCATCTTTATAAAAAAGATAAGCCAAATAAAAAAGGTTTGTATGCGTGAAATGCAAAACATATTCCCCATTTAACTATTTCAAAATTATCCTATTTATTTATCACTGTGTGTTCTAGGTCCTATTTTCCAATTATAATTAATGGGATTAGTTGATGTCTTTTTAACAATTTTTGTTTTCTTTTCTAACCAGTTTTACTTGTTTATTTTAAATTTTTTATGAAAGGATAATGTTATCTTTATAGGTCTTAGAAATTCTTACAAATAGATGTAAAAACTAGACATTTTTTAAAACATGAACTATCATTTAGACATTTACGTAAATAACTCATAACTAGCAATATTATCGTCATGATCTGTTTTCCTACATAGTGTCTCCACCTCACTCAAGCCACTTCGTCAGATTCATAGCGCCGTCGTCTTCTCTCTCCCATGTACACAATATTGCCATCTCGCCCAGAGCACCCTAAGAGATGCGATAAAGAGCTAGTTTCCCCATGGGGACGCGCCCTTACACAAGGTGCAGTACTGCTGTGATGGTGGCTTGAGGAGATATCTGGGTTTTCATACCTAGTTAACAACCTTTTTTCTGACTATCTAATGAGTTTGATTTTATTATTATTATTTTTTTCGGTGGTGTTTGTATGCTTTTGTGATTTTGAAGTATTTTCATTTTTTTTAAAAGTATTCCGGTATAATGATATAAATTGATTACCGTCTAGTACTAACCAAGCTATTCATCGGTATCACGCTATTATTGGTCGGTATCCACTCGACGACCACTAGTTGGGCAGTATATCGTGGTAGTTATTGGATGGTAACAACTAACAACCAGTAATGATCTTCAGCTGGCTGTGAATTTCGACTGATAAAACTTAAAGAGTATTTTTAATACTCTAGAGCACAAAATATAATGTGACGACATGACCTGACTTTTTCTGAAATAGTGTATTATTATTATTATTATTATTATTTTATTTATTTTAATCTTTCGTATGGCATAACTCAATCCAATACTTTAATGCAATATAGTGTGTTTAGTGCCTTGGGCTGTATTTTATGGCGTGGCATCATTGTTATTTTACAGTACATTGATTGGTGCTGTACTATATTAACACGTTGAATTACATTATACAAATGTAAAGTACGTTACTATCTTGTTGCACTGTATTAAGTACTAAATTTTGAAAGAGAAAAAATTCAGATCATGACTCGATCCAGACCCTGGTCTCAGATGAAATTAAAAATGCTGTTAATCATTCTTAATAATTTCTTTTGAAATTTAAATTAAAAATAAAAAGGAGAAGAATAAGAAGAAAAATCTAATGAAAGATGAAAAACGAATGCTATAGATCATGCGACAATTGATATAAAGGTTGTTTACGAGAATCATCGGTGGTCACATACAAAAATTGTCATTTTGAGTTGTGATATTCAAGAATTCTTGGTGGTCACAAATCAAAATTGCCATTTTGAGTTGTGGCTAGCTTTCAAGAATCATTGGTTATTAAGGAACAAAATCAAAGGAAATCAGGAAGAAGTCAACTATAGCTGCTACCTATTATTATCTTCCAATTATTCCTCCAATTATGGTATCAGAGCATCAGGCTCTCCTCTCAATACCCAATGACTACATCCACTGAAAAATTGACAAGTGATATCACCTCTGTCCACGTCACAGACCCTATCTTAAACCCTTATACACTTCATCACTCTGATAATCTAACAGCTGTCCTTGTATCTTCACCTCTTAATGAGGATAATTACATGGTATAGATCCATGCGTATGGCACTGCGAGTGAAAAACAAATTGGGCTTCGTAGATGGTTCAACTTCTCGGCCAAATTTGTGTTCTTCAACACACGAGCAATGGGTTCGAGTCAACGATATAGTGACTTCATGGCTCATACATTCAATACTTCCATATCTCATAGCTAGTATTATGTATGTAGACTCGGCACAAGCTATTTAGACGGATCTTCAAGAACGATTTTCACAGCCAAATTCCACCAAAATATTTGAGGTACAAAAGGCTATCTCAAATTGTGCACAAAGGGATCTTTCTGTTTCTGCTTACTACACACGTTTGAAGGTTTTATGGGATGAATTGGCTGCTTACATTTCTATACCTAACTGTTCATGTGGAGCTGCCAAGGCTGTCTCTGAAATTCTTCATCAAGATCATGCTATGCAATTTTTACTAGGCCTCAACGAAAGGTGTGCAACCTTTCGTACTCAAATATTATTAACAGAGCCACTTCCATCTGCTAATAAGATTTATTCATTGTTGTTACCAGAAGAAAGGCAGCGTGTACTCTCTGTTTCTACCACAGGAACAAATGAAGCTTCGGCATTAGCTGCATCTCAAAATGCAAACCGCCAATTACAATAAGGCTGATACTGGGAAAGTAAATATTCAAGGCAGGTAGAAGAATCGTCCAAGGCCTCATTGCGATCACTATGGACTTGAAGGGCACACCATCAATACCTGCTACAAGATACACGGATACCCACCACAGAAGAATAATCGTTCCTCTGATGGTTCTCTTTTCCAATCTACTACATACAGTAACCTACTGGTTTTTATACCAATGTGGAACCCTCATTTTTTGTTTGGCATTGGCGTTTGAGACATCTTTCAGCTGATCGATTGAAGTCTATTTCTATTTTGGATTCCAATTTTTCTCCCTCAAATAAATTTTCATGTGGTGTATGTCCTTTGGCAAAACATATCAGATCTCCTTTTCCATCGCCAGTTTTGAATGGGAAAACACCTCATGAAATGCTCCTTGGAACACAACCTTCTTATGCTCATTTTAAAGTTTTTGGCAGCCTCTGTTTTGCTCATAACCTCTCCCACATAAACACAAATTTGGGGTTCGATCCAAGCCTGGTATATTTGAAGGATATCCTTTTGGTCAAAAGGGATACAAAGTTTATGACCTTGAAACCAGGACCATTTATACTTCAAGGGATGTACTACCTTATGAGCATGTTTTTCCTTATAGGACTTCCCAAATTCAACCCACCAATGTTCCAGTTTTTCCATTACCTATTTTTGATTTTGATAATTCTGTTGATGTTTGTGGTTCCTCTGAAGTTCCCATTTCCAACAACTTAAATCATTAATCCACAAATTCAGAAATTCACAACTGACCGATCTGCTCCTGATGTCAACCATCATATTTGAGTGACTATATTTGCAACACCACCGTTTCAAGCAATCACTCACATCCAACGTCTCCTTGTGGAAAAGGTACACATCAGCCTTTGTCTCAAGTTATTTCTTATAATCAACTATCTGCTAGTCACACTACTACAGAATGAAGATTCCACGACGGTTAAAAACCGTCGTGGTAAAATTTCCACGACGGTTTTCTAACCATCGTGGAATCCATAGTCGTGGAATCTTTTAAGATTCCACGATGGTTTTTGAACCATCGTGTAATGCGAAAAATAAAAACTGTAGATTGGATATTGCAGGACATACCACGACGGTTTTTTAAAAACTGTCGTGGTAAATACAACAACCACGACGGTTTCCCGGAGAAACCGTCATGGTTTCAGGAGAAACCACGACGGTTTCCACGTGAAACCGTCGTGGTTTCCACGTGAAACCACGACGGTTTCTGGGGAAACCATCCTGGTTTCCCCGTGAAACCACGACGGTTTCATGGGGAAACCGTCGTGGTTTCCCGTGAAACCACGACGGTTTCACGGGTTTCCCCGTGAAACCACAACGGTTTCATGGGGAAACCGTCGTGGTTTCCCGTGAAACCACGACGGTTTCACGGGGAAACCACGATGGTTTTCGTTAAAACCGTCGTGGTTTCCCGTAAACCACGACGGTTTTTAGAAAGCGTCGTGGTTTATTATGATTTTTTTTTTTGGTGAAAAAAAAAGCCGGCGTTTTTGGCTTCAGTTCGTTTCTTTATTCACGGGTGGCAAAGCCCGTGTTTTAATACGATATTATTAAAATATGCAATAATATTTCCTCAAATAATCTATGATTACCTGTATTATATAATTTACAACAATCAATTTAACGAGAGTAAAAATATTATTTATTTATTGTTTGCAGTCAATATTGTATAAACCGCATGAAAAATGAAGCCCACTCTTGCCGAACTAAGATCATGTCAGTATTAGTATAAAAATCTTTCCTTTGAAGCACGGCTAATCCATCAACAGATAAGGTTATTTCTCGCATGAAAGCTAACACAAAATAACCACACTCAATACAACCTTCGTGTACTAGACATCGAACAGTATCAATCAACGTTTGGCAGTCGCGTCGCTGTTTTATTCCTCTTCCCACCAACAATTTCCAATCGTTAAGTGCCCTACCAGGCGAACACATTGAAAACAATTACAACAACAATAATTTTATCTATAAGAAGATATACATATGAATATCAAAGAATACTTACATCGTAATTAGGTCTTTAAAATCATCACCCGGTTCGTTTGCTAGAGGATTAAAATACATGACCGAGTCATCCCACGGATCAATAACTGCCAAGATCCAATGTTGGCCGCTGTTATATGGCATTAGAAACCGCTTTCCTTTTGGTGCGTTTCTTAATATCCGTACAATGTATTCGGCCCTCTCTTGAACGTAGGCAACACGATCTACATTTTGTTGAACTAGTGAGACAAGGACTGGAGAAATAAACTCGAACCGTTGATCCATACCTGTTCTTGCACAACCATCCGCTAAGTATCTGCAAAATAATTCGGCTCACTTGTTATGCAAACACTACATATATAATCTTAAGGATTATATATAATAATGTTTGGTTAAGGATAAATATATTACCTGATGTATACTATTATGCTGTTTGCACTAATTTCTTTAAATGTTATAAAATGGTATACATCTTCATACCCAATATATATTGGCATGTCATCGCCAATGACGCACTGTTGTAGTGGGCACATTATTTGGGTACCGTCACTCATGGAACTTTGTTCGTAATATGCCAAAGGTCTTAATTCGAAGGGAATTTCATTAAAGTCGAACGAAGGTAGTTCTTCTTGTTCCAGTTGTTGTTGTACCTCCGGTTGTGACTGTAATTTCTTCCTCCCTGCTCTCTTTTTTGTTCGTTTGCTTCCCTCATCTTCTATATGAGGAGCATGGCTGGGACCTTTACTTGCCTGGCTCAAACTTGGTTGAACGACGACTAATCTTTTAGGCCAAGCAACAAACCCACCAACAACTTCTTCAATGAACGTGGCTTCGTTCGTCGGATTAGGTAGGAGTGCACGTTTTATTTTTGGAACTGTAATTGTCACCCTTACATTCTCCTCACCTAAAGGAATCCCATGGACTGTGTCAGTAGGAACACAGTCCATGTATGCCCTGTCGTTTGCAACAAGCACATCTCCTCCATTAACTAAATCAGGAATAAAGAGTTGGCATTCCTTACTTTCATTCGGCATGGGCTTCGGAGCCGACGACCTAACTTCTTTTTCATTCAGCGTGCAACTAGACTTGACGCTGTTGTGTTGATCAACAGTTGGTGTGGTCATCTCCTCAGCCATAGTCTCCCGGTTGATACCGTGCTTCGCACAAAGTTCCTGTACGGTTCTTTCCAATGCGGCGATCTGTCGTTTCATCATCGATACTTCAGGATTTTCCCTTGGAGTTTGCACAAAATTGAAGTATTGCACCTGCTTGACAAACTTAGAGTGACCCCGAATCCTCCCCGAGTGCTCGGCATTGCCTAATGCTTTCGCCAAAATGTCATTTGTACCCACAGATTCAAAACTTCCTTGTGTCTCTTGTTCACTGAAGTCATCCTGTAACAATTAAATAATATTTTATTAACTCTTAATCATAAATGAGTGTACGGGATAAATATATTGTAAATGGATTCGAAATCTTACTATTGTACCGGCAATAGATTTAAATGCTTCATTCTTGAACTCTCCATCGGGTTTGATGTGCATGTCCAGCCACCTAGTATGCCGCTCTGCCCATTTCCCGTCTTCTCGAATTGCAGTTTAATAATTACCGTTAGTAAAGATAATGGAATAAATTCGAAGTTCAACCATTTATCAAGAAATTACAACTATGGAACATATATGAGCTTGGTCACGTTTCCTATATCCGTCTCGGCCACCGGTTGATCCGTGTTTGCTCTTCTTTCTTATCTCACTTCCTTGTTCGGATAGTCTTTTAAATTCCGGGGTCCGTCGATACTCAATGAATTTTTTCCAATCCTCCTCGCTTATGGTGGGGTAACTGTGAGCTACTTTAGGCGGTCGTTGCTATATGGTTTCTTCATCAATATGATCTCTGACAAAGTTTGGTAAAGATCATATCTAAAATTTTTCACTGACTCTGCACAACACTTTAAAGCTTGTTTTTTAAACGATAGCTCCACGGTGAAAGAAGTTACGATTTCCACCCACACTCTTTCTTTCCTTAGGGCCAAATCAGCACTTCTAAAGTGTAATATCCGAAATTTTGATGACTCTAGATTTCCTTAGAAATAAGGAAAACCTAAGTCTGGATCAAGATTGAAATGAAATAACAGTATAAGTTTGAGCTCTCGGTTAACTAGCTACGAGACTCAACGATAGATTACTTAACCTGGTATGGGCGTTTTGAGAAAAACGGCATGACAAAATTTCATGATTTCATGTTGGTCAAAGTTTGACCAAAAAGTCAAAGTTGACCAAGAACAGTCAAAGGTATGACTGTACCATAATAGGATAAGCAGTATGAGAAATATACTGCGAAAATTATCTTTTTGGACAAGATAGCTGGAATAAGCTTTGAGACCACCCTAGAAAAATCAAGCACACTAAGTTGGATATCAAAGTCCTAATGACTTTCAGAAATAAGAAGAAAATTTTTACAGTCCATTTTTACGCAGATAAATTTTGGACTGCAGACAAGTATAACAGTACTGAATTGTACTGTGTATTAGTGAACACAGTATTGGATTTATCTGTGTTAGATTAAGATTGGACTGCTTTTTCAAAAAGTAGCCAAACAAGGCCTTATGGTGACATCACCCTATCTTAGAATTATGACATCATTTTGATTTAAGGAAATTGTGGAAAGAAATCTTTGCCACCTAAGCACCATAATGGCCGGCCACCTAGGGGGCATTTTTGTAAGAATTTTCACTTTTGGGGCAAAAGTGCAAATTTTGAAAAATATGATGATCTAAGCATGAGGTAAGCACATGATGTCATCAAGATGATGTCATCATGATGAGGTAAGCAAAACTTGGGCTCCAAGGCATGCAATGGCCGGCCAACACTTGTAGGGGTCAAAGTGCAAATATTTTTGCTTCAAGGACTAAAGTGCAATTTTGGAAAAATAATTAAATCCAAATTCAAGGACTTTTTAGCAATTTTGAAAGTTCAAAATCAGCTATAAATAGGGCCAAGGGGGGGCGGATTTCAGCTCAAAAAAATTAGAAAAACAAGCCAAACTATGGCAAAATTTTCCCTCACCCATTTTCTCCACCAAAACCGACCCTAGGAAGAGAAAAAAAAAATGGTTGGCTGGATTTTTGGTAATGGGCAGACCTTATGTGAGTGTGTGAGGCTCAATTTAATTGGCCAAAATTTTTGGAACCCAATTGGAGGGGAGGCCGGTTGTGTGGAGCCAAGGAAAAAGGGAGAGAAAAATTGGAATCAATCAAGCCAATCTCTTGGATTGATCTAGGTAAATCTCTAAACCCTTAAGTTTTTCTATTGAGATTGAAACTAGATATTTATGTGGTTGTTTTTCATGAGGAATGGCCGAAAATTGGAACCCATTTGGGGGAGGAGAATCGGCTGCAATGGCAGCCAAGTGGGAGTAAGGAAAAAATTGGAATCCAAGCTTGTGAACCAACTTCCAAACCCTAGAGGTAAACCTTATGACCTTAAACCTTTCTAATTTGAGCTTAAATTTGGGAAATTTAAGTGTATTTCCATGTTTGGGATGTAAGAGCATAAGCTCATTTTCTTATGCCATGCAATAAGTTATGTGCTTGATTAGGGTGCTAAGGTCTCAATTGTGGTTTGGTTATGTTTATGCTTGATTGAATGTTAGGGTGCATGTTAGATGGATGATGAATTGTATGTGCCCTGTTTTTATGTACAAGCCGGTTGTGGCAATTATGCTAGGTTGCTAGTGCTAGCCAAGTATGGCATGAATGGTTTGGTATGTGCTAAGTTTAGACCATGCAACCCTAGGTTTGGGAGATTCGGTTTAGGGCTGCATGGACACGTTGGGTTAGCATGATTGAATATGTGGGACGTTAGAAACGCTGCATGTTTGCTGTGTAAGCTCCCGAAGTGGTCGGTCGAGTTAGAATCCGCGAAATAGGACGTAAACCGGACTTAACAACCGAAAACTGCCATTTCGGGTAGAAACTGGCCAGTTTCGGGAAAAGTGAAATTTGAGGCCTTTAGAGGTCGAACTAGGTAAAACTCAAAACATGAAAGTTGTTCAGAATGATTTTTCCTTGTGGGCAACGCAGACAGTTTTCCAAATTGAGGCTCCAATGGCCTCCGTTTTTAAAAAACCCGTGGCTAGTTTGCCCAGACCTAGTTTACAGGGTCAGCCAGTTTCAAATTAAAACTGGTACGAATCCAAGCAGAACTGGACTTTTCATAAAACACGAAAGTTTTAGGATTTTTCAAGATCTAAAACTTTTGTGAAGACAACTTTTTCAAATTCAATTCAGATTTTTAAACTGACACGGATTTCTATAGAGTATGCAGGAAACAAGAAATTCCTGCACAGGATTTTCTAAAACAATACAGGAAAACTGTATTTTTGCACCAACACCAATGTTTTGACTGTGGGAAACTACTCCAAAGGCAGTTTTCAACAGTTAATAATTTTTACAAACCTTTCTCAAAGAATTACAATTTTTCAAAGTTAAACTAGAATTTTTGAACAAAGAGAACTAAGTTTTTCCAAAGCAAAGAGAAAAACAAGTTTTTGGATTCAAAAGTTATCTTACTTTTGGTAACAAAACAATGATGGACGGTAACCGGGAAGGATGCCCGAGTTACGGGATGGAGTCCAAAGCCCAAAGTTGACTTAGGATAATTGAACTAAGTTTGACTACCTCAGGGGTTACTCAAGGTAACCCAACAAGGTATAAAAATTGAGTTTGATCTTAAAACCCAAAAAGGATTAAAATTAAAAATGACAAGGCATAGGCCAAGGTTAGGATGATACCTAACCCTATTCATATATGATTGGGATTAATACCCAAGGTTACCTTAAGTAACCAAGTAAGTCATCATAAGTTATAAGGGAGACTTACAGCTAGAATTTCGTAGGCATGTTGGTATGGTCACCAACATTCCACAATACTAATTAGACCCTTACCTATGTCCTTCATCAAGCAGGAGGAAGCCTGCGGCTACCCGGAAGAGGAGCAGCTTTACGTAGGACATAGTAAAAGAGGTAAGTACAAACCTCACCTGCAGTATGGAAAATAATAAAAGATATTTTCCAAGTATACATGCTATGCTATGTTATGCTATGCTATAATGCTATGCTATGTTATAATGCTATGCTATGTGATGCTATGCTATGTTATGATATGAGATGCCATGTAATGATGTGATGCTATGACATGTTACATATTATGCCATGTTTTCTAAAATGTCATGGTTTTAAAAATGTCATGTTTTCAAGAATGCCATGATATGGCAAATGTTAAGTTTGGATTTGACCTTGTGACATCATGAAGCATGTTCACTAATATTGAACCATATGGTAAGATAAATCAAGTAAGGTGTCGTACCAACCTCCCGTGATCGAGGAGGCTACATGTTCAAAACCAGTGGTGACATTTACCTCTCGTTGATGCGTGAGGGTCACGTTATGATTCCCAGAACTGTTAGGGCCTTGCAAACCCTAGCTTTGTCTGGAGGCTGCGCGCTTTTGGTACGGACACTAGGGGCCCACATGTAATCAAGATAATGAGTAAAAGTGCCTAAAAGATTTATAATTGGACATAATCGGATCATGCATAAACTACATGATGATTGATATGTTACTTGATGTTTGAAAAGATTTTTGTGAGATCATGTTTGTACTTGCTGGGCGAAAGCTCATTTGTATATTTCATACTGTAGGTAAGACGCCTGCAGCATTACTTGATGGGCCATGGAGACGATGCAGCGAGTGAAGGGCGGTGTGGGATACCACTACGTAATATTTTCCGCAAATGTTTTTAAGTATGATGTTGTATATGGATGTGATGTAATGTTTCCAAGGTCCGATTTAAAAGGTCATGGTAACCTTATAATCGGCATAACAAGTAAAAGGGGTAGACATGATGAAGTTTACCCGTCAGTACAAGTTAATTCAAGTTGAGTTTCGAGTTATGATTTTTAAAATAAAATTTAAAGTTTTAAAGTTTAAAGAGAAAAAAAAATTTTATACTGAAATTTTTTCGATAAAACAAAGATTTAAGTTTAGCAAGTTTGGTAACGGCCCACGTTTACGTATTCGGCCCTACGTAGATTTTGGGGGCGTTACATAAAGTCAGCTATCCAAATGGGTATGTGCTCTCGAGCTAGCACGCCAATCCAACTCTGTAATTCATCTCCTTCCTTCCCTAATGGTTGCCCTTTTTCGTCAAACGAAACTGCAATTCGTTCTTCCCTTGTCCTAACATGATGTACTCTTCTCATAAGAGTTGCTCTTCGTTTACCATCTTTATCAGGATTGAATTTAGGTGAGATGGTTCGTCGTGGTTTTCGCACATGAGTTTGTGTTGAGCATTCCTCTTCGTGATCTTGTGACATTTTAAATCAATATGACGCAACTCCCCACCGATACTTAGTAAAAAACAAACTTTATTTGTCATCAAACCATAATCAAATCATGCCACCAAAACACATAAGTATCAAACGAAAGCATACATTAATTCATGATAAATCGGTTTAAGTAACCAAATCCTTAACTTAATTACGGAAATGATTGACAACCTAATTATAAAAGGATTTTATCGAAACCGTGAAATATGCTAACATATCTATGTCACAAAATCCCGTTTTTTTCCTCGGCTAAATGTCAAATCCGTATCTCAACCAAACAAATTACATCCAATATAAAACTATTTCTAAAAACCAAGGCATTATGTCGAACATCTTATATGCGTTGCGTTAACCTACAATGAATAATTTGTCCCGATAATTGACAAATCCGCACATAACCCAAGCAATTTAATCTCATATTTATCTAATTCTATTAAACATAGACATTTTACCGAACATGCACTATGCACATAAATTATTACTATAATCAAGCAAATACACATCACAAAGTTTTGAGTTAAAG
>CM046374.1:23271618-23311519 GCA_025413025.1 Ficus hispida | reverse complement strand
ACAGAATGTGGATTCCACGACGGTTTTTTAACCGTCGTGGAAGAAATCCACGACGGTTCTCCAACCGTCGTGGAATCCAGAGTCGTGGAATCTTTTAATATTCCACGACGGTCTTTTACCGTCGTGAATAGGTAAAATTGGGCCAAAAAATAGACTATTTAGAACCATACCACGACGGTTTTGATGGAAAAAACCGTCGTGGAAATGAATATACCACGACGGTTCTTATGAGCCACCGTCGTGGTTTATTGGTCTACGACGACGGGTTTATCAAGTCACCGTCGTGGTATTAATTATACCACGACGGTTATTTTGTGTCACCGTCGTCGTATTACTACATACCACGACGGTGATTTGTTAGAAACCGTGGTGGTAGACCAATATACCACGACGGTTCTAAACATCCACCGTCGTGGTAGTTCTCCTTACAACGACGGTGGCTTTAATTCATAATAAAACCGTCGTGGTATATTGCTCTACCACGACGGTTGGTACATTTAACCGTCGTGGTAGGTTATGTACCACGACGGTTCTTTTCTAAACCGTCGTGTTATTTATAATTCCACGACGGTTTCTATTGAAAACCGTCGTGGTATGTTGTCAAGTGAACAAAACAAATTACAAATCGTTCATTTTGAATACCAGTTCATTCATTCATCCCACGGATTAATTACACAGCCAAGAAAAAAATAATAACAAAACTGATATCTTAAATATAATGTCACAATGTACAAAAAAATTAAATATATCGCCTATACAAAATTCAACAGCATGCTAATGTGCGGGTTTATTGTATGAAGCGCATGATATATTGTGTCCACTCCTGCCTAACCAAATTCAAATCAGCTTCGGTATAAGACGTCTTCTTTTGAAGTAGGTCAAGGCCATCGACGGTCAAGCATATTTCTCGCATGAACCCCAATACAAAGTAGCCGCATTGCACATTTCCTTGTTGTATTGGGCAGCGAGCAGTCTGAATCAACGTCTGTAAGTTGCGTCGCTTTGTTATTCCTCGTCCCACCAGCAACTTCCAATCGTTTAGTGCCCTAACAAACCAACAAATATCAATACATCCAGAACTACAACAACAAGAATAGCAATCTAATCATTAATACCAACATCAAAGAATACTTACAACGTAATTAGCTGTTGAAAATCTTCACCCGGATCGTTTCCAAGAGGATTAAAATAGAGGACCGAGTCATCCACGGATTAACAACAGCCAATATCCAATGTTGGCCGCTGTTATATGGCATGAGAACAAGCCTTCCCCTTGGTGTGTTTGTTATGATCCGGATGATATTGTCGGCTCTCTCTCTAATGTACGCAACGCGATCTACATTCTGTTGCACTGGCGAGACAAGGAATGGAGAAACAAAGTCGTAACGCTGCTCCATTCCGGCTTTTGCACAACAATCCGCTAGATAGCTGCAAAATAATTAAGTCAAACTTGCAGCCCGAAAATAATTGTAATACAGTATCACGGTACTAATTGGAACAAGAAAAATGACATTACCTGATGTAAACCATTATACTGCTTGCACTAATTTCTTGAAAAGAAATGAAATGGTATACATCTTCATACCCAATATATATGGGCATGTCATCAGCATTGACAGACTGTTGTTGTGGGCACGCGATCTGGGTACCGTCAGTCAAGCACCGTTGTGCGTAGTTTGCCAAGCGTCTCATATCAACCGGAATGGTATCAAAGTCAAACCTCAGTTCTTCTTCACCGGTTTGCTGTTGTACCTCCGGTTCTGAGTGTAGTTTCTTCCTCCCGGCTCTCTTCTTTATAAATTTGGTTCGCTTGGCACTTGGCTCGGGAGCTTGACTGGGACCTCGGCTGGCCTGGCTTAAACTGCTTTGCAGGACGATGTTTTTTTTGGGCCACGCAACAAACCCCCCGATGGCCTCTTCAATATAGGTGGCTTCATCCGTCGGAATCGGAAGGAGTGCACGTTTAATTTTTGGGACGCTGATTGTCACACGCACATTCCCCTCGCCTAATGGAACCCCATGGACTGTGTCGGTTGGAACACAGTCCATGTATGCCCTGCCAATTGCAACCAGAACTTCTCCACCATTAATGACATCAGTCAAGAAAAGCTGGCATTCCTTACTTTCATTAGGCATGGGCTGCTGATCCGACGGGCCGGCTTCCTTCTCATTGACGGTGCAACTAGCCTTGAAACTGTTGTGTTGATCAACAGCAGGTTGGGATGCTTCCTCAGCCATCGTCTCACGGTCGATACCGTGCTTTGCACAAAGTTCCTGCACCGTTCTTTCCAAGGCAGCCAACTGTCGTTTCATGTTGGAGACTTCAGGATTCTCCCTCGATATATTCATGGCATTGTAGTATTGCGTCTGCGTGACAAATTTTGACTGCCCACGAATACGACCGGAATGCTCGGCATTGCCCAAAGACTTGGTCAAAATGTCCTCCGTACCCACGGATTCGAAGCTGCCTTGCGTCTGTTGTTGTGTTAAATCGTCCTATATCAAATACACAATATGTTATTGAGCCCGTAAACATAATGGAGACAATCGTGGCCGAATCGAAGTAAACATTTCGTATACTTACAATTGTTTCGCCAATAATTTTAACCGACGGATTCTTGTACTGTCCATCGGGTTTGAGACGCGTGTCCCGCCAAATAACATGTCGGGCAGCATATTCCCCCGTCTTCTCGAACTGCAGTTTAGCAATTAAACATAAGAAACATACATAAAACACGTAATGTGAATTAACCAATTATTGAGTTGAAGTTGTTTGGCAAAGTAATTAACGTACGATTTCTTGATCGCGTTTCCTATATCCGTCACGGCCTGTCGTAGATCCGTATACGCTCTTTTTCCTGATCTCAGTTCCTTGTTGGGAAAGCCGCTTGAAATCCGCCGTCTGTCGATACGTAATAAACCTTTCCCAATCGTCCTGGCTGATGGTTGGGTAATTTCGAACCACTTTGGCCGGTCGTTGCCAAACGGTTTCTTCGTGGATATGATCCCTAACAAAGGCTTGGTACAGATCATATCTGAAACCCTTCGCCGACTCCCCATATGACTTCAAAACCTGTTTTTTGTGCGATTCGTCAACAGTGAATGAAGTGACTACTTCCAACCACACTCGTTCTTTCCTCGTTTCCAAATCAGCACTTCTGAAGTCAGCAATCCAAATGGGAATGTGCTCCGAGCAAGCACTCCAACCCAACTCTGTAATTCATCACCTCCCTTGCCTAATGGTTGCCCTTTCACGTCAAAGGAAACCGGAATTCGTTCCCCCCTCGTCCTAACAACGTGCACTCTTTTAAGGAGAGTTGCTCGTCTTTTTCCATCTTCATCAGCATTGAATCTTGGTGCGTTCGTTCGTCGTGGTTTCGAAGCTTGAGTTTGGGTTGAGCAATCCTCCTCGTGAGAGTTTGACATTGTTAATCAATCTGGAAAAAAACTGCAACACGAACCGTTATAAACAAAGCATCATTGACATTAAATCATTACAAAGAGCCGGGGTTCTGAAACACATTACTATCCAAACATATAACGAACAAAAACATTTAACGAACCAAAATCATAATAAAGAACCTTAAAATGCCCAAAGCCGAGCCAAACACATCCAGTTTAAGGAACTCTAAAACTAAATATCAAACAAATTAAGAGGCATTTAATCAAACGTGTTATCAACCTAAGCCTTACCCAACTATTTAAAATAAACTTTATGACTGAGACAATCAACAGCAAGAAATGAATATTTTCGCAAACCACATTCATATGCTTTATGCTGTAACAAACAGAAATTTCATTCCCCGAATAACTTGAAATTTAGACAAGCAATATAGAGTTCAACTTACCGGCGTGTAGAGCGTGGGCACGGGCAGAATGGTTTCTAGTCTGGGCCAACACGGGTTGTGGCCGGCGAGAGAAACTTGGAGATGACCGAAAAACCTTGGCGTTGGTGGAGGATTGAGCGAGGAATGGAGTCTCAGAAGATTGTCAAAGACAGTCGATGGAGTCGGATGACAGAAAATTTTTTGGGCAAACTTGCGATTTGAGCAGTGAGTGAAAAGATGACCAGAGGTTTCGAATGAAATGTGTTGGGGAACAATGGCGTCTGTTTGGGTTTTATTAAATGCGGGAAAAATTTAACCTATTCCCAAAAATTTTAAAATAGCCGCCTTAAGCCTACCACGACGGTCTTTAAAAAACCGTCGTGGAAATAATTCAACTATCCTTGCCTACCACGACGGTCTTTTGGTTGGACCGTCGTGGTAGACTTCATGGTCTGATTCCACGACGGTTTACCACTGACCGTCGTGGAATAGAATTAAAGGGCTGGCAAAATCGAAAAGGTTGTAAATATACCACGACGGTCTTTTAATAAAACCGTCGTGGTATATCAATATATTACGACGGTCATAATAAAGACCGTCGTGGTATAGCAATATATTACGACGGTCTTAATTAAGACCGTCGTGGTATATGAGATACCACGACGGTCTTTTAAAAACTCCGTCGTGGTATAGCAATATATTACGACGGTCTTAATTAAGACCGTCGTGGTATATGAGATACCATGACGGTCTTTTAAAAAGACCGTCGTGGTATAGCAATATATTACGACGGTCTTAATTAAGACCGTCGTGGTATATGAGATACCACGACGGTCTTTTAAAAACTCCGTCGTGGTATAGCAATATATTACGACGGTCTTAATTAAGACCGTCGTGGTATATTGGATACCACGACGGTAAATGAAAAGAACCGTCGTGGTATCTTTCGACCATGCAAAATTTGTATTCAAAATTATACCGTAATCCAGATAAGCGGCCAATCCTGATAGTTGTGCAATTATAAATAATCAATGATACATATTTATCGCGTAAATAATCAATGATACATATTTACTGCGTAAATAAAAACCCGTGTCGAAATGTTTACAACGTAAGAAACGTGAACTTGTATGTTAATTAAGCAATTTTTCCCTTCTTTTTTTTGGGCTTCTCGACACATGTCCACTCGACGTCCAATCGAAGTAAGTGTGAAACGTCGTCGTCAAAATCATCAATCTCATCCACCGGTGGCAAACCCTTTGTAAAAGGTGGAATCTCGGTGCAATCTTCAATATCTTCTTGGCCATCCCGGATTGATCTTGGCTTCATTGGCACGACCAACGATAACTCTAAATTTGCAGGATCCGTTGTATAAAATACTTGTACCGCTTGTGTTGCCATGATGAAAGGATCATTTTTGTAGCCCAATCGCCTAAAGTCCACTACTGTCACGCCGTCACTATCAACCTTAACATAATTATTGTCAGCCCACTTGCATTTAAATAGGGCTATTCGCAAGCCACAATAATCAAGTTCCCAAATATCTTCAATGAATCCAAAGTAATTCATGGAACTATATACCGGATTCTTGTCCTTTGCGGATGAAATATGCATAGACTCGGCCCGAAGTGTGACACCACTATTCTGTACAGGATGCTTCTCATCTCTTGCCCGAGTGTAGAAGGAGTGGCCATTCACCAAATACGATGTATATCTTGTGACTATCGATGATGGACCTCTGGATAGCTTCATTACGTCCTGTGAAACGCCTTGCTTCATATGCAAGTATTTTCTTATCCACTCAAGAAATGACCGATTCTGCTCATCTTGAAACCACTTCTCACTTCTTCCTTTTCTTGGATTCGCAACTCTTAATTCCGCCATATGGACTTGAAAGAAAGGCTCCATTTCCTTAGCATTGTGCAGAACATACAAACATGCTTTTTCCCATTCATCTTGACATACCGGTGAATGAACGGCCGCAGAGAGTCCTTTCGATATAAATGGGCCGCTCGTTGGCAACCCTATTGGGTCCGCGTTGGACAAATACTCAGAACAAAATTCAACAGCTTCCTCGGATATGTAGTTTTCCACTATACAACCCTCCGGCCTATTTCGGTTCTTCACATATCCTTTCAAAACCTTCATGTACCTTTCAAAAGGATACATCCACCTCAAATACACCGGGCCACATAACTTAACTTCCCGAACTAAGTGCACACAAAGATGGATCATTATATCAAAAAAGGATGGTGGAAAATACTTCTCAAGCAGGCACAAGGTCATAACCAATTCCGATTGTAGCGAATCTAACATCATTGGATCAATTACCTTGGAGCATATCGAATTGAAGAATGAGCATAACTTTGTAATTGCGTATCTCACATCTCTGGTTAGAACTCCCCGCAAAGCAAGTGGTAATAATTGTTGCATCAAGATATGACAATCATGTGATTTCATTCCAACGAGCCGCAAATCTTTCATCGAAACCAACCTTTTGAAGTTAGAAGAGTACCCACTTGGCACTTTCACGGAAGCAAGCCACTCACAAAGCTTTCTCTTTTCATGCCTAGATAATGTGTGCTTCGCCGGTGGTAAGTAAGTGCCGTTCGATCTTTTATCGGGGAGCAAATTCGGTCTAATCTTCATCTCTTTAAGATCCAACCGTGCCTTTTCACCATCTTTAGTCTTATTTGGAATGTTAAGCAACGTGCCCACTATCGACTCACAGACGTTTTTCTCAATATGCATAACGTCTAAGCAATGCCGTACGTAAAGTGACTTCCAATATGGAAGTTCATAGAAAATTGACTTCTTCTTCCAAGGGCCATCGACAGCTGGATCCTTACGTTTTCTCTTCCCCAAAACTACGTTGACATCTTTAACCATCTCAAAAACATCTTCGCCAGTCAAAATCCGAGGAGCGATTCTTTCTTCGGTATTACCATCAAAAGCCTTCTTCTGTTTGCGATAGCGATGATTTTTCGGCAAGAACCTCCGATGACCAAGGTAAACGGTTTTCCTACCGTATTTCAACCTGATGGAAGATGTTTCCTTCATACAAACGGGACAACCTATAGAACTCTTCACAGGATAACCAGAGAGGTTGCCAAGTGCAGGAAAGTCATTAATTGACCAAATCAACATTGCGCGAAGATTGAACGTATCTTGACGGTAAGAATCTCGTACTTGTAAACCATCATCCCACAACCTGTTTAGGTCATCGATTAATGGTGCCAAGTAAACATCAATATCATTCCCTGGTTGTTGAGGGCCTGATATCAATAATGTCAACATCAAGAACTTCCGCTTCATGCAAACGTCTGGAGGGAGATTGTAGTTGACAAGTATGACTGGCCAGGTACTATGCCGACTACTCATGTTACTGTGCGGGTTTATTCCATCCGTCGACAAACCGAGACGTAAATTCCTTGGTTCTGCACTAAAGTCTGGATGATTGTCATCGAAGGTCTTCCATTGCGGTGCATCGGCCGGATGCCTAAGCTTGCCATCGTCTACACGTGTATCGTGATGCCATGTCAAACTCTTAGCATGTTTTGCATTACGGAATAAACGGCGGAAACGTGGAGCTGGTGGAATGTACCATAACACCTTCACCGGCACTCCTTTGCGGTGATTCGATGGAATCTTGCCCTTCTTCCATCTTGACTCATTACAAACCGGACATTCATCTAAATCTTCATTTTCTTTCCGATAAAGTACGCAATCGTTTGGACAAGCATGTATCTTTTCGTATTCCATTCCCAACGTGCTCAAAGTCTTTTTCGCCTCGTACATACTAGGTGGCACTTTGTTATCCGCCGGTAGAACATCTTTTAGAAAAGCTAAAAGAGTCGTGAAACTAGAATTCGTCCACCCTCCCGACGCTTTCATATTCCATAATTTAACCAATGCCCCTAATTTTGTATATTTTGTACACCCGACGTACAAGGGCGTTTCGGCATCATTAATCATTTCCTCAAATAACTCCGGACGGTGCACAAAGTTTTCTTCCAAATTATTTATCATATTGTACATAGATTCACCACCGTCTTCCTCCACAATCGGATCCTTATCTTTAGTACTAGTCTGACTATACTTAAAACCGACGAAATCTTCACCATGTAAATACCATGTTTGGTAAGAACAAATAATCCCATAAGCAAGCAAATGGCCTCTAACATCATCAATTGAATGGGATCTATGATTACCACAAGCTTGACACGGACACCGAATCTTATCGTCTTGCGTATGAGCTTTGGCAAATGACAAAAATTCTTCGACACCAT
This sequence comes from Ficus hispida, assembly GCA_025413025.1. Classification (NCBI taxonomy): domain Eukaryota; kingdom Viridiplantae; phylum Streptophyta; class Magnoliopsida; order Rosales; family Moraceae; genus Ficus; species Ficus hispida. Next base: position 23,303,403 of record CM046374.1, on the reverse strand, counting down.
CTTCATATGCTTTAGACAATCTATCAAACCACATCCATTTCCTATCCATGATTAGCGCGCAAATCCTAAATCAATCAATAAAAGTTCTCGATAAGTCAATATAAGGTGTGCATTTTTTTTAATTTTTGGCATGAATATCATTAATTGCATGCACTTAATTCATAGCTAGTTATATACAAAGACCCCTGCTCATGCATTAATTAAATCAACAAGATATTTACTAAATTAAAACTCCAAAAAACATAACAAAAACTAAAAGTACCATTATAAATTAAAAACCGGCCCGGGTTATTTAGCTTAAAAAAACAAACTATAAATAAATGGTAATATATAGGATTTATATATAAATAAATTTTTGTGATTATTTAACTGAAAAATCCAAACTAATTTAAATAAAACCAAATTAAAAATACATTGATCGTCATGAGATCACTTAATTAATTAAACACTTTGCAGTATATAACGTATCAAAAGCAATCCAACAAATTTCAAATTAAAATTTACATAATATGGCCGGGTTCGTAAATAAAAATATAATACAGAGGAAAACAACTTTCTTGTTTAGTTAATTTGTGTCATCATCACTTACAAAAACGACGGGAGAGCAGTAGAGGCGGTGGTTAGAATCCTTTGCGGTGTATGGAACTGTTGAAGGAGCGACCTGATATGATTTTGGTTCACGGCAGCAGCTCTACCAATGTGGAAAAAACAGGGCAACACCTTTTATATAAAACTGAAAAAAAGTACGATGTTTCCACCACGGCTTTATGGAAACCGTCGTGTAAGAACGAGATTACACGACGGTCTTTAGACAACCGTCGTGTAATCCACGGAACTACCACGACGGTTGTATATACCCGTCGTGGAATAGCTAGATTATTACACGACGGTTCCCATAAACCGTCGTGGAATATATACTTCCATGTCGGTTTTATGGAAATACAATATTCCACGACGGTTTCTGTTAACCGTGGTGGAAATCTAAAATTCCACGACGGTTTTCGGATGCCGCTTTTCTGTTCCGTGTTTTTGCCATCGTTTCCACGACGGTTTTTAAAAAACGGTCGTCCAATCTCAGTCGTGGAAGCGACATTCTGTAGTAGTGAACATTCATTTTTTGCTTCCTAAACTTCAGTACTCGTGTCATTTTACTTACTGAACTTTAAAAACTGACAGAAATACTTCATAAATTATGAAATATTATAATATATAGAACATCCATTTGAGCAAATATGAAATTTGTAATATTTTCATATTTACAAATATGGAACGATTTTAAATGTGGAAGTTCATATTTTTTACAAATGGGAGTTCTAAAATGGAAGGCAACTTTCATTGAATGAACATTTTGAAATATTTTTTATTCCCATAAAAAATGAGACGGTCACTTTCATTCAATAGAAAAACGTGGGGGAAAGTAAAATAACGACCTTCCACGTTTCCCTATAAAATAATAAAAAACGGCAACGTCAGAAGCACACTAAAAAGGGGGAATTAATTTGTAATCACTTAGAATTTTGTACCATTGATTAGTAATCACTAAGAATTTTCAAATGAAAGTTTTCGGCAACCTGTACCACATTGGTTAGTGATTTTCACATCAAAGTTTTGGGCAAATGACTTTGAATTTTCAAATCAAAGTTTTGGGCAACTTATAACACATTGGCTAGTAATTTTCACATCAAAGTTTTGGGCAAAAGACTTAGAATTTTCAAATCAAAGTTTTGGGCAACCTATACCACATTGGTCAGTAATTTTCGAATCAAAGATTTGGGCAAATCACTTAGAATTTTCAAAAGTTTTCGTCAATCTAGACCACATTGGTTAGTAATTTCCTAAACATAAATATTGATGTTGTAATGTTTCGTTGCTCGCTCGTTGGGTTATGAGTCGTTGGTTGATGTTTTCAAGCAGCACGTGAGTTAGTGTTTTTTTTTTTTTTTTTGAAAAAAAAAAGGAAAGAAAAGAAAAAAAAATCAATATCAAAAAATTATTTAAAAAATAATAATTATATATATATAAAAAAAAAAAGAAAAATGAAAAACAAAAAGATGAATGAAAAAATATTGAATCATCAGGGATAAAATCAATTCCTGTAATTGTCCAATCAAAAAGTGGTATTAGGCGAGGGAACATCCTCACCAAAGCAATCTTTTGTTGAGTCTCAAAAAAAAAAATAGTTTACCAATTCTCCCAAAAGCTTAAGTTGTTACAAGTTGGGCTAATAATAGTTTTATATTTCAACACTCCCCCCACATACAGGCCAGACACGGGCCAACGTGCTGACAAATATTAATTTGAAAGTCTAACATAAATTATATGAAGCCTAGAATATATTAAAAGCCCAACACACAAATGATAAAAATGGGTTATAAAGAGTTCATTTGCAAGGGGTTGAATTCAGGACCTCTCTCTTTGATACAATATTAATTTACAAATTCTCCTAAAAATTCAAGCTTTTAGGAAGTGGGCCAATAATATGTTCCGGGCTTAAGCTGTTCGGGCAAATATTAATTTTGAAAGTCCAACATAATTTATAAGAAGCCCATATGAGCAGGATGTCGTTGATTCTCCGAGAGGCATTCTCCATCTAAGAGTTGATCTCAAGGTTGACTTCCGCCACCACCATTGCACCAATGAGGGTCTTTGTTGTTGTTTTTATTTTTAAATTTTTTAGGACCTAAAACTTGTTATTACATGTAAAGCTTGATGTATTTAGTACAAATTTAGAACTTATGCCTTGTTATGAACCTAAACTAAGGAATGGAGACTTATAGATTGGAAATATATCCTAGCATATGAATACGTTTGTTTTCTGTTTTTTGTTGGTGTTTGATTTGCAACTTGAATCAGCAGGGGTTAGTAGTTAAAAAATAAAAATGAACTTTTGGCAAGGAAAACATTCCTCGCTATAATTTATAGCGAGGAATTCCTCGCTATAACTCCCTAAAATTCTCGATCACGACCAAAGAGCTGCATCCTATAGCGACGAGTTTAATTATAGCAACCACAAATGTCGTCGCTAACTATAGCAATGAAATGAACTTTTCCTTGCTATAACTCTATAGTTCACCGCTATAGCGGGGACTTAGCAAAGAAAATTTTCCTCGTACAAGTATATGGCGAGGAGTAGTGACTTAAAGCGAGGAAATGATTCCTCGCTAAAGCCCATTTTATTGCATATTTAAGAAAAACAATAATATGCGTATAATTGGGTGTAAGATAGGACATGGGGTGCTTGCTCGGTCCCCGGTCCCCGGTCCCCGCCCTGCCCTTAACTTGGGGACAAGACTTTACCCCAACCATAATACATAATAATATGCGTATATATTATGCTATATTATTTATTTTAAGTTTAAAAAATATACCATAATCTTATAATTAACCGTACTTAGCATGGAACTTACGTAGATGAGATTCTGATTTCTTTTTTAATAAAAAGGACTTTAGATAGCTAATGAGAGAAACTTGGCACATTTCAGGAGCATAATGTGCATTTGTAACAAGTAATAGTCATTGAATCTATTAATTATATATGAGTTCTTTTTATTTGTATTCTTATTTTTTGTGATTGCATAGAAAATATACTTGTGATAATACATATATGTTTGTAATTTTTGTTTATGTAATCTTCTTTTTATAGAATGATGTTTCATATGTGGATTCTAGAAATAAACAAGATTACTAATGTCAGTCTACCTGATTATTTCAACGACTAGCATTGGAGAAAAATGGTAATATTAATTGAACAAGTCGAAATAATATGGTAGAATATTGATGATAATATAGTAGATTACTCTTCGTTAATCTGAGGCGAGAGGGGGTTGTCCATCTGAAGTATTTATACAAAATGGACATTTTAAACACCTTTCTTAAAAAATGTCTACAAATTAACTTGTTTATAAATTTGAACTAATTTTGAAATTAAGAGTTTTTTCATACCACAATTACCCTTCCACAATTTATGTTTCTAATATGATTTTTTAGATTTAAAAAAAATTATTCACGTTATTAATGTACTTTTTTTCAACCCTTTTGATTTAATGCTGTGAATTTTTTTTTTCACGAATTAAAATAAATTCATTATTTTATGCAAACATTTTGTTCCTTTTTTTAAATTGATTTGAAAGTTTGAGTCTACTATTTATTTTTTATTTTTCAGATATTTTTCTATAATCACATTCAATTCATTGTTAAAAATCTGAAACCATATTCTCTTATTTTTTGCATCCATCAGGGACTATCTTTTTTTTTTTTTTTTGGCCCTACTTGATTTTGTTACTTGCTTCTGTTCGCCGTTATTGAGTCATTATGATAATGACTATGTCACTTTAACGATTATGTTTGATTTTATATATTTATACTTTAAAGATCTTATCATTATATTAAATTATCTTTATCAATAACAGTATAGTCATGGCCTAGATAACAATAACCTTTTTACTTTATATTGAAGAGTTTCAAATAGCATATTTCCGGTTTTATGGTTTTTTGGATCACTTCTATATTGACCGTGTCATAAAGCAAAAAACCAGTCTATATATATATATATATATATATATATGCAATATATTATTTAACAATATATTGATTGTACAATATGATATTGACAACAAATAAAATAATTAAAATAATAATACGGGTTCAAAGACACGTAAATAAAGGAAGAATATTCTTATAGATTTTTAATTAACCTCCTATTTTGACTATTTTTTAGGACGAAATCTACCTTTTTATTTCTTAAATTAGATTTAAGGATATTTATTTGTCTGCACAACACGGTCAATTTTACTTTTTGTTTAATTTTACAAATAAGTTAGAATATATATTTCGCTTTTACAAGTTAGATTTAGCTTCCGCTTGGTGAAACAGTTTGAGTTGAAATTTTTAAGTTTGAGTTAGTTGATTTTTTAAAAACTAATTATAATTTTTATTGACTTTTCAGAAAAAGACAAAAATTAAGATGAAAATTTTGAATTTAAGATGTTTTACTAAACGGAACATTAGATTTTTTTTTAAAAGCATGTTGATTAAATGGTCCTTGGCCATGCGAGCTGAAAAGAAAAAGAATTTGGTATCCCGATGATAATTCAACCATATTACTGTCTTGTGATTAGAGCATGAGACATCTGACCATCTATGTTGAAAATGGAAAATAGTTTAGTTGTTTGGCAATTGACAGCGGATATTATATGGCTAGAAATTTATATAGAAAATGTAAAATGAAAATTTATATATTAGATTACGAAAAATAATCTACTAAAATACTCTTAAACGATCACCACCATCGATTGGAGATGGACACCAAGGGACAAATGACAGTCGGAATCATTGTTGGTATTGACAGTCTCTGGCAGATTACCGGTTATAATCTTATAGATTAATTGTTTGACGAGTAAGGGCGAGTTTGTAACAAACCTATGACCTATCCATTTGGAAGGCAAAAATCTAAAGCTAACGTTATAGGCAGTAAATCACAGGACGGGGCTTGTTTGTTGTTGTTGTTTTTTTTTTTTTTTTTTTTTTTTTTTTTTTTCAAGTTCCATCTCTATTAATTTGGAGATATTATTGAGTTGAAACCTTGAAAAAAAATTTGAACACGATTAACGTAATTATTTTTCCTTTCTTTTTGGAACTAAAAAAAATGTAAACAATTAATAAGTAAAATTGTTATTATAAAAAAATTACATATTTTCTTTCCTTCCCACGCATACCAACTGCACAAGGAAACGACAAAATCATTTCTAATCATTAGTATAATATTTTCCATCTCACGTTCAGTTTCTCTCCATATACATATATATATATATATATATATCTTTTCCATAAATATATATATATATATATTTTTTCAAACAAAGTGTTAAACGCAACCAATTTGAACCAGTTTTCATTGTTCCTCTTAGTCAGTGGGTCAATCTAACAAGTATTGTTAGAGACTGTTGGGATGGGAGCAGCCATGGCTTCATCCATAGTCTATAAATTCTTCTAGAAGCAGTGGTTATTGACTAAAATTATTTGTTTGAAGTTACATAATTTTGAAATGGGCGTGATGTGACCGGAAGATATGTACATAAATATATTTAATTTATATTATTATTAGGGAGTTCAAAACTTTTTCTATTATGGACTTTCTTAAAGGTATGATCTCAGCAGATATTGATGTATCCAATGATGACCGCTCAAATATGTGCCACCAATTAATTTGAAAATGCAAAAAGGAGTATATATCGAAGAGGATATTTGGTAAATAAGTTTAAATCTATCTTATCCCTACTAAATTAGATTCCCGACCCAAATCTCCTTTATTTGAAATCTAAACTATTCTTATTTATTTATTTTTCTTAAAACACGTCTATGAATTCACAATTTTAAATTATAAAAAATCTAACTTTCCAAGCAACACATAAGTCTACTTTTTTAAGGGTAAGAGAGATTCAGTTTTACAAGGACAGGCCACATAATAACCCAGTAGATCGATTACGACAAGATGAACATATGTTGGTTAATTAATCTTTACTCTTTTTCTTTTAAATTTATTTATTTGTGAACACGGAGAACACAACTAATTTCAAGATAACTAATCTTTATGTTAGAGAAATCTAACTGAACAACGGTATTTGTGACGGTTAACAAAAATATATCTGTACACCGTGTTGACGGAAATGGCGATCACGCCATGTCGAGGTGTTGCAGAATTTTTGTGTAAATGTTCATGTGTTTGAACTTTGTGTGGACTTTTTGTATATTTTTTTTTTTAAATTTTGGCTTGTGGTAGTTTTTTTTAATGCTTTTTAAACTTTGTCTTTATAACGCCCCGACCTACGTAGGGTCATTACTGTACTTACTTAAACTACATCTTGGTTTTTTATCATTTGAACTTACTTGAAAATTTGAGAATTTTTTTAAAAAAAACATATATAAATAGACTAGTCCGTATAAGTAAGTTCTCCATGCATACACATTGCTTATTTATCAAAATAAGAAGTCATACATATCTTCATATTTAACTCGAGTCTTTAAACATCATATATACAGTATAACACAATTTATTCTAATATATATATATATATATATATATATATTATGAGAAAAGAGCTTGCGGAAAAACTTGTGTAGTGGTATCTCACACCGCCATTCACTTGCCGCATCATCCACATGGCCCACCAATTAAGCTGCAGGCTTTTTATCTACAGTATGAAATATACTGATGAGCTTACGCTCAGCAAATACAAACTTAATCTCACAAAAACATATCAAGCATCATGTAACTTATGCATAAACCGTTTTATGATCAATTATGAATATCTTATACTCCATTATGGTCTTATTATGAACTTATTATCTTGCTTAACATGTGGGCCCCTTGTATACGTACCAAATGCGTGCAATCTACAGAAAGTTAGGGTTTGTAAGGTCCTTAATAATTCTGGAAATCATATAAGCCTTCACGATCTGGCGGAAGGTCTTAGTATCTTGAAACATGTATAATCCTTCACGATCTGACGGGAGGTTGGTACGACATTCTACTTGTCTTGGTTTAGTTTTAGTCTTGTTAATTTTTCAAGGCTAAGATTCTTTACTTGTGATATTATTAGTCATGATGCATATGATGCATAAATATAGTATGACATAAAGATCACTAACATATAATGACTTGTGGTATATTAATAAAGCATGGCATGTATATAAACATGGCATCATCGTTAAACATGACATCATCACAAAACATGATATGTACATAAACATGGCACATCATGGTATACATGTAAACAAATCATGCTTGAAAATAGTTTACTATTTTTCATACTGTATGCGAGGTTTGTACTTACTGGTTGTTCTATGTGCTGGGTTTGTTGTTCCAACGAGTCCCAACAACAAAGTACCCTCCTGTTACCAAGTAGGGTGTAAAATAAGGATCAGCCTATATTACTGTAAATCATAACATTCAATATTGGCGTCTTAACCAACATTTACCAGTAACCCTAGTTACATGTCCCTCACACACCACAATGTTATCTTATTTGGTTACTAAATATAACCCTAGGGTACAAGACCCAATTTCAATCAAACAATATCTTGTTTGATTAATTAATGAACTTTGGGTTTAAAACCACATCATACTTAGTATCCTATTAGATTATTATTAGTAACCCTAAATCATATTTAGGTTAAAACCCTATTGGGTTACTAAGGCCCAATTTTTAAAGTCATGTCCTATTAGATTACTATTGGTAACCATGGGCTTTAGGCCCAACCCAGTAACTTGGGTATCCTACCCGACTACTGTTAGTCATTATTCTGTTACTATATTTTTAAGATAGCTTTGGCCCATTTTTATATATTTTTCTCTTCTATTAACAAAACCTAGTATTTGTTGTCCAAATTTTTCCTTGTATAAAAATCCTTTGTAAACTTTTAATCTTAATCTTTTTGCAAAACTATAATTAATTTAATTTTTGAGTAAGGGTAATAAAACTGTCAAGTTTTGAAAACTATCCTTGAAAACAGTTTCATAATGCCATTTATCAATGCATGTGAAGAAATTACCTGTTCCTGCACTGTTTTTGAAAATCCTATGCAGGAATTTCCGGTTTCCTACATAGTTTTTGGAATCTAATTTTATCTTAAAATATGTTTTGAATTTGAAATATTTTTCTTCATGAAAGTTTTAGATCTTGAAAACCCTACAACTTTCATTCTTTGGGAAAAAACCAGTTCTGTCTTTAACCTACTCATTTTCCTTGTTGAACCTGCCTCGCTGTGCACAGGGTCTGGGCATGACTAGGTTTGGATTTTAATAAAAATAGAGGCATTTAGGGCCTTATTTTTAAAAACCGCCAAGTGAACCCCTAGGATTTTCGATTTTCTACAACTTTGTAGTTTTGATTTTTTTCAAATTCGGCCTCTCAAGGCCTTAAAATTCCATTTCCAAAAAACTACCCAGTTTTACCCGAAAACTGACAGTTTCACATTTGGTTGAATTTTACGTAAGATTACGCGCACTCTACCTCAAATGGTCACAACCGTGAGCCTACAACAAGCATGCAGTGTTTATCATATGGTTTTCCATCATTATTCATTGGTTTCTTATCCTTACAAACCCAAATGGTATCTCATACCAATTTAGGGTTTTGGGGTTAGTTCTAATCCTCCATTCATCATACATCAACATCATCCTTCTCATTTATACCATACATCATTCTTGAGTATGTGGGAACATATTATAAGCATCTAATAGGTAATCACACATACCATATGATACCTTAACAAATAAAATCATAACCATAAATCAAAACCATGAACCTTAATCAAGCACAAATCTAAACTATTGCATGTAAAATAACAGTGAGCTTAAGCTCTTACATACCAACATGAAATACACATAAATCTTTGAATCAAAACTTAATAGGAGGCTTAGGGGATTACCTCTAAATCTTGAGTGGTGGATTTACTCCTTGGATTGGAAAATTTTCTTCTTCACCTAACCTACACACAACTAGTCACTCAAAATTTTTTTTCTTTCTCTTTAGGGTTCGGCTCCTAGGGTGGTAGAGAAAATGAGTTGGAATTTGGGCAGAGTTTTGAGGTGGAATAGAATGATCCAACACCCCCACACCATCACCTATTTATAAGTGAAAAATAATTTCTTTTCATAATTATTTTTGTATCTAAAATTACATATCTAACCCCAAAAGCAAAAATTTGCTAAAATGTCCCATGAGGTGGCCGGCCATTATGGGTCCTTGGAGGCCATGTATTATTTTCATGTTCATCCATTTAATCATCTAATCAATAGCTACCACCAATTTCTTCTAATTTTCCAAAAATTCAAAATTAACATATTTATCCTAGATGAGGTGTCCGCCCATTGGGGCTCCGTTTGGCTTTCCTCTTAATATGCAGTCTATTTTCATATTAATGTAGATACTACAAATACTGTTTTTAACTAATAACAATATTATCATACTGGACCACAGTCCAGAATTCATCTGTACTTAACTGGGCTGCGTGTAGTTTTTTTTAGGACTTAAAGCTACTTAGCCCTTATTACTCTAAATATTATGCTTGATTTTTCTAGAGTGGTCCCGTACTTTATTCTTATATTTTCATTTGCAATGACGGTTTTTCGCAATATGATTTCCATACTGCTTGCTATACTGCAGTACCGTCATAATCATGCCTTGAATCATTCTGGTCAAACTTTGATCATAATAAAATCATAAATTCTTATTCTTCTTTTTTCCTCAAAAGGCCTTATGCTTGGCTAAGCATACTATTTATTGAGTCTCATAGCTAATTAAACGAGAACTCAAACATTTACTGATAATAAAATTAAGAATTTCACATTGATATTCATAATTTTCATGAAACATCACGCAAACACATAGCACGAACTTAAATTTCTTTACATACAAAGAAATCATGAGTCCGTAAAAATTTTGGTTATTACAGTCATGCTATTGATGAGGATTTTATAGATCGAGATGTCACAAATCCAAGGTCGGGTTGATGTCGACAACAGCGGTGTTGCGTGATGGAAGGACACCTGTAACATTTTTTTTTCTTTTGCTAGTTGTATTGCATGTGCTTAGCGTGTGTGGAATAGACAAACAAAATAAAATAAAAATAAAAATAAAAAATAAACAAATTTTCAATTTTTTAAATTTCAAAATTATTTGAAATTTTTTATTTGAAAATTACCACATGGCAGGATTAGGACCCGCCACATTGTGGGCTAGAAACAAGAAGCGCAAAAAAAAAATTAATAATAATAAAAAAAACAAAATAATTTAACCAAATTTTTTAATAGTGTTTAGGGGACTTCACCTCTTTTAATATAGTAATAGACATATACTAATTAAAACACATACAGTGTGAGACTTAATGGTGTGTTTTAATTTATTTCAAATTAAAAAAAATCAATTAATTATAAAATCCAAACCTTCAAATATACATTACACTTATTTTCCTTAATTCTTTCCGAACACTAATCTATTTTAAATTAATTTCTTCATTTGAAGATAGTATATCAAATAAACACTTAATTTAAGAGAGTAGAACATAGTATTGTTTAAATATATATGGTTTAAAATGTCTTGATGTGAATATACGAGAAACTCATTTAAATAAACCAACAAAAACTTATTTCAGTATGGTATTAGAAAAGTATTTATGAATGATGTATTTGATAAAAAGAGATAATGAAAAGAGAATTTAAAATTTTAAGAGGATATTCGAGAAAGAAATAGAATATAGGAGCATAAACATTTGTTAAATTATCGTAAAAATGAATTATTATAATTTTAAGTTGTATTACTTAAAATTAATGGTGAGTTTATCACACCATTTCAAATCCAAAGTATTCATTTTATTTAAAATCCAAATATACTTTTTTCAAAATTCACATTATATTCATTTCTCTCTCTCAAACATCCTTTCATTTAAAAATAATAATTTTATTCATTTAAAAAAATAATTTTTGTATGTCTGAAATAAATGAGTGAGAAAATTTTGCACATCAAAAACGTAAAATAGAAAAAAAAGAACAAATATAACCATTAGATGAAAAAGAGGGGGGGGGGGGGGGGGGGGGGGGGGGTGGGGTTGAGGGGAGGGCTAAAAAAGAACCATGGGTTGACAAGTGTAGCCAGAGTAGACAAACAACATCATCTCTTTTATAATATTTTTATATATATATATATATATATATATATATAATAATTTTAGGCATCTGCCAGGTGCTTGCTTAACCAATTATTTCAATAAAATTAATTATGAGATAGTATGGGAAAACAGTTGTTCAAAAGGACATTGAGAAGAAAATATCTTAGTAATAAAGAGGAGAAAAGTTAGCAAATCATGTAGAAAATTAATTGGGTAATGTTATGAGAAAATAATAATTGAGATGATCACAAAAAAAAAAAAAGTTTGACTAAAGATACATTAAAAAAAAAGTTCAATATGGGAAAAAAATGAAAATTTAAAATTAAATATTATGAAATAAAGCAAACAGATAAGATATCGAGACGTTGGCAAAATGAGAAATAATTTTACAGAGTAAATAGAATAAAATATATATTTAACAAAACTTATGAAAATATAATAATTTAGAATCTAAAATGATCATGGAGAAAAAAAATAAGTATGCATACATTCGAGAGATTTTTTGAATGAAATAAAGGAGAAAAAAATTCGCAATTAAATAAAAGAAAAAAAAAAGGAAAAGGGAAAGAACAAAAAAGAACCGTAAAAAAAAAAAAGTGGGAATGACATGTGTCAAAAGGAAGGAGGAACCTTTGGCTTTTTTATATATGTTTTTATTAAGATTATATATATATGTTAGGATACATATATAGAATTTTGAGATTTTTATTTAATTTTTTCTTTATTCTATATGTTTTTAAGATTATAGATATATATGTAAGGATACATATATAGAATTTTGAGATTATTTTGTTATGTAATTTTTTCGTTATTCTACTATTATAGTTTTATGTAAAACCTTTTATAATCTATGTTATTTGTTGTTGTATAGAAAATAACCCGATAGATTTAAAAAAAAAAAAGTATTCTACAACAATAACCCAGTAGATAACAAAAAATTACAAAACTAATATGTTAGAATGTAAAAAATAATATCTATTTTTGTTGAAAATGAAAAAATAATTTGGTAAATTATCAACAACAATTTAATAGAATACCATGATTGATCATTTTTTGATGGAAACAAAAAATAATTTTGTATACTATCAAAAATAATTTACTAGAATACTCTATGACGATTAGTGTTAGTGACTGAAGTCCATTTGTAGTCAATGTTTGTTCTGGCAATATCTAATAGATTATTAGTGGTAATCTATTAGATTAATTTTTCATCTAGTGAGAGGTAATCTTGACAAGACATATTATGTGATCTTTAACTTATCTAATTGGGTGTAAAAATAATTAAAAGCTACTATTACTAGGGTAATAATCAAGAGGTATCTCATACAACATGAGAAATTAAAATAAAAACACACTCAAAATAGAGAAGAAAGCTAAACAAAGGAAAACAGATGACAAGATTTCAACTTCCAGATTGAGCACGTACAACAAGAAAACACATGATCTACTTTTCGAAGGACGCCTCATTGACAACATTATGCTACAATAGAAATTTCCAAAAGGGACGTCTAACTTAAATATATATAAAAATAAGAAATGATTATAAGATGTTGACTGTGGTTTCAGCAAGAGACCAAAAAATATTGAATTTATCTAATACACATTTATAACTTAGAAACAAATTGAGTAGCCATTAACTTAACAAAGAATTACTTTTCCAAAACCATGATTATAAAGATAGGCTTAATTTAAAATCTGTTTTTTTTGTTACCTGTATTTTTTAATTCAAATTTTCCTACATTTTTTAAATTTAAAATCTGTTTTTTTTTTTTTTTTAATGTAATATAAAATCTGTTTTGATTGAACAAGGAGATAGGCTTTAAATCCGGCAGGTTACGGAAGGAATGGAATTAACTACGTTATCAACACTGAAAATATATAGCTACAAATTTCAGCACATTATTAAGTAAAATAAGAGACTAATTTGGCGGACTATTTATTGAACTCGTAAAAGGAAAACGTAGTAGAATACTAGTTTCCAATGACTATCAAGGAGAGTAAGGTGTCGGTACAATATGAAGATGAATTTTCTTACAAACAGCATAAACTTCAGTCATGTCCATATTCTCAGCATCATGATTTGGCAACTTCCAGTCAAACCAATTCAGAAGATTTGCAATCAAATAATATTCGACACCAGCAATGCCAAATACAAGTCCAGAGCATCTCCTTCTACCGAATCCAACCGGGATCGAATGAAAATCTTGACTAATGAAATCAATTGGATTGTTCTGGAATCTCTCTGGAATGAACACTTCCGGTTTTTTAAGTAGTCCATTTGGTTGATATCATTCATATCTCTTTTGGTATCCTCTTCAGCTTTCTTCATGACTATTGGATGTCTTTGTAGCTTAAGAATTATCCAATCCGTTATTATTAAACTGTTTTCAATTCCAGCCGTAAACTGGTCCTGAAAATACAATTTTACATACTTTATTTAGCCTTTATTTTAAATATTGTTATCTAATTCTCTCAAAAAGTTCGTATAGATTGGTTTATACTTACATCACACTTTGCTGTTGGGTTTGAACAGTAATGGAGATAGAAATTCCAGTCAGTGTGAATTAACAACTAAAGCCAAAATTTAATAGCCCACACATGGGTGAATGGGTTGGCGTGGAATTCATGTGACGCCCCGACTTCCCAAGCCGGGTCGACACCATACTTACTTGTACTTATCTTACTTGAAAATTGAGAATAATTTTTTTTTTTTAAAACATATTTACATAAGTTATCTTGTAGAGAAAAACTTATCATGTATACATACTATACTGAAGATATCTTCTTAAGTCTTTAAACTTCATACATATTGCATAACATAATTTACTTTTGAGATTCAAAGCGGTTGCGGAAAATTTTGCGTAGTGGTATCCCCACACCGCCCCTTCACCCGCCGCATCGTCCGCATAGCCCACCATTTAAGCTGCAGGCTTTTTACCTACAGTATGAAATATAAGAGTGAGCTTTCGCCCAGCAAGTACAAACATAATCTCACAAAAATAATTTAATCATCTTTAAAACATGTCAATCATCATGTAACTTATGCATGAGCCATTTATGATTGATTGAAAGTCTTATGCTTCATTTTAGACTCAATCTTTAACTTATCTTGTCTCAACATGTGGGCCCATAGTGTACGTACCGAAAGCGCGCAGCCTCCAGACAAAGCTAGGGTTTGCAAGGCCCTAACAGTTCTGGGAATTAAAACGTGACCCTCACGCATCAACGAGAGGTAAATGTCACAACTGGTTTTAAACATGTATCCTCCTCGATCACGGGAGGTTGGTACGACACCTTCCTTGATTATCTTACCATATGATTTAACATTAGTGAACATGCTTCATGATGTCACTATGTCATATTCAAACTTTAACATTGCCATATCATGGCATTCTTGAACATGACATTTTTAAAACCATGACATTTTAGAAAACATGGCATAATATGTAACATGTTATAGCATATCATCACATAACATCATTTAACATCATACAACATAGCATGTACATTTTAACATAGCATATATGAAAATAGTATTTACTATTTTCATACTGTAGGTGAGGTTCGATACTTGCCTGAGATACTATGTCTGGGGTTTCGTTGCTTTAACTCAGATTGCAACCGCAGGTTACCTCCTGCTATTAAAAAGAACATAGGATAAGGATCCTATAAGATATTGGTAACCTGTTCAATATTCTAATTATATGTCCCCCCTCACACCGGTCTTGATCATTACTAGGTTACTAATCGTAACCCTAGAGTTTGTGGTTAACCAAACTTGATCCATTACTTGTTAGGTTACTTGAGGTAACCTCGGGTATTAAACTCATGTATGTATAGTATCAAGTTACTATTCCTATTATTGGGCCTAATCTTTAGTAACTCGGGTATCTTTCCCGGTTACATCGTCATCTTTGTTTTACACTTTAGCTTTTAAATCCAATTTGGAAAATTGGCTAGAAAATCTTTTGTTTTACTTCAAAATTCGAGGTTTTCAAAGTAAAACTTTATAAAACTCATTTAAGGCTGAAAACTGCTTTTGAAATAGTTTTCATAGTCAAAACAGGAAATGTTGATGTGAAAATACAGTTTTTCTGTATGTTTGTAGAAAATCCTGTGCAGGAATTTCTTGTTCTCTGCACAGTTTTTATAGTTCAGGTTGTATTTAAAAATCCAAATGGAATTTGAAAAACTTGTCTTCACGAAAGTTCTTGCTCTTGAGAAATTCTAAAACTTTCATGTTTTAAGAAAAACCCAGTTCTGCTTGGATTCGTACCAGTTTTAATTTGAAACCCACTGGTCGTGTAAACTAGGTCTGGGCAGTTTAGTCTCGGATTTTCGTAAAAACGGAGGCCATTGGAGCCTCATTTTGCAAATCCGTCCGCGTTTCCCTCTAGGAAAAACTGTTCTGAACAACTTTTGTGTTTTAAGTTTTGCCTAATTCGGCCTCAAAAGGCCTCAAAATCGGCTTGCCGTAAAACTGGTCAGGATCCACCCGAGCCTGGCAGTTTTTCGGTTTAGAATTCGTTTTACGTCCTAGACGTGGAACCTAGCTCAACCAGCCACCGCGGGAGCTCTAATATCAATCATGCAGCGGTTTCTAACGTTCAATATTCAACATGCAAGCCAATTTGAACAACATTCATAACCATGCAAAATCCTAAGCATTTAATCAAACACAAAGCATGCATATAAAACCACCAACCATAAAATCCTAATTAACCAAGCACATAACCTAAATTTCTTAACTAAGGCAGGGAATTAAAGTGAGCTTATGCTCTTACAAACTTTGCTTGAAATACATTTAAATTTCTCAATTGAAATTTAAATGAAAAGTGTTGGGTTTGAGGGGATTTACCTAGCTTCCACCCAAGGGTTTGGCTTGCTAGATTTGGTTCTCCCTTGGTCCCTCCTTGCTGCCACTAGGTCCGGCCCTTTGGCTTGCTTGGCTCCAAACTTTTTCAGCCACTCTAGCACCAAGATCCGGTCACCACAACCTCAAAAAATCCGGCCTCCAACTTGGTTAACTCCTCCCTTTTTCCTTTCCCTCTACAGCCGGCCTCTTGGCCAAAAGATTGTCCAAAAATTTTCCAACTCTTTCTTGCTTGCTCTCCACACAAAATCCGACCACCCTAGGCTCTAATCACTCTTGGTTTTGGCAAAATTTCCTTTCTCTCCTTCCTTCTCACTCTCGGTTTTTGGTGAAGAAAAATTGGCAAGAGTTTGGTTGCTTTTCTCTAATTTTTTTGAATTATGGGGTCACCTATTTATAGAGGTGGGGGAAGTTTCAAAAATTGGAATTTGACCCCAAAAAAAACAAGAAATCACACAATGGGAGGGGTATAGGTGGCCGGCCAAGGTGGTTCTAGAACCACCAAACTTATTTTCTTATACAATCAAACTTCTTGGCCAAAGATAACCTAACTAATGTGCTTGATTTTCTATGGTGGTTTTTGAATCTTAAACATACCATTTTATCCGTAAAAATGGCTTTTACACGGTACAATTTTTATACTGAAAAATATTTAACCGTACCGCCTCATTTTCGATTTTTCGGGTCAACCATTGACTTTCTTGTCAATCATTGACTCTCTTGTCAAAATTTGACTATCATGAATTCATGAAATTTCGTCATACCTTTTTACTTAAAAGGCTTATCATGAAGTCTCGTAATTAATTTACCGAGAACTCAATCATATACTGATAAAATCATGAATTTTGTATTAATATTCATAATTTTCATAAAATTGCACATAAACACATAATACGAACTATAAATTTCTTATTTACAAGAAAATTGTGAGTTCGTGAAAATTTCGATTATTACAATCTACCCTCCTTAAAGAATTTTCGTCCTCGAAAATCAGAACAATTCGGGGTAGCTTTTCTTCATCTCATCCTCGCGTTCCCAGGTTGCCTCCTCAATCTCATGATTTCGCCATAGGACCTTAACTAAAGGTATAACCTTGTTCCTTAGCACCTTTTCTTCTCGTGCCAAAATTCGAACCGGTTTCTCCTCATATGTCAGATCTTCGTGAACCTCAATTGGTTCGTGGTCCAATACATGGGATGGATCCGAGATGTACTTCTTTAGCATCGACACATGAAATACGTTGTGTACATATGCTAATTCCTGGGGCAAAGCCAACCTATAGGCCACGTTGCCAATTCTTTCTAATATTTCGAATGGCCCTATGTATCGTGGACTCAATTTCCCCTTCTTTCCGAATCTCATAACTCCCTTGAATGGAGCAATTTTGAGAAAGACCAAGTCTCCTACTTGGAATTCTAGAGGCCTTCTGCGTTTGTCGGCATAGCTCTTTTGTCGACTAAATGCAGTTTCCATCCGTCGGCGTATAAGTTTCACGGCCTCAGTGGTTTTCCTAATGAAATCTGTGGACACAAGTTCCTTTTCCCTGGTCTCGTACCAATGGACTGGAGATCTGCACCTTCTTCCGTACAGAGCGTCGTAAGGAGCCATTCCAATTGAAGCTTGGAAACTGTTGTTGTACGAGAATTCAATCAAAGGAAGCTTTTTATCCCAAGTTCCTTTGAAGTCCATCACGCACGCTCGCAACATGTCTTCTAAGGTCTGAATGGTCCTCTCGGATTGCCCGTCCGTTTGAGGATGAAAAGCTGTACTAAAGGTAAGCTTGGTACCCATGGCTTGATGTACACTTCTCCAGAACTTAGAAGTGAAACGACCATCACGATCAGAGATGATTGCCTTTGGGATCCCATGGTAACGCACAATCTGCGCAACATATAGTTCCGCCAGCTGTTCCACCGAAAAGCTAAGCTTGATGGCGATGAAGTGTGCAGACTTCGTCAAACGATCAACAACCACCCATATAGCATCATTGCCACTGGAAGTTCGGGGTAGTCCAACCACGAAATCCATCGTCACTTGGTCCCATTTCCATTCTGGGATGGAAATTTTCTGCAACTCTCCCCCCGGACGTTGGTGTTCTGCCTTCACCCTTTGACATGTAAGGCATTTGCTGACGAATGTAGCGACGTCATTCTTCATTCTGGGCCACCAAAAACTTTCCTTCAAGTCTTGGTACATCTTTGTAGCTCCTGGATGGACGGAATACGGAGTCTCATGAGCTTCCTTCATGATTTGTTCCTTCAACTTGTCGTCGCTAGGGATGCATAATCTATTTTTCCGATAGAGTATGCCCTCATCCGATATGTTGAAGTCCGACTCGTTTCCTTCCAAGACCTCGTTCCTTGTTCTGAGCAGCGAGGCATCTCCTTCTTGTCGCTCTTTCATACCATCTAAAATGGTAGGTTGGAAGGTTAGGGCAGCTAAACTTCCCGTAATAAGCTCTATTCCAGCTTCTATTAGCTCCTTCTGAAGAGGTTCGGTCAATGGCTGTATTGACATCAACGAGGAAGATGACTTCCGACTGAGGGCATCAGCTACTTTGTTAGCCTTCCCTGGATGGTAACGGATGTCTATGTCATAATCCTTCACCAATTCGAGCCATCTTCTTTGCCTCATGTTAAGCTCTTTTTGTGTGAAGATATACTTCAAACTCTGATGATCTGTGTAGACTTCACACTTACTGCCGTAAAGGTAGTGCCTCCAGATTTTGAGCGCAAATACTACCGCCGCAAGTTCCAAATCATGCGTCGGGTAGTTCTTCTCATGATCCTTTAGCTGGCGTGAAGCATAAGCGATCACCTTTCCATTTTGCATGAGCACGGCTCCCAATCCTATTTTAGAAGCATCGCTGTATATCACGAAGTTTCCTTCTTCCACATTCGGAATTGTGAGAATCGGAGCACGAGTCAGCCTGTTTTTCAGCTCTTGGAAGTGCTCTTCACACTTTGCAGTCCATTCGTACTTCTTTCCTTTCCGTGTAAGTGCAGTGAGTGGCGCTGCAATTTTAGCAAATCCTTCGACGAAACGTCGGTAGTAGCCCGCCAAGCCGAGGAAACTACGTACTTCGGTGACATTTTTCGGAGCTGGCCATTCACTTACTGCCTCAATCTTGGCCGGATCTACAGATATGCCGTTCTTGGAGACCACATGTCCTAAGAAATGGACCTTTTTCAACCAAAATTCACACTTTGTGAATTTAGCGTAGAGCTGGTTTTGCTTTAAAATTCGTAAAGCAATCCTTAAATGCTCCTCATGCTCCTCCTTTGATCTTGAATAAATCAAGATATCATCTATAAAGACAATAACAAATTTATCCAAGTAATCCTTGAATACTCGATTCATCAGGTCCATAAAGGCTGCTGGAGCATTTGTCAGTCCGAATGGCATAACGAGGAACTCGTAATGTCCATATCGTGTTCGAAAAGCTGTCTTGGGAACGTCTCCTTCCCTAATTCGAAGCTGGTGATATCCGGATCGCAGGTCAATCTTCGAGAAAATTGAAGCTCCTCTCAGCTGATCAAACAGATCGTCGATTCGAGGCAAGGGATACTTGTTCTTGATAGTTATCTTGTTCAATTCCCGATAATCAATGCACATCCTAAGAGTGCCGTCCTTCTTTTTAACAAACAGAACTGGAGCTCCCCATGGCGAGTAGCTCTGACGAATGAATCCTCGATCCAGAAGCTCTTGTAACTGAATCTGCAGTTCCTTAAGTTCGGCAGGCGCCATCCTATACGGAGCCTTGGATACTGGTGCTGATCCAGGAAGTAACTCAATCTCAAAGGAGATCTCTCGTTCTGGTGGCAGTCCTGGCAACTCTTCAGGAAAGACCTCTATAAATTCTCTGACTATCGGTACTTCCTCCGGTCTGCTCTCGGTTTCAAGCGTCTTATCCACTATGTTGGCTAGAAATCCCATACATCCTTCTGCCAACAATTTCCTAGCCTTCAGCGCAGAAATGAACATTTTCGGCTGTTTTGGAGTCGATCCTCTGAAAATAAACTCCTCGCCTCCAATTGGCTTGAACGTAACAGTACGCCGTGGACAGTCGATAACTGCGTTGTACTTCCCCAAGAAATCCATTCCCAAGATGACGTCGTAGTCGAATAGGTCTATGATGATCAGGTTGACATACATTTCCCTACCACATATAATTATTGGAACATGACGTATCCAATAATCAGACAACAGAATCTCCCCGGAGGGTAATGCAGTCCTAAATGTTTTTCCAATTTTATCACTTGCCCTACCTAGTTTCTTAGCGAACCTAGGCGATGTGAATGAATGCATAGCTCCAGAATCAATTAACACATAAGCATCTTGTTGAGCAAAAGGAAGCTGACCTGTCACCACTGTGGAAGGTCCAGCTTGAGCATCCTCCTTTGTATAGGCGTAAATACGTCCTTGCGGTTCTGGAGCTTCCAACCTGCCTTGGGAGATTTCGGGTCCCTCGAGCTTCATCTGTGCCGCATGAAGTTGAGGTCCCTGTCCTCTCTGTTGGTTCTGTGGACTCTGGGGGTTAAGATTGCAGCTTCTAGCATAGTGGCCTTCCTTGCCACAAAGAAAACAGCGACCGCTTCCAACACGACACTCTCCCGGGTGCTTTCTCCCACATTTCTGACAAGTGGGATTATTGTTGTTATCAGGAGTATTTCTCTTTTGGGGAAAATTCTGTTGATTCCCCTGTCCTCCTGAATTCCACCTTCTCTTCTGCTGGTTGTTGCCGTACTGCCTGTTGTTGTTGTTCTGGCCCAAAGGTCTCCTTGACCTTTCTGTTGCGGAGTTTGGCTTGGTCTTGCCTGAATCTGCTTAGCTTGGGCCTTCTCTTCCCTCTTCTCCTGGAAAAATTTAGCCCTTTGCTCCTTGTTCTGACCCACCCAATATTCAGCTCGAATTGCCCTGCTGACACATTCGGCAACAGTGAGTGGTGGATGGGGGCCACTGCTGATTACCACTGCTAAATCTGAGCGGAACATTCTCATCATTCTTCTTACTTTGTCCCTTTCGGAACTGATGAGGTGAGGGCAGAGACGTGCTAGCTGCTCAAACTTTTTGACAGCTTCGGCTACTGACAGATTTCCTTGGCGGAACTTGTCGAACTCGTCTTGTTGAGCCTCCATGACCTCAGTATTGAAGTACTTTTCCTTAAATTCCTCCACGAAGTCCTCCCATGACATCTGAGTCAATCTCGCCGGATCTGAACTGTTTCCCACCAGAGGCGAGCATCCTTTCGTAGCATGTACGATGCACAGAGGACTTTCTCCTGATCGTTGAGTCGGAGAAAATTTAAGGCGACCTGAAGATCAATCAGCCAGTTATCAGCCTCGATTGGGTTCGTAGACCCCTCGAATTCCGGTGCCTTCATGCGTCGAAATTTGTCATAGAGTTCTTCTGGAGCTCGAACCAGAGGCGCTGGTGGCACAGCTGCAGGTTGATTCACTTGTGCTGGTGGTACCCCAGCATCAGGAGGTCCTTGGTTTTGTTGAGCTATCTGAGCTCTAAGTCCTCCTATCTCCTGCTGTTGCGCTATCATCATCTGCCTTAGCTCATCCAGCTGAGCTGCAAGATCGATGTCCTGGGTCGGTACTCTTCTACGCTTTGGTGGCATGGTTCTGTACGGAAATAAGGAAATAAATTCAGTTTCTTGAAATCATGCCTTTTATATAGAACCATAATCTTCATTCCATATAAAAGCATAACATGAACATATCTGAATTCATCATGTTCTCGTTCGTATCTCCTTCACAACAGGAGTACCTAACCATAACATTTGGGGAAGATATAAAACTTTCCCATCATTTCCGTACGTCACCTAGTTATCGCCACCAAGCTAAGATACCACCCGACGTCATTCTTGTATCCGACATTCTCCAGCATGGCCATCGAAGACAGATACTTACTATGCATATAAAATCTTAACTCTAATCGTAAAAAATAACATAACTTACTTGGGCCGTTGCAGAAGCGATGTGAGGCGAAGTGAAGTAGGCTGGCAGGATACCGCTCTGATACCAAACTGTGACGCCCCGACTTCCCAAGCCAGGTCGACACCATACTTACTTGTACTTATCTCACTTGAAAATTTGAGAATAATTTTTTTTTTCTTTAAAACATATTCACATAAATTATCTTGTGGAGAATAATATGTCACTCATATATATATATATATATATATTAAACTGAGAATACCCTCTCGTGTCTTCAAACTTTATACATATAACAAAACATAGTTTACTTTAGAATATTAAAATATTTGCTTAACATCGAATGCGGAAAATCATGCGTAGTGGTATCCCACACCGCCCTTCACTCGCCGCATCGTCTGCATAGCCCACCACTTAAATTGCAGGCTTTTTACCTACAGTATGAAATATAAGAGTGAGCTTTCGCCCAGCAAGTACAAACATAATCTCACAAAAATAATTTAATCATCTTAAAACATGTCAATCATCATGTAACTTATGCATGAGCCATTTATGATTGATTGAAAGTTTTATGCTTCATTTTAGACTCAATCTTTAACTTATCTTGTCTCAACATGTGGGCCCATAGTGTACGTACCGAAAGCGCGCAGCCTCCAGACAAAGCTAGGGTTTGCAAGGCCCTAACAGTTCTGGGAATTAAAACGTGACCCTCACGCATCAACGAGAGGTAAATGTCACAACTGGTTTTAAACATGTATCCTCCTCGATCACGGGAGGTTGGTATGACACCTTCCTTGATTATCTTACCACATGATTTAGCATTAGTGAACATGCTTCATGATGTCACTATGTCATATTCAAACTTTAACATTGGCCATATCATGGCATTCTTGAACATGACATTTTTAAAACCATGACATTTTAGAAAACATGGCATAATATGTAACATGTTATAGCATATCATCACATAACATCATTTAACATCATACAACATAGCATGTACATTTTAACATAGCATATATGAAAATAGTATTTACTATTTTCATACTGTAGGTGAGGTTCGATACTTGCCTGAGATACTATGTCTGGGGTTTCGTTGCTTTAACTCAGATTGCAACCGCAGGTTACCTCCTGCTATTAAAAAGAACATAGGATAAGGATCCTATAAGATATTGGTAACCTGTTCAATATTCTAATTATATGTCCCCCCTCACACCGGTCTTGATCATTACTAGGTTACTAATCGTAACCCTAGAGTTTGTGGTTAACCAAACTTGATCCATTACTTGTTAGGTTACTTGAGGTAACCTCGGGTATTAAACTCATGTATGTATAGTATCAAGTTACTATTCCTATTATTGGGCCTAATCTTTAGTAACTCGGGTATCTTTCCCGGTTACCACTCGTCATCTTTTGTTTTTACACTTTAGCTTTTAAATCCAATTTGGAAAATTGGCTAGAAAATCTTTTGTTTTACTTCAAAATTCGAGGTTTTCAAAGTAAAACTTTATAAAACTCATTTAAGGCTGAAAACTGCTTTTGAAATAGTTTTCATAGTCAAAACAGGAAATGTTGATGTGAAAATACAGTTTTTCTGTATGTTTGTAGAAAATCCTGTGCAGGAATTTCTTGTTCTCTGCACAGTTTTTATAGTTCAGGTTGTATTTAAAAATCCAAATGGAATTTGAAAAACTTGTCTTCACGAAAGTTCTTGCTCTTGAGAAATTCTAAAACTTTCATGTTTTAAGAAAAACCCAGTTCTGCTTGGATTCGTACCAGTTTTAATTTGAAACCCACTGGTCGTGTAAACTAGGTCTGGGCAGTTTAGTCTCGGATTTTCGTAAAAACGGAGGCCATTGGAGCCTCATTTTGCAAATCCGTCCGCGTTAACCTCTAGGAAAAAATGTTCTGAACAACTTTTGTGTTTTAAGTTTTGCCTAATTCGGCCTCAAAAGGCCTCAAAATCGGCTTGCCGTAAAACTGGTCAGGATCCACCCGAGCCTGGCAGTTTTTCGGTTTAGAATTCGTTTTACGTCCTAGACGTGGAACCTAGCTCAACCAGCCACCGCGGGAGCTCTAATATCAATCATGCAGCGGTTTCTAACGTTCAATATTCAACATGCAAGCCAATTTGAACAACATTCATAACCATGCAAAATCCTAAGCATTTAATCAAACACAAAGCATGCATATAAAACCACCAACCATAAAATCCTAATTAACCAAGCACATAACCTAAATTTCTTAACTAAGGCAGGGAATTAAAGTGAGCTTATGCTCTTACAAACTTTGCTTGAAATACATTTAAATTTCTCAATTGAAATTTAAATGAAAAGTGTTGGGTTTGAGGGGATTTACCTAGCTTCCACCCAAGGGTTTAGCTTGCTAGATTTGATTCTCCCTTGGTCCCTCCTTGCTGCCACTAGGTCCGGCCCTTTGGCTTGCTTGGCTCCAAACTTTTTCAGCCACTCTAGCACCAAGATCCGGTCACCACAACCTCAAAAAAATCCGGCCTCCAACTTGGTTAACTCCTCCCTTTTTCCTTTCCCTCTACAGCCGGCCTCTTGGCCAAAAGATTGTCCAAAAATTTTCCAACTCTTTCTTGCTTGCTCTCCACACAAAATCCGACCACCCTAGGCTCTAATTACTCTTGGTTTTGGCAAAATTTCCTTTCTCTCCTTCCTTCTCACTCTCGGTTTTTGGTGAAGAAAAATTGGCAAGAGTTTGATTGCTTTTCTCTAATTTTTTTGAATTATGGGGTCACCTATTTATAGAGGTGGGGGAAGTTTCAAAAATTGGAATTTGACCCCAAAAAAAACAAGAAATCACACAATGGGAGGGGTATAGGTGGCCGGCCAAGGTGGTTCTAGAACCACCAAACTTACTTTCCAAATTTTTGCTAAATCCTTAATGATGTCATTAATCAAAAGGTGGTGATATCACACTAAGGCTTTGTTTGGCTTTTACTTAATGTAGTCCACTTTAATTCTAGCACAGATATTTATAATACTGCTTTCACTAATACACAGTATAATTTAATACTGTTATTTTAAACTGCAGTCCAAAATTCATCTGTGTAGAAATGGACTGTATAAAAATTTTCTTATACAATCAAACTTCTTGGCCAAAGATAACCTAACTAATGTGCTTGATTTTCTATGGTGGTTTTTGAATCTTAAACATACCATTTTATCCGTAAAAATGGCTTTTACACGGTACAATTTTTATACTGAAAAATATTTAACCGTACCGCCTCATTTTCGATTTTTCGGGTCAACCATTGACTTTCTTGTCAATCATTGACTCTCTTGTCAAAATTTGACTATCATGAATTCATGAAATTTCGTCATACCTTTTTACTTAAAAGGCTTATCATGAAGTCTCGTAATTAATTTACCGAGAACTCAATCATATACTGATAAAATCATGAATTTTGTATTAATATTCATAATTTTCATAAAATTGCACATAAACACATAATACGAACTATAAATTTCTTATTTACAAGAAAATTGTGAGTTCGTGAAAATTTCGATTATTACAAAAATAATCCTTGACTATTGGTAATATATCAGATTACCATATGTGTACGGGGTATACATAGAAGACATGGTAATTTGATAACAGTCAAAATAAATAGTCCGCAATCGATGGAATGAGATTTGGGGATCTTATTCATGATAAAATTGTACAGGTTGTCTACTTCCTTGGAGAGATGGTTTGTCTTGATCATCGGATTGGTTCCGAGTGGAAACTTTAATGTATACCAGTATTGAGGTATGACATTGGACTGGACCTAAAGTGTTAATTGATTCGGTTTAATAATTTCGTTTATAAGAATCAATGAAACTTTGATTATCATCCTGTATTAATCTTAATCCTGAAATGATTACTTGAGTTTGTATCCATGACTTATGTACTTTAATGCACTATAGGTGAGACACTGTTAATTTATGGTCAATATACTTGTGTTTTGGGTGCATGACTTATGGATAGAGAAATCAAGATTCATAGATATGGAATCCATAGCTATCTTAACGATAGTACATGTTATCTACTTAAAGGCATTATTCGGGGATTGAAAGCTAGTATAACAAGAACTTGACCATCGGTTTACTTTGTGTTCTCTGATGGTTTACCAATTGTATGGTTTTACAATTGGTGGTTCTTTCAATGGAGAATAATGGAACTTTAGGTTAAAATGATTGAAAAGGTAAAACGGAAAAGGTCCTTAATTCAATCATGGATAACATATGGGGATTAAGCAAGCGATGAATAAATCATGAAAGAAGCACTGCGTGAAAGAGCTTTCGTAATAAGGTATGTAAACAGGAGTTCAGCTTCAAACTTTTAGTGGAATAGTTTTGAAGTTGATAATTGATGAATAATTAATCTGGGATTAATTTTTCATAATTATAGGAGCCTCTTTACATATTTCCATCGGGTCCCTCTATTAGCTCATATAGTTCCATATAGCGTCTCGGGATTTGTTCCTAATGAGATCGGTAAATTTAAATGGAATTTTATAATGTCTATTAAGACATGTACTCTCTAACATGCAATCCGGAAAAGGATTGGACATGTAGGATTTGTGTAGACAAATAATATGATTTGTCAACATGTGATTGGTTAATTTGAATTTTGAAAATAAGATTGTGTTCGAATTATTTAATTTTGGAAAACAAAGTTTTTCTCTCCTAATCTAAATATGGTGCACGGTTTTTAGATAGGTGGAGGAAAGAAAATTTTATTTCAAAATTGTTCAAATATATTCCTAACATTAAATTATTAATTGATTTAAATAATGGAGATTATTTGATTAATTTTTTTTCTTTAAATGTGGTGCACGGATTTTGAGAGGAAGAAAAAATTCAAATATTCCATTTATTTAAATTAATTAATATGGTTGATGTTTGTGGAAAATATTTATTCAAATGAGTGAATCTTATTTAAATTCAAAAAGGTTTAAAAGAAATTTGAATCTAGATAGGACTAGGATCTTTTCACTAGTCTAGATTCTTGATTTAAAATTTGAACCACCAATCTAGATATATCCTTAAGTGGCCGAATTTTTTTGAGGAGATTCTCTCCTTGGAAAAATGTTTTTAGGTTCAATGAATCTAGCCCTAAAGTTGTATGATATTTTGGTTCAAAATTTATCCAGAAAAATAATTATTAATTATTTTTCAAGAAGGAATTAAATTTTGAAAAGGATTAGACTTCTATATAAAGGCTAGGAATTCTTGAGAAAATTTTTGGTATTTTTCTAGGAGAAAAACGTTTTTTGGGAGAGAAGAAAAAATAATTTGGGTTTCTTCTACTTCATAAAATTCGGCTATCTTGTGAGAAAGAAGAGAGAGAAAATTCCATTGAATCAAAACTGTGAGGAAGGTTAAACCGAGTGATAATTTTCATAGGAGGTTAACCGGTTCCTGTTTTGTAGTTTTGAAGAAAGAAGTTGGATCAAATTCTCAACGAGGAACATCGGAATTGAGAAGGAGGGATCTAGACTTCGGATAGTATTACCGGTCGCTTGGATTCATAGAACGTGTGCCCACACACACTCTGAGACGTGGAACTCGAGAATAGTAGAGAAGACACATTGGTCAAACGCTCTAGTGATTCCGAAATCTGAGAAATAAGGTACGATTGATCATGAATTTAATTTATTGTTATATGCATCATGAGATTCTTTTCGAAACGGCATAAAAATTTTAAAACTTCCGCTGCGCTGTAACTCCGATATCGGATCCGTTTTTTCCAACAATTGGTATCAGAGACTACTCATGATTATGCATATAACATAAATTATTTGATCAAATAAATTTCTCTCTATGCATTAATGAAATATTTTAGAGAGTTGGCACTCTAGGTTTTATTTTGTGTATGTTAAATATATTATGAATGGATGTATGGTTGAATGCTTTATATTATTTTTATATAATATATGATGCTTGTTCAATTTTGCCGGTCATGACTCCTTAGAGGTTAGAATTTGTATCTAGGTTTTTCAAGTGTAAGAGATGTGGTCTATTATCACCGCTAGGTCGTTCTTTCAATTCCTAGAATTTTTATGAACCGGAAAAGGCATAGGAATTTTTTTGTAAAATTCGGGATACAATGGATTCGAGGAGATTGAAGATGAACGAAGGTATATAAATTTTCAAAGGATATGATTTTGTGTTTTTTGTTATTTTCAATAAAAAAAAAGCATTTTTTTAATTAAAAAAAATCACAAAATCTTTTTGAAAATTTAATTTTCCAATGATATGTGATCTTGATAATTTGAAAATCAAAATTAAAAATTTAAATTTAAATTTAATGGATATTATTATGAATTTTAAAATTTTGAGATTTAAATTTGAAATTTGAAATTTCAAATTTTTGAAATTTAAAATTTAATAAACCGGATTTTTATTTAAATTTTGATATTTTGTAATTTTGATTAAAATTAAAAATCACATATAATCTATTTGAAATTTGAATTTTAAATTTAAATCGAAAAAGATGTGACATTGGAGAAGGAAGACACATTGAAGAAGGATACAAGGCATATATCTACAAATGAAGGCCGATATATGTTTCGGTTAATTTTTGTAAATTTTACAATTTTCTTTTCTCTAGGATGGAATCATGATCCACGGCTATTTACATATTTTGCAAACCATGGATGATGTATTGCTAGATGAATATGTTATACTATTTCGTGATGTATTGATAACATGCCATATAGACTAGGGAGTGACACTCAATAAATATTGTTTATGCATGAAAAACAAAAACCCTAATTTAAAAGATTGAGTGGGAGAAGGTTTTATACACTAAGATCTACGGTCTCCATCGTTGGTCCAATAGTTACGCATGGTAGTGCCTACTACTCGGTTTTGACTCGGGAATTCCCTTCGGATAGGTATCTTACCTAGAACGCACACTGATTTGGATTTCTGAGAGGATAACAATTTTGGGCATATTTTATGTTTAGATCACCCCTCGGTGGCGGATGTAAAATATGGATTAAAATTGAAAACGATGGTTATACACTCATACTACTTTATTTATTAATCCTCCCTCGAGGCTCTGATATGTAAAGTAGTGGCCAAATAAACATTAGTTAATATATATTTAATGGAGTTTGCTCCATGGACGAATATGTATTAATCGGATGGGATCCGTGTTCTTGGCTAGTTATTCTATGACTACCCCTCGGTAGCTTAGAAGCAGAAGTTAGGAATTATCGTTGTAAGGTATGTGTTTTAAGGGTATTACACATGAACATTTAGATTGCATTTAGATCTTTATGTTTCATTACAAATCATATTTTATAAATTGATAGGATGTTTGCTCATACTTATTACATGTTTTCTTATTATAGATCAAAATGTCGAGCCCTTTGTCTGTGATACTTACGCAAAACAAATTAACTGGCGAAAACTTTAATGACTGGAAAAGGAACTTGCTTATCGTCCTAAATTTTGAGAAACACAGTTTCGTCCTAACCCAACCTAGACCACTACGCCTGCGATCGATGCTCCTGATAGGGAATTTGTAGCCCTTAGTGCTGGGACAATTCTAACCTAAGTGCATGCGCTATATTCGAGCAAGCATGTCTAACGTGCTCCAGAAACAGCATGAGGAACATCAAACTGCTAGGAGCCTCTTTACATATTTCCATCGGGTCCCTCTATTAGCTCATATAGTTCTATATAGCGTCTCGGGATTTTTCCTAATGAGATCGGTAAATTTAAATGGAATTTTGTAATGTCTATTAAGACATGTACTCTCTAACATGCATCCGGAAAAGGATTGGACATGTAGGATTTGTGTAAACAAATAACATGATTTGTCAACATGTGATTGGTTAATTTGAATTTGAAAATAAGATTGTGTTCGAATTATTTAATTTTGGAAAACAAAGTTTTTCTCTCCTAATCTAAATATGGTGCACGGTTTTAGATAGGTGAAGGGAAGAAAATTTGTTTCAAATTGTTCAAATATATTCCTAAATTGAATTATTAATTGATTTAAATAATGGAGATTATTTGATGAATTTGTTTTTCCTTTAAATGTGGTGTACGGATTTGAGAGGAAGAAAAAATTCAATATTCTATTTATTTAAATTAATTAATGTGGTTGATGTTTGTGGAAAATATTAATTTAAATGAGTGAATCTTATTTAAATTCAAAGGGTTTAAAAGAAATTTGAATCTAGATAGGACTAGGATCTTTTCCTAGTCTAGATTCTTGATTTAAAATTTGAACCACCAATCTAGATTTATCCTATAGTGGCCGAATTTTGGAGGAGATTTTCTCCTTGGAAAAACGTTTCTAGGTTCAATGAATCTAGCCCTAAAGTTGTATATCTTTTGGTTCAAATTTATCCAGAAAATAATTATTAATTATTTTTCAAGTAGGAATTAAAATTTGAAAAGGATTATACTTCTATATAAAGGTAGGAATTCTGAGAACTAATTTTGGTATTTTTCTAGGAGAAAGACGTTTTTTGGGAGAGAAGAAAAAATAATTTGGGTTTCTTCTACTTTATAAAATTCGGCTATCTTCTGAGAAAGAAAAAGAGAGAAATTCCATTGAATCGAAACTGTGAGGAAGGTTAAACGAGTGATATTTTCATAGAAGGTTAACCGTTCCTGTTTTGTAGTTTTGAAGATAGAAGTTGGATCATATTCTCAACGAGGAACATCGGAATTGAGAAGGAGGGATCTAGACTTCGGAAAGCATTACCGATCGCTTGGATTCATAGAACGTGTGCCCACACACACTCTGAGACGTGAAACTCGAGAATAGTAGAGAAGACATGTTGGTCAAACGCTCTAGTGATTCCGGAATTCGAGAAATAAGGTACGCTTGATCATGAATTTAATTTATTGTATATGCATCAGAGATTCTTTCGAAACGGCATAAAAATTTTTTAAAACTTCCGCTGCGCCGTAACTCCGATATCAGATCCGTTTTTTCCAACAGTTTGTTCATGTTCCCATTTTAATACTTTAATGGGATCATGTCTTATCTAGACCAACTCTACTTTCATATCATGTCATCATACTTTCATACATTCTTACTTCATACTAACTTACTTTAATACTGCATATTTTCTTACTTACATACGTTCATACTTACAAAATTGTATACTTTCATGCTATCATACTTTCTTTTCATATTGCATCACAAGAACTATCTTCATAAAAAGCTGAGCAAGTATATCATATAACTTGTCATGTTTGAAAACAATATCACATCATATAACTTTTTTCATACGTGAAAAGCATTTCATACTTATAACTTTCC
>CM046374.1:23249996-23271518 GCA_025413025.1 Ficus hispida | reverse complement strand
TTTGAAAGGTGCAACCAACAAACTCTGGCAAAATGGTAGATCGACGCGACCATATTTTCCTGTTCATTAGAAGATCTCTCCTGTTCTTGTTTTTCAAGAGGAATGCATCAACGAAACAGTCCTTCCATATAGTTCGCTGTGGATTTTCGTATCCTGATACACAACAGCTCACCACTTTAGCCACAGGTTCAAGGTAAAATCGACAAATAATTTCGAACAGAAAGAGAAGAAAAACAAGCCTTGCACTAATTGACGGAGAAAGACTTCAATGTTTGTTTTGTTGCACCTTTACTAAGTGCACAACGAAAAGCAGATAATAAAAGCAACAGAAATGCTAAACTTCATGGAGTTTTTCAAGATTTCATTTCATGAAACAAACAGAGAGACACATGGCATTGAGAAAACAAGTAAAATAAAACTCTCTTCCACTCAATATCCAGTCAATCGAAACAACAGAAGTTAGATTCTATTTTTATGTTTTTCCCTAGTTGAAAACATTCCATTCAATTAAAAAAGACAAAGATAAAAGAAGAAAAGTGGTAAGAAAAGAAGAAACTCAACTAAAGGAAACTATCCAAGAAAGATCATCCTTCAAAAACACCGGTTTGTATCCACTCATTTGCACATGCTTTTTGGGGCTTAGTTTCAATTCTTCTGTTCATTTGGTTTTATCTTTGGGACATATCTTTTCTTCGCATTGTATTCTGTTTTAGCAAATCCCTTCCCAAGCATCAGCTCACACAAAGATTTCTCCACCTAAGCGTGTTATTGTACGCAAAGGAAATTTTTCAGCGGTCTTGTGGATATTCTGATGACAAATTCTAAAGAAACCTTAGCTCGATGAACAATAACAAGCAATTTCGATGGGATATTAAGTTGAATAAAATCTGATTCAAAATGATCTAGAAACCTGAGCTATGAATGAATTCTGAGGAGGTGAAGAACAAAGGAAGAATTAAAGAGCTGGGATCCATAATGAAGGATGCCAAGAGTACAGAAAATGAATATGGCCGGGACGGGTAAATAAGTAAATCGAAACACTAGTAAAGGGGGGTTTGGTAATATCGATAATCAATGCCGATACGGGAATTCAGCTTATGAATCATAGCTTCTACTTGTAATGTGTAAAGGGACTATAAAACGAAAAAGAGAATACCAAAGTATCTCCCCCATTTAAATTTGGCTACTTAACGAAGACTTTCTTAAACACTGCCATAAAAAGTTAACGAAAAATACAAAATGGAAACTAAAGAAAGAGGCAAACAAAACTGACCAAAGATGAGCATCATTTTTGTGTTTGGCTTTATAAGTTCTACTGATCTAAATGGTAATAGGTCACTCAGGCAAACATAAACCAGACTAAACAAAAGAGATAAAAAAAGAACCAAATCCAAAGTAGAAAAAGGCTCAACTTAAACAAAAGCACGATTTGAAGCACACCTCACCATCTCGGCTTTGGCTATAAAATTAGCGTTTGGTTCGTAGGCAGGTTTAAACAAAAATTTTGGATTTAATTCAAAATTTTGTGAGAAATACCGTAGAGAAAAGTCCGAATTGTGATTCAAACCCACGAAACAAACGACACTCATCTCAACATATAAGGAAAAAAGAAAAAGAAAGAAAAAAAAAAAAAAAAAGAAACATTCGAAATTAATCATGCCTACATTTTTCTATTTTATCCATCTCCAACCATTGCAGTAATGAAAATTCAAAATTGCTCAATATCTCTAGCGATCTAAACACCGTAATGGGACTGAAAAAATAAAATAAATAGTTAAACAAAATTACAAATAACTAAGACTTCTCACTAATGAACTTTAATGAAAATATCAGGGTAGTTCAGTCTCAATGTTAAGGGTCTATAAATTTCCAACCTTTAGCTACTTCTATATAAATGTATATGTACCAAAATAAATAAAATAAAATAAAATAAAAAACCCAACTAAAATTATTCGACCAAAAATGAGAGAGAGAGAGAGAGAGAGAGAGAGAGAGAGAGAGAGAGAGAGATTAAAGAATGAAATATCCAATCAAAATTTCTTCACACTATAATCATTAAATGAACTGCAACAATTTCGTTTCTATACCTAAAGAATTCTCACACTTCACAACCAAACAGTAGTCCTTGTTCATTTCACAAAAATCTTACCTTGAAATCTCACAGAAGAAATAAACAATGAACCTTTAATCGGATTAATGGGTAGCTTACAAAAACCAAAAAAAAAAAAACCCCCAAAAAAATCATATATGTATCAAATACTTCGAATAGGAAAAACAAATTTTTCGAAATTTCAATATGTAGAGAGTGAAATATCAATGACAGATGAGAGAGAGAGAGAGAGAGAGAGAGAAGAGGAGCGTGCCTGAGACAGTCTCAAGCGGCTGAGCCGGCCGGGGAAAGGAAGGAGAGGATGAAGCCGAGGAGAAGAGCCGCCTGAACAAGCCGCGAGATGCCGCCGCCGCCGATGATTTCAGAGCCATGGCTGTTGTTGAGATCAGACCTTAAACCCTCGCCCTGACTTTCCTAGAGAGAGAGAGAGTGAGAGAGAGAGAGAGAGAGAGAGAGAGGAGAAACTTCAGAGTTCAGAAGCGAGTCAATTACAAGATTAACCCTTAATGACTTTTTTGCACCTTTACCCTAAACTTTTACGATTGGCAGATCAAATCCTTAACTAAAAATCTTGACAATTCACCCCTTAAATTTCAAAATCAATTGTTGTCGGTGATCTTTTTGAAAACTCCGTTAACCTTTTTTTTTTTTTTTTTTTTTAAGGAATTTTGAAAATTTGTGAGGGCAATCGCCATAATTTTTAATTTAGTAACTTATTTACCGAACTCGAATAGTTTAAAAGGTGCCCATGAAAAAAAAAAAAAAAAAAAAAAAAAAGAGACCTCGGTGTAAATGTAATCTTAAGAAATGAAAATAATTAGTTTGCACAATCATACACCATAGTTTGATTATATAAAAAACTAAACCTTATATTTCGGATTATTACAAAGTTATACGTTCATATTATCAATTTATAGCCAATCAATGTCATTTCATTTCTAGTCTAACCATTATTTTCGTAATTTTTGCAACTTAAAAAGAAACAATCGTAACTCTTTTACATTTCATCACACACTTACTGTGCAAAGAGGAACAACAATCCACCAGTTTCGAATTGAAAATGGATGTTTGGTCCGTGATTAAACATTCAAATAAATATATTTATAAAAAAAATTCAAATAAATATAAGTATTTTAACTATTTCATAACAATTTAACTTAAATCCAAATCCAAATTCAAATTTTCATTTTTCAAAAATCTGCATCAAACTAATTGTTCTACCTTTATATAGTTCAAATTTATCTTTACAAAAATTCAATTCCTTTCAAATCCGGATCCATTTTTTTCATTTTTTTTTGAAACCTACACCATACTTATTTTTCTTTCATCTAAACACTTATTCATTTTAATTCTCAATTCAAATTCAAAATTTTTAATTCAAGACGGTGTGCTATATGGAGCTAAGACCCTAAAAATCAACACATGTCCCAAAAAGGAAAACTATAGTAAACAATATTTTTACAAAAATAATTGAAGTAAATACTAAGATTTTAAAGTACTTGAAGTAAACAATAAATGTACCTCATAAATGGAACTATGTCATTTGTCATAAATAAATTTACCTGTTAAATCTGTTATCTACTCTAAATGATCTAAAAATCTACTATTTATTTCAATTATTTTATGAAAAATGCTATTTACTCTCTTCTTCGAATAATGAAAAATATGACAATAGTTTAATAATTTACTGATAAGAAAATGACAACTTATATATTACATAAGTTATTACTCAAAAATTAAAATTAGAGTTATTGTTCTTAACATTTTTCTTATCCTTTTCTATCTGTTCTACGGCAGCTTGTAACCATGGGTCAGAGTACTTGACCATACCTCGTATGAGATTTTGTAGTATACTAAATAATAAGATTACATGATCCACTTGATTATTTAGGGCTAAACAGCATTGTTTTAGAACTTTTTTAACAAGCGACCAAAGATTTTGAAAATAAGTTAAAATTAATATCTTCTTCTTTTTTTTTCTCTCTCTAAAATATGATCAATCAATTTTTTTAAATGGTCAATCAATAATTGACCACATAATATTGTTAATTTGATCAATTATTGATTGACTACGGTCAATCACTGATAGATCATAATGTAAATCACTAAGTTATTCACCGATTGGCCCAAAAAAAAAAATCAAAAAACTATTTTACTAAATAAAAAAAATTCAGTCATCTATTATACTAGAGGACCAAAAAAGGTCATCTAACCCCTTTTTTTTTTTTTTTTATTATATAAAACATCCTTGAGCCACTAACCTTCTCCTTAATTTCCACCCATTCAATATTTTTTGTTGTTAAATCAATCAGCCATATATCAATTAGTCATCGGTGTGATACACTTTATACATGGGTTACGTTAAGCTTACGTTTGATATACCAGCTTAGAATCGAACATTTAGATTGAAGTTGGTTGATTTAAAAAGAAAAAGTTATAATTATCGTTGACTTTTAACAAAAAAAAGACAAAGATTGAAATGAAAATTTTTGATCCATACATGAGAGCCTAACGGACCCTAAGTTTCCATGTCAATTAAAAGTTATGCATGCAAAACTACTTGGCAAGACTTCTTTTTTTTTTTTTTTTAAATGATAATTATGGTGCTATCGATGATGATAAGGATGATGATGATATGCTATCTATTCCAAGTTTGGATCTATCACTTGACACAAAGGCTACATACATGGTCAAATATGTCGTCCTACTAACTGATATTGTCTTACGCTAAACAACTAAACTAACCGAAAGTCCAAGTCAATATAATTATCCACTCGCTATTAAATCATGTGATCAAATGATTATAAATATTATTTTTCATATGTAAATCTATCATACATTATCGAGTTTAAATTCCTTTACATTTAAATTTAAATAAAAAAGAAAGAATAGATGACCATACGAAACTCTTACTTATTTTTGTATTTAGGTGTTTAAAATGTGTGTGTGGGTTTGTTTTTTTTTTTTTTTTTTGGGTAGATTTGAAGAGATACGGGTTCCGTCCCATATTATTAAAATAAAAGCTTTTTTTTTTGTACAGATGCCCCCTCAACTTTTTGAGTTTGGCAATTTAGTCTTGGAACTAAATTTTCTAGCAATTAACCCCCTGAATTTAGAATTCTTGACGTGAGAAGTCCTTAACAAAACTTCTGTCAAATAACTAACGGGTTTGAACAGGTGGTTTGCATGTGACCTTCACTCAAAGGGTATTTGTGGTCATTTTTATTGATCTTTAATTTAAATTCATTTTTCAAATTTAAACTTAATTCAAACTCAATTATTTTATTGAAAAAAAAAGGGCGAAATTAAAGAAAAAAGATCCCAGTGTGTGTTGAGACTACCTGGATCTCTACAATGCAATCTCATGAAAATCAGATTAAAAACCGCGAATTTTTTTTTTTTTTTTCAAACAAAATCACAAAAAGCTTACAAATATTATTTGGCATAATAACGTCTAATGGCAGTACGCATGCATTGTTTGTTTTCCCTTGGCTCTCAATAAAAAAAAAAGAAGATAAAAGAACAGAGTTACATTTTTTTCTTTTTTTTTTCTTTTTCTTTCTTTTTCTTTCTTTTTTTTGGAGGAACGTGAATAAAGATGATGCGAAAGACATTGAACTAAAACAAAATATATTTGAGAACTGGATTCAGGTCACCAACTTTAAACAAATTAAAAACATTCAAATTCAACAACGCAAAAGCGATCTATTTCCATTAAAACTAACAAAGAAAAAACCCAAAAGAGGAGAGGAGAACAAATTTTTCTGAGCAAATTCTGGTAATCCGGTGAGATCTAGCGAGGGTTGGGGTGTGGCAACAACGAGATTTGATCAAGAGAGAAGCAGAGGAAAGGGAAGGGATGGGGCTTAGGTTTTTTTCGTTTGTTTTTTGTTTTTTTTTTGTTTGCTTTTTATTTATTTATTTTAATTTTTTTAATTCCCAATTAAAGCAAAAAGACGAAAATTACCCTTTTGAGACGGTCACGTGACTAACATGTGTTTCTAACGGTCCAAAACTTTAACAGATGTTTATAAAAGGACTTCTCATGTCAGGATTCCTACATTTGGGCCAATTGTCAAAAAATTTATTTCAGAGACTAAATTGTCAAATTCATAAAGTTGAGGGGGCATCCGTACAAAAAAGTCTAAAATAAATTATAAATTTAACATTTCCTTCTTTTAATTACTACCATTTTTTTCCTTCACTTTTTTCTTCTAGGTCAGCCAAACCTTTTTTCTTTTAGAATAGGGAGCAAACTCAAGACCTAAATATAGAAGTAGAAATGCATAATTACTGTTTTTTTTGTGGAACAATATATAATTACTGTTAAACTATCCGTATAACTACTTAATTGTAAGAAATCTGAAGTCTAACCCGTTTAGTGATGATGTCTTTAGTGTTTACTTAATTAGATGAAACTATCATGAACTCATTCGGTAGAACTCGCCATTGCAAACCGCATTATTATGGAAGGGAACCTCAGGACTTATAAACCTATTCATCAATTTAATGTCGTAAATATGGGTCGCCCCATGCGGGCTAAGAGGAAAATACGGGCGGAGCTGACACATATAAATAAACAGTTTGGATCGGGTCATTCCTAATAAAGAAAAAGGTGTCTCAACCTAGGGGTGGCAATACGGGTCGCGACACGACGACACGACACGAACATGACACGAATTTGACGGGTTCGGGTTGAGAAAATTGGGGCGGGTCCGGGTTGGGAAAATTTGACACGAAAAAATTCGTGTCGTGTTCGTGTAGACCCGTAAAAATTCGTGTCAATTTCGTGTCACTTTTCGTGTCAAGTTCGGGTCAATTTCGGTCAAGTTCGTGTCAAATTTCGTGTCAATTTCGGGTCAATTTCGGGTCAATTTCGTATAGCGGGTCAATTTCGTGTCGCGGTCAGTTTCGTGTCAATTTCGGGTCAAGTTCGTGTCAAATTTCGTGTCAATTTCAGGTCAATTTCGGTCAAGGTCGTGTAGCGGGTCAGTTTCGTGTCGCGGGTCAGTTTCGTGTCACGGGTCAAGTTCGTGTCGTGTTCGTGTCATCCCGTTACGAGTTCGTGTCGTGTTCGTGTCACGGGTTGTGTTCGGGTTGGGGTAGAAAAAATTCGACACGACTCAAACACGACACGAACACGACATGAGACACGAATTGACACCCTATCTCAACCTGATTTGTAACTGAGTGATCTATGGCTTGTCAACCCGTAAATTTATAAGAAAATTTAGTTTTTTATACGTTTAAATTTAAAAAAAAAATGCTTACAAAGTTCATATGTGGAACGTCGGTCTATGCAAGCCGTCCACGGGCCGAAGAGGCAAGCCATGGGTTGATCCGTCTAACCTAATCCATATTTATAGTTATATTCATCATATTATAATTATTCCTTATAGGACATCTGGTATCTAACATATCACCACGTTCTGCAACCGCCGGCCACAATAGCCCATCTTCCCAACTAGGCGACTTCGCGGATCTTTTCTTTTATTGGGTAGCACCCTTTTCAAGTCATCTCATACATAATGCCAATCAAAAAAACATAGTCCATATTCCATACTCGACATGATGGTTTATAAAGAACCATCATTCTTGGGACCAAATCAATCGCGGTCAAGGTTATCGATCCTGATCCAGTAGTAACCCTTTCCTCTTCAAGCTTCACCTGGCTATTAGTATCCAATGTTTTGTTGATTCTATCAATATTGTATCTTAATTCAGCCTATAATGAAACTACTTTGACTTAAACCCTCATTCTGGTGGATTGACTCTAATACCAATTGTTAAGAACCCATTAGGTAAAACTTATCCTTACAAAACCAACTTACAAGGAGAGGGAATCTAAGAACTTATAAACTTACTTATCATCTTACAATTATTCCATATATGACATTTAGTATCTCATAAGCCACCACAAATTTGTTGTGCCAAATAGATCATGACCAAATGTCAAGAAAAAAAAATAGTGACCATATGCCAACTAGATCATGACCACATGCAAATGTCTATCCAATCATCCTATTATTGTGACTTCAAAAAAAAAAAAACCGTGAAAAAGGGCATCATTATGCTCAACTCCTCATGTTTTTTGTTTTTTGTTGCGTGGTAGCTATCTTAAATTTGGATTGAACAATATGTGGACTAAAAGCAATTTCTATGAAATAGAAGTGCTCCATTAAAAAATATATATATATATATATATATATATAAGAATAAAAATATAATTAAGGTTCTTTCATATACGCAAAAAAATATTTTATAATAGTCTTCTCACCAACTCCAACCTCATTGTTTATATGGAATTGTGTGGATTTTCTAGAGGGTTATCTTAAAGTTTCTCCATTGTCTTGGACACTATCTTATCATTAATTCTTGGTAAAGATAACATTGTAGAAGATTAAAAAAAAAAAAAAAAGCCTTTTAGAGGGAAATTATCCTTTTGTTTTTGTAGACGTGTCATCTCTCTTGAAGCCCAACTTTTTTTTTTTTTTTTTTAAATTTCTTTCTTTAATACCCTCTCTAGCAAGCAAGTTCCTTAACAAACACATATAAAACCGACTTTCAAAACGTGCACACAAAGAATTACGAGGGCAAACCCCATCAACCAGCCTCCGCAAGTCACATTCCTCTCTCAAACACAATTTCTTTAGTTTTCTTCATCAATTTAATTCGTCTTCTTCACAACTAAGACATCTCACACTTCTTTTCTTCTAATCAATGATCTCGAGAATCCGGTTTTCTTCAACTAATAATAAGAACAAAGCCAAAACAAGCTAAAGCTAAAAATTTTAACCAGAATCCACCATGACACTGATCAGGTTGATCGTGTTTGTCATGATCGTCACGACCTCGATATTGCTTCGGAATGTCGAATCTCTAAGCAGAGTTGATTTCCCAGATGGGTTCATTTTTGGAACTGCTTCTTCAGCTTACCAGGTACCCTTTTTCCCATTTCCTTTCTTTTCAAGATATTTATATTAAAAAAAAAAAAAAGAATCATTGTTCGACAATTAAGAATATGTCTATCTTTTCTCGCTATGATATATATATATATATATATATGTGTGTGTGTGTGTGTGTGTGTGTATAGTTTGAAGGAGCTGTAGATGAGGGAAACAAGGGAGCTAGTATATGGGATACATTCACAAAACGACCAGGTAAGTTTAAGTACTACATTTTATTTGTTGGTGCTAATATTGCCTAGCTAGTTATTAATATATAAGAAGAAAAATGTCAAACGTCTGTCCTGATTCAGATGAGTCGGGAAATTTAAAGTGGAATTCACCCTCATATCCCGAGTCAAGATGTTGGGGGACTCACACAAAATGTTACCTTAAAGAAGCAAATTTTATTTATTTATTTATATATTTATTTACCATTTATACAATTTGGGGTACTTACAGGGAGGATTTTGGACTTCAGTAATGCTGACACAGCTGTTGATCAATACCATAGATTTAAGGTAAACTGTCTCTCAACTTCAAAATCTATCCTCAAGAGTTTTAATCTTAATTACAAGAATAATACGCTTCCTTTTTTATTTATTTATTTTATACTTAAGTCTATTCTTGCGTGAGAAATTAAGTTTCAATATTTAAATATAGCATGCAACATAAGATATATGGATTTAAGGGAATCTATTAATCTCATGATAATAGTGGGCCTATTATATTATAATAAGAAAAAGTGTAATAAGTTTGTGGAGATGAGGATGACGTGTCACAAAATTTAACTGACGTAAGAAAATATATTATCTTTAACTTGTTTAAAAGCATGAATGGAGGCTTTCGTCCTACCCTCTCCCAGTTATCACATGACAGTTACATGATTATCACGTCATTGTCATGTGGTGACTACATCAGCGTCATGTGGATTTTTGTTTTTTTTTTTTTTGCTCTGTTTGTTTTGTTTGTCTACGTGTGTGCTTGTCACCTACTTATTCGAAATAAGCTTAATTTATTTTAATAAGCTAAATGTAAGAATAATACTACCCAAACAGATAACTATAAAGTTACTCTAGATAAGACCTGGGTTGACGACCGTAAAAGGTTAGGTTAGAGACCTATCTCTTCTTTACTATTCTTAGGGAAGTGAATCTCATTTATCGGGCTGAAAGTGGGGCGATAAAAGGGCCACCACAAGAGATTTTTTCTTCTAAAAAAAAAAAAACCCCATAAAATTACTGTGTTACTAACCAAAAAAGAGGCTAAATTTCGAAATGTACAGAGTGACATAGACTTGATGAAGGATTTGGGAATGGATGCTTACAGATTTTCAATATCCTGGCCAAGAATTTTTCCAAGTAAGAATAATGTGGATTCTTTCCAAAATTACTCCCGTTTGGATAATAGATTTACACCGATAATTCAAACTATTTTTATATTGTTTCCTCTCACAAAAAAAATAAAATAAAATAAATTACTATTCAAACTTACTTTTTAAATCTATAGTCCAATTGGACCATTATTTCTCCAATTAGTTTTTTTCTTTTTTTCCCCCTCCAATTAACGTTCCGAATGATGAACAGATGGGACTGGAGAATCCAACCCAGAAGGAATACGCTACTACAACAACCTCATAGATGCTTTACTTGAAAAGGGTTACGCAAACTAAGTTTCTTTTGGAATATATATTTTCCTTTTAACAGATATCACAACATTATTGATAAGCTAACTTGTTCTTTTCAATCAGGAATCAAGCCTATCGTAACTCTCTATCATTGGGATCTACCACAAATACTTGAAGACAGATATGAAGGATGGTTGAACAAACAGATTGTGTAAGTAAGAAGAAAAGTTGCATACAATTTTTTTTTTAGATATGTATGTATTTAATCCATAGATTATTATGATTACGTTCGTAAGTTTTGGGTTCCTGATAATACTAAAATTGACGGTAGATTTCTGAAATTTAATTAGGAGATAATCATTTGTCACTGATGATTTGAAATTTTAAGGAAAAGCCGCATGAGGTGCACAATATTCTCTTTAGAGCCATATAAAAATTCTTGAGAATTAAAATATTTTTACATCTCACCTAACTATCTTTATATATTTTCTAGCTATAATACAATGATTACGTGATTAACTCTCTTAAACTTCAAAAACTCGTCAATTAATTAGAGCTAAAGGCAAGAATTGCTATATATAAAAAAAAAAAAAAATTCAATAGTTGTAAAGTTTCTACAAATTAAAACCAAATCGTCATCATGTTAATAATTCAAGGATATGATAATACTAAAAAAATCTTTAACAATATATCATTATGTTTGGGCTACCTATTGAGGTTAGTTCAATAACGAAATCTGTGAGTGTTTTCGTTTCTCATTAATAAATTATATATATTCCAATGACAGAAAGGACTTTGAGAAATATGCTATGACCTGCTTTCGAGCATTCGGAGATAGAGTCAAGCGCTGGATCACTTTCAATGAACCGCATGGTTTCTCACTTCAAAGCTATGACTTAGGCATACAAGCACCAGGCAGATGCTCTATTCTTGGCCATTTGTTTTGTAAGAAGGGAAATTCTTCACTTGAACCTTATATTGTAGCTCACAACATCCTCCTGTCCCATGCTGCTGCTTATCATACCTATCAAAGATTTTTCAAGGTACTTCAGTTCTTATTTTATTTAATTAATTTTTTTTTGGAAATATTTTTCCACTAGTTTAATATATAAACATTGGCCAGCTTTAAACAAATGGCTAGCAGCTCGTCATAACATTCATGTGCTTTCTGGGTAAATAGTTTTTTTTTTCATAGATTTTTTTTAAAAATGAGTCATGTTTTATAAATTACGAAAACAACTTTAAAAAAAAATGATCAATCGGTCAATAACTGATTTACTATGATTAATCGATGATTGATCAATATTAATGTAATTTTTATTGATTTACTATGATCAATCACTAATTGATTATAGTACGCCGTTAATGAACAACCACTTTCTTAAATACAAAAAAAAAATTCTAGCCATCTACTTAAATAAATGTTTAAAAATTGCTATTTGCCTAATTTTCCATCCATCAACCAAAAAAAAAAAAAAATCCAGGTCCTCAATTCAACCACCTTTTCGACTTTGTTTAGCATTTAAGTTCAACTCCAGCTAAACTGTATTTTTTCATCTCAATTTTTATCTTTTTCTAAAAAGTCAACAAAATTTATAACTAGTTTTTCAAATGTCATCCAACTCCAACTTAAAAATTTTATATCTAACTAGTGAACCAGTGAACGGAATGCAAGATTCAATTTCCAAGTGACATCATCCGAGCTCTTTTACTATTCATTCTAATTTCGGCACCTCTCAAAACATCTTTTGTATTTCGTTCTCTAAAAAAGAATGGAATGAGCTTCATGTGAGCAACATCATGAAAACAACATCTCCACGTCCTTTTGCTTAAAAAAAAAAAAAAAAAAAAAGGCAACACAAGATAGTAATATCAGGTCCTATTTTTACTCACTTTAGTCCTTCTGGGAAATGTAGGAGAAACAAGGAGGTAAAATAGGAATAGTCTTGGATGCCAAGTGGTATGAACCGATCTCGGATAGTGAAGAGGACATCGATGCAGCGAATCGAGCAATGGATTTCGAGCTCGGATGGTATCATTTATCCCTCTTGATGATTGTCTTTCAACCTAATTTCTTGTGTATTAGATAAATGTAGCTAACACCGTAAAAAGTGGACCAGGTTTCTTGATCCACTTCTTCTTGGCGACTATCCTCTTTCAATGAGGAAGCTTGTCGGAGAGAGGCTACCACGGATCTCACAACCAATCTCAAAACTCTTGGTGGGATCTCTAGATTTTGTCGGCTTAAATCATTACACCACGTTGTACGCGCGAAACGACAGGACACGAATACAGAAGTTCGTATTGCAGGATGCTACATCGGATGCTGCGGTCATTACAACAGGTGAACAAGCTCATCAAACCTTGAAATTCAACCCCATAAAGGAAAAAAAAAATGATTCAAAATATAATAACTCATTGTTTGTTCTCTATCTA
The DNA here is from genome assembly GCA_025413025.1 of Ficus hispida. Taxonomy (NCBI): domain Eukaryota; kingdom Viridiplantae; phylum Streptophyta; class Magnoliopsida; order Rosales; family Moraceae; genus Ficus; species Ficus hispida. The sequence goes on along the minus strand of CM046374.1, from coordinate 23,258,401 downwards.
TCACAGCATACAGAAGAGGAGTTGCAATTGGAGAAAGAGTATGTCCCTAAAAAAAAATACTAGAATTTGGTTCCTAATTATTATTTGAGATTATTATGCGATCGCTTAATCAGGCTCGGAAAATTGTAATTCCTTCAGGCGGCTTCTCATTGGTTACGCATAGTGCCATGGGGGATCAGGAAGTTGGCAAGATATGTGAAAGACAAGTATGGGAATCCCCCAGTAATAATCACAGAAAATGGTTTGTACTTTAGACTAAACATTGTTTCCTTGTTGTTCATCGGATCCAATCAACCGATCATTAATCCAATCCAATCCTTTTTTTTTTTTTTTTTTTTTCAGATAGTCAATTGGATTGGATTGGATCCCAATTTTAGAAAACCGACATAATTAGGTTAGATTGGATATACTTTTTACCGTTAAAACAGCCAACCCAATCCAACCGGTATACATATTATACATATTATTAAAAATATTTACAATTCATAGAAGTTTGTGTCTATTTTTTTTTCAACACCTTCCCATATTAATTAAAAATTTCATTTCAAAACCATCATGATATTAACACAAGAACAAGCTATTTTATCTCTTTTTTTTTTAATTTCTGTAATACATTATGATACACCTTCAAATCATGTCTTATCTTGTTTATTTTGTTTAAAATTTTGTATGCAAAAGATATATTGTCATATATCAAAGGGATCAATCCAATCTAAACTGACCTTAAACATATTGGATTTGGTTGGATAGTACATTATCAATGGAACATAATTGGATTGGATAGGATTTTTCAAAAATCGACATATGATAAGATCAGAAGTAATATAACTAAAACAAGTCAGATTTTATCCGATGAACACTCCTAGGAGGAACATCTATAACAAAAGTTAACATTGTTTTGATTCATTAAAACCAGGTATGGATGATTCAAATAGACCTTTTACCTCAATAGACAAGGCCTTGAACGATGAGAAGAGGATAACATTTCACAGAGATTATTTGTCAAATTTATCTGCTGCTATAAGGTAAATATAACACTTCACAACTTCTTGAACTCAATTTTTTTTAGCAGATTTTTCAGTTTTTACTCGAAGAAACTATCCGATCCGTATTACAGGCAAGATGAGTGTGATATTCGGGGCTATTTCGTGTGGTCATTGCTTGACAATTGGGAGTGGAACATGGGCTACACAGTCAGATTCGGACTCTACTATGTGGACTACAAGAACAACCTCACAAGGATTCCTAAGGATTCTGTTCAATGGTTTAAAAGATTTCTTAGACCGAAATTCGATTTGAGCTATCACATCATTTGAATCATCTTGTTTATGAGCAATGATAGTAAATAGAAAAATTACAACATACTACTTACTCATCCTAAAACGAGTTGTCTTAGGCTTGAAATGGTTAGGAAAATAAATTGCTTCTCATCATTCAAGTAAAGAAACTACATGTCGTTTTGTTGGCATATGTTACATGGTCTGGAAATATGCTCTAGAGTTAATCAATTAACACCAAAAATTGCAACAACACAGAAGATATATCATGTTCTATTAGTTTGAAAAAGGGACGGAATGATGTTTTTTAATTAAAAAAAAAAGAAAAAAGAAAAGGGGGTAATGGAATGATGAATAAAATTTAATTAAAAAGTGAGAATCATAATTAAATAAAAGAGCTTAATTAAAAAAATAAAAAAACTACGGAAAGATGGATTTTAAATAGTATTTTAGAGTATTAGCAACAATTTTCTCATCGTCATAAAATATCAAATATCATATCTGAAGTCGTCTTGTCCACACTCCTTATTAAACTCAAAAATTGTTTTTTTTTCAAAAAAGATAATTTATCGATGATGCCTTTAAGTTAAAATTTTTTTTTGTCATATCTTCTGATAATAAAAGAAATTTGCTTCTTAAATTTTTGATAATTAGGTTAGATTTATAACACTTTAGCCTTGATTTCAGCATTCATATTCTTTTATCGGCCTTCCCAGTTGCCTCTTTCTCAGTCGGAAAAATTCAAAAATTATTTTTCCAAAAAAGATAATTTGTTGATGATACCTTCAAGTTAAAAATTATTTATCATATCTTTTGGTAATGAAAGAAATTTGGTTAGATCTATAATACATATTCTTTACATATTCTTTTATCGACCTTCCCAGTTACCCTTTTTATAGTTTTGGTTTCAGCATTCATATTCTTTTATCGGCCTTCCCAGTTTTGTCATATCTTCTGGTAATGAAAGAAATTTAGTTAGATCTATAATATATATTCTCTTATCGGCCTTTCCAGTTGCCCCTTTTATAGCCTTGGTTTCAGCGTTCATATTTTTTTATTAGTCTTACCAGTTATCCCTTTCTCAGTCGAAATTCTCAGTTGAAATTTAGCCTAGTTATCCTTTTCTCAGTCAAAATTCTCAGTCGGAATCAACATCTTCCCAAAAAATTCTCAATCGGAATCAACACCCACCTTCCCAAAAAGAATCTTTACTCTGTTGATATCCTTTTCTAACAATGCTTAAAGTACTTTTGGTAGGGCAATTTGAAACAAAGCCTTTGCACTCCTTATGGACTTCATACGCGCACATTTTTTTTTCTTCCAAAACGATGTGGGACATGTTTTCCATTTATTTTGCTGAAAGCCTAAAACATTCTGAATGAGGTATTGACCACTTTTCTAACCAAATTCAAAAATTGTTTTTTGAAAGAATATTTCCTGGTGATCTCAAATTGATTTTGTTTTTGTTTTTGTTTTTTTTTTCCGCATTTCTTCTTGTACTGAGGTAACTTCTTCCTGATCTCACAAATAACCATAGCCAAGCTTTCACCATAATAGTCGATCAAATGACAAAACAAATCCATAAATTCTTCGGCCTCTGAATAAATTTTTTTCATCAGCGTCTGCAACTGCATAATTGAGATCCCCTTCAGGATGGCAATTAATCATAGGAGTTGTTTAGAGCGTTAATTTCCTTTGTTGCCCTTCCTGGTAGTCCCTTTGCTTTATTGGAATCACTGCCTTCGTGAGAGCGATCCTAGCCTTTGATGAAATCATTTTTTGACGATGCCGTTCTCGTTGTTCTCTTTTGTTTGTACGTCTTTGGAACCTCCATTAATGAAGTTGCAAGTATCATTGTCAGAGGATTCTTGGAGGATTGGTCAAGGGTTCTGTACTTCTCTAGGATACGGTACTAATTAGCTACATTCTGAACAAAGAGGTTGAAAAAATGAGTTCTAAAGATACTTGTTAGAGACGTTTCATTACATTACAACACCGTTTTATTAATTTCGGTACTTCATTGTCATTTGTAGGAAAATACCCAAAATTTCCTTGTGTTCTTCAAAATACAACTTATATCCCTTTCACTATTCAAACAACTGAATCTTAAACCCTATATTATCACTTGTATTTGTAGAATTAGTTAGAAAAAGAAAAGAAAAAAAAATTCCCTACAATCATCAAATTTATAACAATATCTACTAAGACTACCCTAATCAATCTAAATATTAAATAAAATCTTAAAAATTCTCAAAAATAAAAAACAAAGATAAAGAATGGTTAGAAAATTTTTAAAGAAAGAAATTGAAAGCCTAGTGGATGGAGCAGCATTACGACATCATATCACCGAAATCGTTTTCTTCTCGTCGTCCTTTGTCTCATCACAATTGATTGCCACTATGATCATCAACGTGGCCATCGTCATTTTTATCACCATCACCATGAAAAGGAGAGCTTGATGGAGTCAAAGCTTCCAAAGGAGTTGGCTGAGGAAGGGCCATGGGGAGATCATTGGGGTGAGTGGGTTCCCGAGGTTCATTCATCGGAGGTGGTTGAGCGTAGAGGAGATCACATCGGTGAGGGGGAGTCGCAGAGAGGGAAGAGATGATCTGCGCCAAGGAGGGGGGTAGAGTTCCATCTATGAAATTTAAATCATCGGCTTTAAGTTATATAGTTCCATTTTGCCCTCCCAATTATTTTGTACATAAAAATTTTATTCTTTTACGTTAGAAAAAATAATTCGTAACTCGTACGAATAAATATCATTCAGCAATCGTTTTCATAAAATGACCTAGATGTTTAATACTATCAGTTAAGTTCCAAATAACACTTTAGTCTACCATTTTCTTATGATCAAAAGTAATTAGTGGTGGCGCAAGAGGATATCGTGGAACAACCATGAGCGACGTGAGGCAATCCTGGCATTGTGAGCACAGATCTACGAGCACCCCAGCCCGAGGGAGCTGCGACATCCGTATCGTTTTTTTTTTTCACCTTTCCTTATAAACTAACCTATTACTAATTTTTTATACCGGCCAATGATCGGACCTTATACTTATGACTCCTAAGCCCCCAAACCCCCTCCATTTCCTGACCATTGGGCTAAACCCAATGGCTTACGTCGATTTCGTGCATACATTAACCGTTATTGTCCTCTATACGTACAGATCAAATAATTGGTGGAGGTGTATATAAATTATACAATAAGGAATATCTTTTGTTTGTTTTTTTTTTTTTTAACCAAAAATACAATAAAGAAAATCTGAAATATAGAAGTAACAAAGACAAATGAAAAAAAAAAAAAAAAAAAAACGAAATTTAGCCAAAATCAAAGCTCTTAATAAGAATGACAATAAACAAAACAAAATTTTCAACATACCGTATGCAAAAGTTCTCGAACCACCCATCACTTGCAATTTGTTCTTCTCAAAATCATGGCCACAGACTTTTTTTCTACTAAACAAAGAATTCCAAAATTTTTCTTTGTAATTTTTTTTTTTTTTTGGTCTTTTCTACTGCCAACTGTCTTCTAGTCCTTTTTTCCTTTTGAGGAGTGTAATTTTCTTTTAGGTAAATAATTATGACATTATCATGTGGACTGATGGACCCACCTCTCATTTCCCGTCTTTCTTACATTCACACTTTTTCTTACATGACTTTTTGTTTTCCTACATTTTGAGATAATGAGAAAAGTCTAAAAAATACATATTTAAGTGGGGGCTTATGTAGACTATTTCACTTTGAGTGGGGGGGGGGGGGGGGGGGGGTGTGGGGGGGGCGGCAAAGTAGTCGAGTTAAAAAAAAAAATTTAAGCAAAATTAAAAAATAAACCATTTCAAAAAATATATATATACAAAATAAAAAAAAAGTATTCATATTTTCTTCTTTACCGTTCTTGCTTTGTTATTGGTTACAAGAGGTCAGGGATTTTGTATCAAAGTTTTTTTTTTTTTTTTTTTTTTTTTTTTGGTTCATCTTGTGGTTTTAGGTGATTCATAAGCTTTGGAAGATGAAAGCGCGAAGATTTGTACTCGTAAAGTCGCTAGCATTAAGTGCAAAGACAAATCAAACTCGTGAAAAGGACGAGAAGCTAGTGTTATCCTCCATTTGTGTCAATCTACTTACTTTTATTGGTGATGGTTGCAGAGGACGCTGTTGTACTGCACTGCATCGATTGTCGGTATAGTTGTTTTCGATTTTCTAAGGGGGTGTTTGGTGAATGAGTTGAGTTTGAGTTGAGTTGAGATTTTTAAGTTTGAATAGTAATTTTTGTTGACTTTTTCAGAAAAGGTAAAGAACTTTTTCAAAAAAAGACAAAAAAAAAAAAATACAGTTTAACTTGAGTTGAGTTGGTATGCCAAACACCCTATAATTTTTCTCGAGGCGCCAAACCTAATGAGATTTCTGTTGAAGCCTTCTCCTGCCTCCGAAACGCTAAGCTCATGCTCGAGGCTGAAATGAGGAGGAAGTGCTTTTGTATGCCTACAAGTGAATAGCAGTCTTTGGTTTTGGACACTAAATATTTGAAGCAGTTACTATTGTCTAGGATCACGCGCCATTAGGGATCGATCATCAATTTGCAACTAGTCTTTGTGAAAAATTCCGATGAATTCGTGCACGAGTGTATGAAAACGCCGGTATATGTCAGCTCATGAGGCGGCTTGGCGCTTTGAGTGATGGTAACCAAGATCCATGTAAGACATCTGCTTGCTCGTTTTTTCCCTCTAAACTTTCCTCTAGCCAGTTTCCCATTTGTTTTCCATTTTCGAGTCCTTAACCAATTTTCGAACTCCATTTTGATTTATGTTGTTCGTCTGGTGTTTTTAGGCACATTTATCACCAGACGAATGGAAGTACCTTATTCGTACCTGTCCTTTGTTCGAGGAAGGTGAGTAACACATCCTTCGGCGGCATGGCGATCTTGCTCGAATGTCGTTGTTGACATGTGTTATCGCATTTGAGAGACGTAGTATCAGCAATTGTTTGCTTGTTGTCTCAGCAAGGCAAACCGGACTGGACACAAGGAAATGGCAAAAGAGAGAGAGGAGAAATGTATTTATCAAAAGAGGATATCATGGTCATTGGCAGCTAACAGATAGAAAATATGATGTTTTAGTAAAGATCAATTTTTGAAAGCAGAGAGAGAACAAATATTTGATAAATTCATTGATGTAAATGTACAAATATTCCGTTGGCTCTGTTACAGTTCTCTTTAACATTGACGTTAGTTTACAATTTGGTATATTCATAATACTGAGAAAAGCCATTAATGGTAGCCAAAGATGTGTCACAATTCAGACAAAAAAGTAAAATTAAATTAAAATTAAAAAATATAATATTCCATACTAAAGAATGTGGACAAAGAATCAGAACCAAAAAAAGAAAAAAGAAAAGAGAGAGAATACGAACAAGGAATGTATCTGTATTGCCGTATTAGCAAAGTCTTGAATCTTAAAGTGTCTCAGTCAAATTTATCAAAGAAAAAAGATTAAAAAAAGAACAAAAAACAAAAAAAAAAAACAAAAGAAAGAAAACCCCTCTACATGTTGATGATAAGATTTGTAGTAACAGTACAAACTCCAAGAAAAATGATTAAAAGAAATACTGAGAAACTACAATGACATGGTCAGACTCTGTGTAGAATAACAAACATCCAAAAGTATATCATCGCTTTGCTCAAACAAGCCATGGTCTCTAATGGCTGTTTACCACATTGTTTTGGAAGTTGGAGATCGCTTTGTGAAAGGCCGGTTTGTTCTGCTAATCGTGAGCTTGAAAATCTTGGAACCCGTTTGGTTGATACATCCAAAACCTAAGTTTTAAGGTTAATTTTTGTCTTTTTCTAAAAAATTAACAAAAATTACAACTAGTTTTTGAAAAATCAATTAATTTCAATCTAAAAATTTCATCTCACATCCGTGTTCCCAACGCATGCTTAATGTCTCTCTGACTCAATCGTTAGAAATTTTCTACGTAGCTCTTGTGCAATCGCCAAATTAAAGCTTATCATATCTTCATGTGTTTACTCCACTACACTCCTTATGAAACTTAGAAATTGCTTGCCAAAAATGTATATTTATTGTTGATCTCCTTATGAAGCTCAGAAGTTGCTTTTCCAAAATCCAATAACTTGTTGTTGATGTTTTCAAATTAGAACCTTTTTGTCATATTCTGTTATGAGCATTTGATGCATAATTGATTAATAGCAAAATTGATTTCTCATGTCTTTCTCTTGTCAGCAATCACTGCCTTCATGAGAACGCATTCATGACTTTGTCAACATCATTTTCCCAATAATGCTTGAAGGGCTTTTCATTGGGGGCAAGGCAATTTGAAACAAAGCCTTGGCACTCCTTTATATAGGCTTCAGATACTACACTATTTGGTCCAAAACAATGTGGGAACTAGGTTTCCCTTTTTTTTTTTTTTTTGGGTCAAAAGCCTAATACAGTCTAAATCAGGTATTGACCACTTTTCAAACCAAACTCAAATAACCTCTTCCAATGGGTGCAGAACCACAAGCCCTTTTACTTAGACTGGGCTGCACACAAGCTGTCATTTTCTATATGCTTGTCAGAGAGTTTCATTACATTCCAACACCATTTTATTGACTCTTCATTTTCTCATATAGGAAAAATACCCAAATTTCCTTGTGTTTCTTAAAAATACATTTTATCTTCCGTTCACACCTAAAGAGTTAACTAAAAAAGAAAAAAAAAATCCTAAAATGATTTAACTTTATAACAATACTAAGACTACCCTAATTTAGATATGAAATAAATAAATTTTAAATTTTAAAAATTCTCAAAATAAAAAACAATGATAAAGAATTGGATTAAAAAAAATTTAAGAAAGAAATTGAAAGCTCATGGATTGAGTAACGTTTGGCATCGTGATCACTGAAATCGTTCTCTTCCTCGTCGTTCTTCGTTTCATGATAATCGATCGCCATTATGATCATCAAAGCTCCAAATGCACAGCAAGTTTTGGGGGAAGAAGGGAGGGAAAAAGATAGGAAATGCTCTTTGGGAGTTTCAACGACCAAGTATGTACTGAGGATACTTTATCAATCTACCTAACCTACCTCCTCTTTGCTAAGGAAGTTGGTTTTGTCACTTTCTAATTCAA
>CM046374.1:23227546-23249896 GCA_025413025.1 Ficus hispida | reverse complement strand
CGTTAGAAATTTTCTACGTAGCTCTTGTGCAATCGCCAATTAAAGCTTATCATATCTTCATGTGTTTACTCCACTACACTCCTTATGAAACTTAGAAATTGCTTGCCAAAAATGTATAATTTATTGTTGATCTCCTTATGAAGCTCAGAAGTTGCTTTTCCAAAATCAATAACTTGTTGTTGATGTTTTCAAATTAGAACCTTTTTGTCATATTCTGTTATGAGCATTTGATGCATAATTGATTAATAGCAAAATTGATTTCTCATGTCTTTCTCTTGTCAGAATCACTGCCTTCATGAGAACGATTCATGACTTTGTCAACATCATTTTCCAATAATGCTTGAAGTGCTTTTCATTGGGGGCAAGGCAATTTGAAACAAGCCTTGGCACTCCTTATATAGGCTTCAGATGACTACACTATTTGGTCCAAAACAATGTGGGAACTAGGTTCCCTTTTTTTTTTTTTTTTGGGTCAAAAGCCTAATACAGTCTAAATCAGGTATTGACCACTTTTCAAACCAAACTCAAATAACCTCTTCCAATGGGTGCCAGAACCACAAGCCCTTTTACTTAGACTGGGCTGCACCACAAGCTGTCATTTTCTATAGATGCTTGTCAGAGAGTTTCATTACATTCCAACACCATTTTATTGACTCTTCATTTTCTCATATAGGAAAAATACCCAAAATTTCCTTGTGTTTCTTAAAAATACATTTTATCTTCCGTTCACACCTAAAGAGTTAACTAAAAAGAAAAAAAAATCCCTAAAATGATTTAACTTTATAACAATACTAAGACTACCCTAATTTAGATATGAAATAAAATAAATTTTAAATTTTAAAAATTCTCAAAATAAAAAACAATGATAAAGATTGGATTAAAAAAAATTTAAGAAAGAAATTGAAAGCCTCATGGATTGAGTAACGTTTGGCATCGTGATCACTGAAATCGTTCTCTTCCCTCGTCGTTCTTCGTTTCATGATAATCGATCGCCATTATGATCATCAAAGCTCCAAATGCACAGCAAGTTTTGGGTGGAGAAGAAGGGAGGGAAAAAGATAGGAAATGCTCTTTGGGAGTTTCAACGACCAAGTATATACTGAGGATACTTTATCAATCTACCTAACCTACCTCCCCTCTTTGCTAAGGAAGTTGGTTTTGTCACTTTCTAATTCAATTTTCGATCATTAACAATAAAGTACTCGCTTTGAGAATTATCGTGACAAAAAAGTAAATAGTAGTTCTTGGAAAATAATAAAAGTAAAAGTAAATGGGATTCACTATTTAAGGTTGGTTTTGTCACTTTCTAATTAATTTTCGACCATTAACATTAAAGTACTTCCTTTGAGAATTACCGGTAGATAGTAGTAAATAGTTTTTTTTTTAATAATTAAAGTAAATATCAGGTTTTTAAAATATTTAAAATAAATATAAATTTATAAGTAAATAGCTTATTTACGTTTTGTAAATAAATTATTTGTCTTGAATATTTATTATTTATTTCGAATATTTTAAAACCTTGTTAGTTATTCAATTATTTTCCTAAAAATGCTACTTATTTTAATTTCCTAGAATTATTTGTAGATGGAATTTTCATATATATTAAATCAACGAATTTCGTACTTTTCCAATCACCTTTTTTTTTTTTCTTGTTTTTTTCTTACTTGTTAATTATCTTGAGGAAATCAACAAGTTTGTAGGTATCTTTATTTTTTGTTGGTATCTTTTATTTTTTGCAAGAAAAGTTTTTAGTACAAGATTTATCTTTTGTCCGCTTAGGTTAATTTCATGGTCCTTGAGTTAATCTTACTTAAGTATCGTTGTCACGTGTGTTATTATGTTTGAGAGAGAGAGAGAGAGAGAGAGAGAGAGAGAGTATTAGCAATAATTCTTGGTTTGAAATTTGATGTCTGACGCAGTTGTTGTTTTAGCAAGGCCAACCGGAACGGACACAAGGCAACGGAAAAAAGAAACAGAGGACAAATGCACAAATCAAAAGAGGACATCATTGTCATTGGTAGCTAATAAATAGAACAAATAGTGTTTTATCAAACTTCTATTTAATTTTTGATGTTTCAAATGGTGTCTAATTTATAATATTATGTCACATCATATTAAAAATTTTGAAATATTTTATAATTGATTTTTTGTATCTTGAAAACTAACTTCATTCAATGACGTGTCAAAATATGATTAGTCAGACACTATTTGGTAGACCAATTGAACAGAGGATGTTGGTTCAATTTGGGTTGAAATCTTCTATTTAATTTTGAGTGTCCCAACTGGTGTCTAACGTATAATATTACACCATAACTGATTTTTGTATCTTAAAAACTAACTTCATTAAATGACATGTAAAATATAATTGGTTAGACATCATTTGAATACTAAAATTGAACAAAGGATGTTGGTTCAAAGCAGACAAATATTGAGAAAATAAATATTTTTTTCCAATTTTTTTTTTTAATTTTCCCTTGGTTGTGTGACACTTATACATGATAAAACAACACCCGCAAGATTTTAATAATTATTTAAAAAATCTTATAGTTCTACTTTTATATTTGCTCGGTAGAAGAATGGAGAAGCAGAAGTCTTGACTTTTCAATAAGTAATTGGGAACCGTATTTTTAAAACAGCTTCTGAAAGTCTAAATGATTTTAAATTATCTTAGTACATAATAAAAATATTAAAATGATGTTTATATTGCTCAATGTAAACGTTTTAAAGTTTATTCATATGAGTTATTTCTTAAGTCATCATCTGATTTTAAAACACTTTCGGCATGTCAACTAAACATTTTTTGAAGTATCTTGTGATCCCAATAAGTCAAAAACAGCTTCAAGAAAGCTCTATTAAACGGACCGTGAAATACTATCAAAAACAATGTTGCACTAATGCAATGTGAGAAACGGAGTGATAACAACTTTGGAAGGAAAAGAAGATCAAATCAAAATCCGAAACACAAGTGCAACTAGTCAATAATTTAGTGTCTCATCCGTGTGTAACCAGCCAACCAAGGAAAGATTTTTTTTTTTTTTTTTTTTTTTGCTCCAATAAAAATCCCACGAAATTTCTCTTGTTTGTCAAAGAGCTGCTTTGTGCTGTGAAGCAAATGTTTTTACCCAATAGGTTCATAAATCTTCATTGCTTGTTTGTTACCTTGTTCAATAACATTCGCCAAAGTCCAACCAAAAGCTTACAAATTAGAGATGAATGATTGAAACGTTTATGGTAAATGATATAAATGTATTCCCAAGTGTTGGTTAGTTTGTACTTCAATAGCACTGTGACAATCTAATTGAGTCCTAAGTTGCTAAAAGCATCTCTGATAAAATGATAAATGTATGTGTCAATAATAAATTTCAGCATTTAAAAGTTTAAAAAAATACATCTTTAATAAAATACAATCTTCGAAATTGATTCTGCCACATAAACACTAAATTTGACATTTGATTGCTGTTGAATTGGTATTTTAATTTTCAATCTAATTTTGTTTAAGTACAAATTTTATTTCTGCTAAATTAAAAGCATAAAAGAATGTAAATATAGAATTAGAAATATCATATGATACATTGGAACACATCTCAAATATGCTCTTTTTCACTCTATTGATAAAGCATTGATATTGACAAATATATTGAGGATTGTCTAAAGTTATACTGGAGAATCTAAATTGAATTTGTGATTGGGATACCAAAAAAAAATGAAAGTGATTTACGAATCAGAATTTAGGTTTGAGTTGAATGGAACAATTTGGATCCAAATAGCGATCCAAACACACTCTAATAAAATAGAAAGAAACGGGCAAGGAACGAGCATACAGAAAATATGCATAGAGAAATGGGCAATAAAAACGATCATTCAAATAATCAGCAAATATGCATCAGTTAGCCAAAACCAATGCTATATTGCCATTAAAGTGAGCAAAAGTTTAAATTAAAACAAACTAATTACCCAAATTATCTGAGCCATGACAATCCAAGCTATACAAGGACAAAGTTAAAAGAGACTCAGAAGCTCAAACTCAGTATCATACAACGATATTTATACATATTATGTTTAACAAGCACCATCCAAGGATAGAACACGTCTTTTCATAAGTAAATTCGACAAGTTGAACGTGAGAACCTTAGACTAAATGATCTAAACACGTTTCAGTAGAACCACCATAGCAACGAGCGTTACCAGTCCCATGAAGGTTGCCCCAATGGTGATATCCATGGCTGTCATTTTCGTGTCTTCATTGACATCGGAAGAGAATCCAAATATGTTCTGAAGAGAATCTGAGAGGCTGCTAACCAGATCAACAACAGTGAGTTTGATGTTCTCCAGCATATTCTTGAACCAATTCTCTGAGTTTCCAGCCTCGGTTCCTTCAGATGATTTCTCCAAGTTCTTGGAAAATACATGGCCTTCAGATGATTTCTCAAAGTTCTCGGGAAATACATGCTCTTGAGACTCGGCAGCTGCAACATAATTCTTGGATGAATATCCATGCCAAAAAATAAAAAAATAAAAAGAGTTCCAACAATGTGTGTGGCAGAGCAAAAATACATAACAAGGATTGTTTCTTACTCATCTGGTTTGACTTCATGAAATCTTGAAGCACCGGATTTTGCATGACGGCATTCCAGACATTCGGGTCAGAGGCAATTGAAGCAACGACAGTCTGAATATGAAAATACCGAAAGATGAGAAAAGCAATTATTCATAAGTCATCACACACAAACTAAACGCATTTTGGATGAAGATAAGTATATGCATATGATCAACTAGAATCGAAAATCAATAAACGAATAACACAATGACAAACCAAAAGCATTTTGGTCAGAAACAAGTATAACCATATGATCAAGTAGAACAGAAAATCGATAAACGAATAAAAAAATGACAAACCACAAGCATTTTGGACGGAGGTAAGTATTTGCATATGATCAACTAGAACAGAAAATCGATAAACAAATAACACAAGAACAAGACATCAGAAGGCTCAGACCTCAATCTAATGTTGGTTATTACCTGTGCTTCAGTGCTTCTACTCAGAAACTTGAATGCCTTGAGGGCAGGATTTGAAGTCTCGACAGCAAGACAGGATTTAGTCTCGGAGTCATGGTTTGGGTACAGAGACAGGCCTGACAGCTGATTAGTTGCAGCTAATTCCCTAGATTCAGAGGATTCGGGCGAAAACAGATACACCCTAAAACAACATAGATTCAATATAAGGCGAAAATTCTTCATTCCAAGGTTGATGACAAACAAAACAAACATATAAGATTCGATATCCGAAATTGTATTTAAATCTAAACCAAGTACCTTTGCTTAAGTGACAACTCTTCGAAACTTGATCCGAAAACCAAAGAAACACTCTAAAACATAAAGTTTACAAGCAATTCAAGTCTAATTTCAGTTTCATTCATACATTCCTGATCATTACAATTGTATTTCATTTCTCTTGTCAATTAAATCCACTTTTTTATTTTCAACAAAAAAATTCAAAAAAGGTTCAAATAACCTAGTTTTAAGCTCAAAATTTCACTAATTAATCCGCAAATCTATCTTTCTAAGCAAAGTTCATATCTTTTTCATAGGAAAACAAGAACTGCAGACATAAACCCTAATTTTAGTGCTGGAATTATTATCCGAAAATCAAACCAAAAATTCAAGAACCGAGAACAAAATTAATGGGAAAAAGTAAAATAAATAAGGGAAAAATACCATGAATAAACCCTAGAAATAAATTTTATAAAAAAATCAACCGAAAATTCAAAAAACAAGAAAACAACCTTAGAAATATAGATAATACAAATATATTATATATACATATATATGTATATAATAGGAAAATTTGTTCGTACTCATCCAAAGCATCTTTCAATTCAACAGTGGCCTTCTTAGCTTCATCGAAGCTTGGAGGTCCCGGGAACACAACCCGAGGCATCGGCTCCCCTGCGACCATGATCAGATCGTCCATCTCCCACGCCGGCCTCTGGATCGGCGCGACGTCAGCGGCGGTGGCCTTGGCCGACGACGACGAGGACGAGAGGATCGCCGAAGCCGGCATCGGGGACTTGCGCACGGCCTGCTCAACGGCCGGCGCCGCCTGATGGCCGCGAAAGCCGCCGTGAACGACGCTGCCGCCGCCGATTCCGACAACCTTCGACGCCGCCGCTGCTCTCATGACTCCTCCACCCATGGTGGCGAGTAGAACTCTCTCACTCTTGTGAAGTGTAAAGGATAATCTTTTGGTTCAAATGGTCTCCGTCTGGCTGACCTAAGAATTTGGAGATGGCTGACCTAAGAATTTGGAGATGGCAGGGCTATATATATATATATATGCGTGTGTGTGTATATATATGTATATTTAATATCATGTATCAGCGTGTATGTATTTGCGAATTAATGGAACGAAGCGTCGTTTGGCAGGGATTTCCTCTTATGGCATGTCGTTTCTATTTGTTGTTTTCTTTTCTTTTTTTTTTTTATAACGACTTTACTTCAATTCAGTGATCAATGATCTGGTTCAGATGTCTTCCACGTGGCGTTACTGGAATAGATACTTTCGCTTTAAAAAAAAAAAAAAGAACAGAAATTTTCGAAGAAATTTTTAATTAAAAAAAAGAGTAAGGCAGAGAGATAAATTGGAAGAAAAACTTCGGAAGGAAGAAAGGTGGGCCAAGTTCCTTTTTGTACCTATGGCTTATTATGTTCCTAGCTTTTTTCCTTTTTTTTTTTTTAATTCACATAAGCAAACGTACATATAACACACGAGAGACAGATCGACATTAAATAGACTTATAAGTAAATTTATTAAGTTATAATTTTTAAATAATTATTAATTAAAAAAAACCTTGTGACATTTATAAATCACTAAAAGTTCTTATTTTCTGTCTATGGGTATTATGTTTCAAAATTATGTGATACTTATTATGTTCCTTTTTATATGGCTTATTTATAACGCTATGGAGTTGAAGTTCGGATCTTGTTTGATTTTTGGGACAGTGTAATTGGCTATTTAATCAACTAAGTTTGAGAAAATTATCACTCTTTTTCCCTTTCCAAAAATTGTCACTTTTTTCTTTTTTCACTTTTCCAGATGCTTCCCTAAGGTGTTTGATATTTACACTCAATTTAAACTAAACTGTATTTTTTTCATCATGTTTTTTGTTTTTTCTGGAAAAAAATTTTGTCTTTTCTAAAAAAAGTCAACAAAAATTACTATGCAAACTTAAAAATCTCAACTCAACTCAAACTCAACTAATTCACCAAACTTAATTTTTTTTTATTTTCTGAAACAAACGGAATTCCGCAATCTCCTTAGAATTTAAGACAATTGTTTGATCTTTCTGATGAAAGCACCGTCATGACCCACATCCTATACGAGAGCAACGACAACGTAAGTGTGTAGTAGATTAGTCGGTACTTATGAAATTACTCTAATAAGCCATTTTATGGTGTGTATGGAACTCAGGTTCTAACTCAAAATTTTCATCTTAGTTTTTATTTTTTTTTCTGAAAAATCAACAAAAATTATAACCAGTTTTTGAAAAGTCAACCAACTCTAACTTAAAAATTTCATCTCCAACTAACTTACCAAACAAAGGCTTAAATTCTAGCCCTATACACCTGAACCATTTATTTTTCATGGAAGAATTCTTGCTGCCAACAGTTTAACAGGGGCAAGCACTAGTAAAAATTGTGGATTACACGACGGTTTTTTACCGTCGTGTAAAGTTTACACGACGATTTACCAATCGTCGTGTAATCCAGCGTCGTGGTAGATAACACGACGGTCCCATTACCGTCGTCGTATCTCAATATTACACCACGATATGGTGTCATCAAAATCACATTACACGACGGTTCTTGGCCGAACCGTCGTGTAATGTGCACATTACACGACGGTTCTTGACCGAACCGTCGTGTAATGTCTGACATTAAACGACGGTTCAAGATCCGTCGTGTAATATTTTATTTAAAAAATATATTTTGGTTTTTTTGGTGATTTCCCGTGCTAGCCTAACCTGCATGTTATCCAATACACGATCCAAGATATTAACTTCAATTATCAAATTAAAAATACATACCAATTTTTACATTACAAGTTCACATATCATAATTAATAAATTGCATTACATGGCTATCCCATTCTCCCCTAATCAAATCCAAATCTGCCGAAGTATAAAATTCTTTACTTTCTAGTACGTCAATTCCATTCAACACTATGTCCCTCATAAAACCTAAAATAAAATAACCACATTCAACACTTCCCTCTTGGAGAGGACAAGGACGGTCCGAGATTATGGTTTTATAGTCTTGTCTCCTTCTAATCCCTTGACCGGCTATAATCTTCCAATCCGATAGGGTCCTAGCAAATTGGTAAAATTGAAACTAATTAATTAAGATACATATAATAATTAAGATTAAAAAAAATTAACATATTAAAATTGACTTACATGTTCATTAGCTCCGTAAAATCATCTCGTTTATTCTCTCGAAGATGATCAAAATAAAGGACGAAGTCCTCCCATGGGTCAATGACTCCCAAAACCCAATGTCTCCCTCTGTTATGTGACACAAGATAAATCTGGCCTTTTGGTCCGTCACCGGTTTCGATGATCACAGGCCGTTTTGAGCCATTATTTTTGTATTTTCATGCTAGAAGACTTCATGTAATCTTGCTATAGTTATGCTTTGAATATTGATCAAACTCTTTTATCTTTTTCGAAAAGGAAAACTCATTGTGGCATTCCGTCGAGCATGTTATGTGCGTAAAAAAAACATGTTCATAAATGTGTGTAAAATGTCAAAATTAATGATCCACAATCATTTTTCTCCTCTACAAAGAGAAATATTAAAACAAACACACTAATTTACAACAATGGATCTTTAGTGACAAACAACAATACAAATAAGTAAATGTGGTTTAGTTTATATATGAAGTCACCTTACTTTCCTTTGACAAAGAATAGTCACGGCCAAAGCAAGAAGGAGGCGGCGGCGGCAACGACGGCAATGGTGGATTGACTGGAATTTAAAAGCGAGGTGTCGGCGGGTTGGTGAAGTATGTGTGGGTACTCGAGAAAAGTAGAGAGTGTGAAGAGAAATAAGGATATGCGAGCGAATATGAAGAGAAAATTGTATTTAAGTAATTAGTTTTCGCGCGGAATTCGAAAAATGAAAATTTAAAATTTTTAAATTTTTTGAGCATTACACGACGGTTCGGAAAAAAACTGTCGTCTAATCTTGTGATTAGATGACGGTCATTCCGGGACCGTCGTAAAAGCCGCCCTCATTTGGGGTGGATTACACAACGGTCGCCCGGGGACCGTCGTGTAAGCTTCCTGTGTTTGGAGCTTACACGACGGTCCCTGGGGTGACCGTCGTGTAAGCCACGCCAGCGCGACCCAGGCGCGCGCCCGCGCCACAGAGGCGCGCGCGCGCCCGCTCGGCTCAGGCGCGCGCCCCAGCGACCCAGGCACGTGCCCGCGTGCTAAATCAGGCCGAATCTGGCGCGCGCCCGCGCGACTCCCAATGCTCGCCCACGCGCTTCCCCAGCCAAGGAGGGCAGCGCGTTTCCCCAGCCAAGAGCCCTTTACACGACGGTTTCAAGGAACCGTCGTGTAAAGTCCATACTTCACACGACGGTTTTAATGAACCGTCGTGTAAAGTGGGTACGAAGACCACTTTACACGACGGTTTCTTAGAACCGTCGTGTAAAGTACAGTTCCTTGAAACCGTCGTGTAAAGTGGGTGCGAAGACCACTTTACACGACGGTTTCAATGAACCGTCGTGTAAACCTCACTTTACACGACGGTTTCAAGAAACCATCGTGTAATCTTCGTCGTGTAATATATGTTTTGTAGTAGTGAAGGAAAAAAAAAAAAAAGAGTACCAAAAATTAAATGATGATGGTCAGAATGGCAGAAGAACAAATTATATACTTGTTAAGTACCTTGGTTAAGCTCATCATGTAGCAATTTATAGCATAATAAAAGTTAGTTAAAGCGACTCCAGAGCTCGGTAACCAACAGCATAATCGAGAAGCAAAGGTTCAGAATTTGATTCATAACATGACTTGTGGTTTCTCACTGTCTGAACTGTCAACCTGCAAAAGTTAATTGAAGTGGAATTTCTTTTAATTTATATGAATGACATACAAGATGATACCTAATAATGGCTAATCATTTTATGCATATTTCTTTCAAGGCGAACTGATCCTGCACCTTTCTATCATTGTAAACAAGCTGAGCAAGAGTAGTTTTGCCAATACCACCCATCTGCACGATAGAAACCGCGGATATCTTATCCCTGCGGTTACCATCGGATAACAACAACTTAATGACGGCCTCTTTATCGGCTTCCCTTCCGTAAACATCAGAGTCTTCTACAACCAAAGGAGCTAGTGGTCTCTGCCGAGGACTATTTTGATCAACTTCCTCAATTTTAAACCAAGATAATCTTTTTTGCTCTAAAAGAAGACTTAACATGCGAAGGATCTCCTCTATTTCTGATTTCATGGTGTTTTTAATTAGAGATTGGCTTAAACAATGTTGGAATGCAGTTCATGTGAGAGAGATTGTAATATCTCTCATTACCTTTGGGTAGTGAAAACAAAAGTCCCACATTGGAAGAGCACAAACAAGCATAGTAGTATAAAATGAAACAAGTGATGTGCAAATATTACTAATATATGGTGGCGAGGGTGATTGGGTGTTTAGGGTGCTTATTAGGGCACACTTTGCACTTTGCACGTGCGCATCATCGCAAGGAGTCAAGGAGCAATCTCTTTTTCAATGTAGTGTTTTTTCCAAATTAAATTTGGAATGTTTATTTGATCGGGCATAATCTAACGGTCGGATTTAAGTGATTTCAGATTTAATTTAAACTGTTAATTGAATTATTTCAATCTAACGGTCATAATTATTTCTGATGATCAACAGGTATGTCTGTTAAAACAGATATATTTTTTGACTGAAAATGCACCTTTTATTTTAAAAGTTGCACTTGTTGGATCAAAAGATGCGACTGTTGTATCTGTTGCGACTGTCGGGTCAAAAGGTATAATTGTTGCATCTGTTGTAATGTTTCATGAACATGTACATCAAAGGCTATAAAACTCAAGTTTCTGATGTTAGTTTTATATCTTGTTCTGGAATTTAATAAGATTGCTACTTTTTAAATTCGTGGATTTGTTGTATCTTGGAGGTAATTTGTCAAAACACCCGATAGCAAACTGTTTATAGTGGGTGTAAATAAAACCTTAAGGAAAGTAATTCCTACGTCTCAAACCATTTTGATTTCTCTATTATATTTCGTTACTATACACCAAAACAGTTTTCCACCACCCACTTTTTTCAACAGTTCAAACACTGCTTCCAGATCCATCACCCTCCGCAATCTCGTGTCGCAAAGCCTCGGTGTTAATTTTTGTCCATCACATGATCTCTTCGATCCACTTCCTTACATTTTCGTCTCCGAATTGTTTCCTTTCAGCATCATTTAGCAGTGCATTAGCTGACAACAACTTAATCTTGAGCTCAAGTTGTAACGCCCCGACCCGTCCATGTAGGGGCATACTACGTAAACGTGGGCCGTTACCAAACTTGCTAAACTTAAATCTTTGTTTTATCGAAAAATTTCAGGATAAAATTTTTTTCTTCTTTAAACTTTAAAACTTTAAATTTTATTTTAAAAATCATAACTCGAAACTCAACTTGAATTAACTTGTACTGACGGGTAAACTTCATCATGTCTACCCCTTTTACTTGTTATGCCGATTATAAGGTTACCATGACCTTTTAAATCGGACCTTGGAAACATTACATCACATCCATATACAACATCATACTTAAAAACATTTGCGGAAAATATTGCGTAGTGGTATCCCACACCGCCCTTCACTCGCTGCATCGTCTCCATGGCCCATCAAGTAATGCTGCAGGCATCTTACCTACAGTATGAAATATACAAATGAGCTTTCGCCCAGCAAGTACAAACATGATCTCACAAAAATCTTTTCACACATCAGGTAACATATCAATCATCATGTAGTTTATGCATGATCCGATTATGTCCAATTATAAATCTTTTAGGCACTTTTACTCATTATCTTGATTACATGTGGGCCTCTAGTGTCCGTACCAAAAGCGCGCAGCCTCCAGACAAAGCTAGGGTTTGCAAGGCCCTAACAGTTCTGGGAATTATAACGTGACCCTCACGCATCAACGAGAGGTAAATGTCACCACTGGTTTTGAACATGTAGCCTCCTCGATCACGGGAGGTTGGTACGACACCTTACTTGATTTATCTTACCATGTGGTTCAATATTAGTGAACATGCTTCATGATGTCACAAGGTCAAATCCAAACTTAACATTTGCCATATCATGGCATTCTTGAAAACATGACATTTTTAAAACCATGACATTTTAGAAAACATGGCATAATATGTAACATGTCATAGCATCACATCATTACATGGCATCTCATATCAACTACATAGCATAGCATCACATAGCATAGCATTATAACATAGCATAGCATTATAGCATAGCATAACATAGCATAGCATGTATACTTGGAAAATATCTTTTATTATTTTCCATACTGCAGGTGAGGTTTGCACTTACCTCTTTTACTATGTCCTACGTAAAGCTGCTCCTCTTCCGGGTAGCCGCAGGCTTCCTCCTGCTTGATGAAGGACATAGGTAAGGGTCTAATTAGTATTGTGGAATGTTGGTGACCATACCAACATGCCTACGAAATTCTAGCTGTAAGTCTCCCTTATAACTTATGATGACTTACTTGGTTACTTAAGGTAACCTTGGGTATTAATCCCAATCATATATGAATAGGGTTAGGTATCATCCTAACCTTGGCCTATGCCTTGTCATTTTTAATTTTAATCCTTTTTGGGTTTTAAGATCAAACTCAATTTTTATACCTTGTTGGGTTACCTTGAGTAACCCTTGAGGTAGTCAAACTTAGTTCAATTATCCTAAGTCAACTTTGGGCTTTGGACTCCATCCCGTAACTCGGGTATCCTTCCCGGTTACCGTCCATCATTGTTTTGTTACCAAAAGTAAGATAACTTTTGAATCTAAAAACTTGTTTTTCTCTTTGCTTTGGAAAAACTTAGTTCTCTTTGTTCAAAAATTCTAGTTTAACTTTGAAAAATTGTAATTCTTTGAGAAAGGTTTGTAAAAATTATTAACTGTTGAAAACTGCCTTTGGAGTAGTTTCCCACAGTCAAAACATTGGTGTTGGTGCAAAAATACAGTTTTCCTGTATTGTTTTAGAAAATCCTGTGCAAGAATTTCTTGTTTCCTGCACACTCTATAGAAATCCGTGTCAGTTTAAAAATCTGAATTGAATTTGAAAAAGTTGTCTTCACGAAAGTTTTAGATCTTGAAAATCCTAAAACTTTCGTGTTTTACAAAAAGTCCAGTTCTGCTTGGATTCGTACCAGTTTTAATTTGAAACTGGCTGACCCTGTAAACTGGGTCTGGGTAAACTAGCCACGGGTTTTTGTAAAAACGGAGGCCATTGGAGCCTCAATTTGAAAAACGGCCCACTTTGCCCTCTAGGAAAAACCCTTATCTACAACTTTGTAGTTTTGAGTTTCTTCAAATTCGGCCTCTAAGGGCCTCAAAATACCATTTCAAGAACACTGCCCAGTCTTGACCCGAGACTGGCAGTTTCGGTTCTTAATTTCGTTTTACGTCCTAAAACGTGCACGCTATCTCAACCGACCACAGCGGGAGCCTAAAGTCACACATGCAATCGTTTCTAACATTCCAATCCATCAATCACATAATCATACATTCATTCTAAAACCTATGGGGACATTTAACAAACACATGGTAGGCATATAAAAACCTAAGCATATCATGCATCAAAACATAAATTAGAGACTACCAACCCTAATCAAGCATAATCAAGCACTTTAAGCCTTAAAAAGTGAGCTTATGCTCTTACATCCAATGCTGGAAAATACACATAAACTCGAACCAAAACGTAATTAGAGGGTGGAGAGAATTACCTCAAGATTCAAGAAATTGAATCTACCCTCGGTTGCCTATAGCCTAGCCGGTCATTCTCCTCCTATTCCTAGCACTTTTCTCTGCTTTTTCTTGCTCACTACAACCGGCCATTCAAGCCACCAAAAATGGGTTTCCAATTTTTTTTCCAACACTTTTTCTTTCTCACCAAAATCCGGCCATTCCATTTTTTTTTTTCTTTCTCTTTGGGTTCGGTTTCTAGGGAGGTTTTGGAGAAAATTGGGCAGAGTTTTGGGATGATTTTGGCTGCCAAAAACCGCCCCCTCCTTGCTCTATTTATAGGTGAAAATTACAAATTTTCACCATTTATTTTTATCTCCAAAATTGCACATTAGGACCTAAAAATAAAATATTTGCTAACTAGTCCCTAACACATGGCCGGCCATTTGGAGTCCTTGGAGCCCAAGTTTTGCTTACCTCATCATGATGACATCATCTTGATGACATCATGTGCTTACCTCATGCTTACATCATCATTTTTCTCCAAAATTACACTTTTGCCCCCAAAAGACAAAATATTTACAATTTGACCTTCCAAGTGGCATGTTGGCCGGCCATCACCTTGTTCGCCAAGCAAATGATGACATCATTTTGATGACATCATCTTGCTTACATCACCTATTTTTCAGAAATTGCATTTTGGCCCCGAAAGTTAAAATTCTTGCATTTATGCCCTCTAGGTGGCCGGCCCCTTACTTGGAAATCAAGCCAAGCTTATCTCACCTTGATGACATCATCTTGATGACATCACTTCGCTTACATCATCAATTTTCCAAAATTTGCACTTTTGCCCCAAAAGTGAAAATTCTTACAAAAATGCCCCCTAGGTGGCCGGCCATTATGGTGCTTAGGTGGCAAAGATTTCTTTCCACAATTTCCTTAAATCAAAATGATGTCATAATTCTAAGATAGGGTGATGTCACCATAAGGCCTTGTTTGGCTACTTTTTGAAAAAGCAGTCCAATCTTAATCTAACACAGATAAATCCAATACTGTGTTCACTAATACACAGTACAATTCAGTACTGTTATACTTGACTGCAGTCCAAAATTTATCTGCGTAAAAATGGACTGTAAAAATTTTCTTCTTATTTCTGAAAGTCATTAGGACTTTGATATCCAACTTAGTGTGCTTGATTTTTCTAGGGTGGTCTCAAAGCTTATTCCAGCTATCTTGTCCAAAAAGATAATTTTCGCAGTATATTTCTCATACTGCTTATCCTATTATGGTACAGTCATACCTTTGACTGTTCTTGGTCAACTTTGACTTTTTGGTCAAACTTTGACCAACATGAAATCATGAAATTTTGTCATGCCGTTTTTTTTTCTCAAAACGCCCATACCAGGTTAAGTAATCTATCGTTGAGTCTCGTAGCTAGTTAACCGAGAGCTCAAACTTATACTGTTATTTCATTCCAATCTTGATCCAGACTTAGATTTTCCTTGTTTCTAAGGAAATCTAGAGTCATCAAAATTTCGGATATTACACAAGTAGCAGCTTAGCAATTTGTTTCTTTCCCCGAAAGAAATCAAGGGTCTCGTTGGTCATCAGCCTATCACTTATAGGACATTAATGAAGCCGGAGAGAAGAGCTCCCACCATTAGTGCCTCAGCCATGATTGCTTTTCTTCAAAGAGAATTGGAATGTCCATGTAAGAGAGGTCAGCGCAGGAAAATAACAGAGGAGTGTAAATACTTAAAAATTATGGTATGAATCTTAGATCAAGGATTTTCTATTTTGTCAAAAGGATAAATTTTATAAATGGGCACCAAATCATATGCATTTTTCTACTGTTGGCCCGCCCTCACTTTTGATTTTATAAGTCACACTCTCTAAACTTTTATTTTGTTAAACTAATGGTCCCTCTATCAATATTATGTAAAATAGTTAGACAGGAATTGAATAAATTCTGATCATACTAGCTTTATTAATAAGTAACATTATAATTAAATAGTTTTTGGAAAGAAATTGTACCTCAATCATAATTAAATTGTTTTTGAATTTGATTGTGATTTTAGCCTTAATAAAAGCTCATGTGATTTGATTTCGTCTGGTTTTCTTTCAGCTTTTGACAGAATATTAATAAAGGGATTGTTTTCGTAATGGTAGAAAAGTTTAAAGTTGCATGACATATAAAATTAATAATCATGGATCAACTTGTGGCTGAGAGAGTATAATTCAAGAGTTATTTATGAAAATAAACCTAGTTAAAAAAAGACTCTTTATGTTGCACATATCACAACAAAACTAATGTTCCATTTGACTCTTTATTTCGAACCTAAAGTTTTCATTTTAATTTTTATGTTTTCTAAAAAATTAATAAAAATTATAACTAATTTTTAAAAAGTTAAATAACTCTAATATAAAAATTTCATTCTAAAGCTGTGCACAAAAAAACAAGCTAATTCAAAAATAAATAAATAAAAGTTTATGGTGTTTAACTTTGACCAGTAAGCCATAGCACCCAAACATCGGAGAATCCTGACAGCGGATCGTCCAGACAGCCTGAGCACCAAAAATCCATTCAATGAGGGAATTTCATAAAGGCCACCTCGAATAGCAATGGGCATTGCTTTTAACGTTCAGAGTTGATGTGTATGAAGCTTGTATTTGGTGTTCTGGATTAAAATGGAATTTTTGTATTGAAGTTGATTGATTTTTTAAAATTAATTATGATTTTTGTTAATCATTTTAAAAAAGATAAAAACTGAAATAAAACTTTAAAATTTAGACCTGAAAGCTAACGGAAGCCTAAATCACTTATTGGTTAAAACACTAAAACGTAAATAATTATTTCATTTTCATTGCATAATACTACAACGGAGGGACTCAACTCTGTTATAAACGAGATAATTTTACTCCTTTACATTTTCCCATAAATTCCGCCAAATTGGGATCAATTCTTAAGCCTTGATATTATTTATAGGGTTTTGTTGGCACCCCTTCTTAGCTCTTCATACCTCTCCCTTAAACAGATTTCCTTTTTTAACTGTAAAAGATTAAACTTACTTGTTACACACCCCTATAAATAAAACTGCCCTTAGATAAAATAAATATTATTCCACCATTTCTAACATATTTTCACACCCTATTTTATTTTTTTCTTTTTCTCTCTCGCTATTTTTTTTTTCAATTATTTTTATTTGAAGCTTTAGACATGAATGCGTATATATACATATATATATATATATATATAAATAACTATACGTATATTTACTATTATTTTTTGAAATAAATATATTCTTACGTTTATCAACTTAAAAATTTAAAATTAAAAGTTCGAAAAAAAGGGTAAGCAACAAATATTGATTATTATTCTTAAAAATTTACGATGCTTTATGGGACGGAATCCTTGCAACCGACATGCATAATTTATGCTTAATTTAGAACTCTTCTAATATGCAAAATCTACTTTTTCGTTGATAAATGAAACTAGCTAGATAATGTAATAGTGGATACAGTTATTACACAAATAAATAAATAAATAAATAAGCATACATATTTTTATTTATGAACGAAGGCTTCATATCTAAGGCTTCAAATTAAAATAACAATTTATATCAAATTAAAAAAAAATAAAAAAAAACGATAGAGACAAAAGCATAGAAAGGTGAAAATCAAAGAAAAAAATAAAATACGGTGTAAAAATATATTGAATTACTGAAACAATATTTATTTTATGAAAAGATAGTTTTGGAATTTTATAGGGTGTTTAATAAGTAAATTTGATAATTTTATAACTAAGAAGGATATGTATTTAAGAGGAGATGCGAAGAGTTAAGAGATATTTGTCAACAGAAACACTTTTATATATATATATATATATATATATATATATATATATATTACATTGATCTTGTCTTTTAATCATTCACTTTGCAAGAGATTTTTGCTGTTCTTTGGGCGTTCCCAAAACATTATTGATTAATTAACAACTTCCTTAATCCTAGTTTCTTTTTCAATGTAATTAGTGCTGGATAAAATTGTCATCGGTATAGGGTTTTTCTGATTCTTTAAGATCGGTAACATCGGTATCTATAAAATTATATAACCTTACCTCTAATAATCTCTCCGATACAATTAAGGTGTTTTGAATGGTTTAGAATCCCTCCTTATAATACCTTCCTTTTACTTTTATCTCTTATCAAATAATTATAAATGTCAAAATTATTCAATTGTTCCCTCTGTCCCACTTCTCCTTCCACTTCTCTCCCACCAAACACACTTTCCGGCTCGTAACATGTGAATATTCTCATTTTTCTTTAACAAGTGAAAGCCAATACCCAAAACTAAATCTGATAAGCAATAAAAAATTCTCGCTAACAAACATAACTTAACTGCAACATAGAAGTTGTTACTTAAATTATTTGAACACTAAGCAAATTATAACAATTGATGGAAGCTTATTATTTTGTTAGTTTTGTTAGGCTTCTTTTCCTTTTCTTTTTAGATCTTTTTTTGGTTTAAGTTTCTAAGTACATTTTTCATTTCCCCCCCCCCCCCCCTCTTTTTTATAATATATATTTTTTTCACTTATATAAAAGTAACATAATGGAAGCTAAAAACTATATAAAAAGATTGAGAGCTAAAAAAAATAGTTACAATAAATTCCTACAAAGAAGTTTTGGTATTAAAATTTTACCACAAAAATATTATAAGATACATAGTTATTATTATTTTCTTTTTTGAAATTAAGACATACAACATAACAACATATAAGAAGCTTGATATCAAATTTACCCAAAAAAAAAAAAAAAGAAGAAGATCGATATCAAAACAAAGCTGAAAATTATGATTGACGTGGTCAAAACAACACTAAAGCAAAAACCCAGCTGTCTCTTTTATTTTATTTTATTTTTCAGAAAAAGATAAAAATTAAGAGTTCACGATGATAACTCAGTTTCCAATATGATATAGAAAAACAAATTTCCACATCCATATACTTGTATTGAATCAACATGAACACAAATATTTCCAAAAAGGACACAGAGAGAAAGAGAGAACTATTTACTAAATTAAAGCGCGAGGAAGGTAGAAAAAGATGTACCTTAGGAGAATCAAGGGAAAATGCTTAGTGCTAGCTAGATGTAACCGTTGTGAAGAAGTTCCAATTCTATCAGTCTCTTTATGACTAAAATTTGCAAATTACGATTTGAAAATAAGGTGTCTTCTTCACTACACATTTTTTATACCTTTTTTTTTTTTTTTTTTTAAATCTCAATTTATTCTCGACGATTCCTAGAACTTGTGGTGAGCAACCAAGAAGGTTTACCTCGTCAACTTACTTATTTCCTAGTAGAAGAATTAATAAAGAAAAAAAAATTGTTCTTTTCTGTTTTTTTTATTAATCTTTTAAACAAAATCTTTTGTTGACACCTAGTCGTCTCAGAAAACCTGCTTTGTGTCCTTTTTCCTTGATTGTTACAAATTACAGTTTACAAATGATAGAATATTGCAATTTGACATTAACTTTAATTATCTTTTATTCAAGGAACCCAATGCAGTCTAATTATTCAATTAATTAGACTAGTATATGCTTTCACACTTGATTAAGGATTAATACATAGACTAGTATAAATACTTTAATGTTGTTGCTTGTAGAGTGAACTCAAGACCACTGTTAAATCATCTAAAATATCACTTTCTAGTTTATCTTTCATGTTATCTTCTTGCTTGCTTTATGTTCTTTGATAACTCAGATGTGGCATTACTGTCAGAGTGGACTTGCAACCAAAATAAATAAACATGGCTTTGCAAAAGATTCACATTCTCTGCCCTCCCACAAACAAAGTACAAATTTTTTTTTAAAAAGAGAAAATTATATTTATATGTATATAGAATTCAACAAGATCCAATTTATTTTACAAACAGCTAAAACCATGACTCACTTGAATAATTCAAAAAGAAGAGAATGATTAAAAAATAATAATAAAGTTCATAGCCTGATGAATAGTCCTTTAAATGTGTCATTGAATTTAAAAAAAGAGGAGTAACACAAAAACAAAATGGGGCTATTTCTAAATTTATCCAAGTTTCATTCTAAGAACTGTAAATATCTTTCCAAATATAATATAATTTTTTCTTCTTGGTTAGTTTTTCCATATAACATTAAGTTAGTAATGCTTAATTCTGCACATAAGAATTGGATTTACTAATTAGTTGAACAAAGTGAAAAATGACATATAGAGAATACCTATTTTAAAAGGACGCCTATTTTTTTAGCCAAAAAAAAAAAAAAAAAAGAAAAAAGAAAAAAACAGGACATTCATTTGATCTTTTACACTTCCATATGCATTTTTTGTTCTCTTACCACGCTAAGAACTAGACTGACGTATCGATGAAAACTGTATGCTGGTAGGCGAATTAACATCGGAATTTGAATTAGTAAACTTCGTAACCAACTTCAACGAGCATTTGAAATGACTAATGCCAAGAATCATTCGCTAACCAAAATGGTGTTGATCAAATTACATCGGATTCACTTCTTGTAATCGGGGATTAACGATCCGTTATT
Organism: Ficus hispida; assembly: GCA_025413025.1. NCBI lineage: Eukaryota > Viridiplantae > Streptophyta > Magnoliopsida > Rosales > Moraceae > Ficus > Ficus hispida. The sequence goes on along the minus strand of CM046374.1, from coordinate 23,229,322 downwards.
CACGAGAACGATTCCAACTAAGCGCTTCTAGAGCACCAGGCAGCACCCGAACAACAAATTAAAATGAAAGAAAAAGACATCCAATTGAAGTAGACACAAACAATTTATAGTGGTTCGGACAATGTGTCCTACATCCACTTGGCTCTCCCTTAGAGCAATCCACTAAAACTGCATAATATTTTACAATCTGTTTTGTCTCTCAATTTCTTTACGCCCCAAACCGCGAGTTTTACTGCAAGAAGTTGATCCCATGACTCCCTCGAATACCACAGATTTTCCGAATTCTCCATCGGAAAATAGAAACTCTAAAATAACCAAAGCTTGCAATGAACATATTTCACCCTTTATACATAATGATAGCTAATTCCTCTACAATTTAAAACTGCCATGACTTCTCTCAACTCCCGACTTCTTAGACAAACTTTTCGCTCTGTCCTCTTCGACAACGCCGCGTATCCGGTGGGCCACGTGTAACGTTTCACAACCAATTACAAAAAATGGAAAATGCACTGGAAGTACGGTATGCCATAAGGACATTCTGCAATATCAACTCTTCTAAAGCCTTGAACTCCAAATCCAGGCAAAGCTTCTTCAACTCCGAATTAAAATACTGCAAAAGTTTAGGATTAAAAAAATTACTTCTTTGAAAGGGGATGGCCAACTATTCCGGGTCTCTGGTTAAACCCCGATCTTGTGAAAATTAGATTTGGAAATGTTACCATATCTCAATCTAGGAAAGCATAGAATGTGAAATGCGGAACGGCATCTTCAGAAGCATAATAAAAGCACAGCGACTCAGTGTTTGTTAATCAATCTCTGCGATTGGTGGTGCGTCGATGGCAATTGCAAGGCGTTCAGCACTCTGCAGCGCAAGTGAAAATATCAACAGCTGATAAATTGTTATCCGATGTAACAGGAAAAAGTCCATCGCCGAAATGCATGGAAAAGATGGAAATGGGGTCCAATCCATAAAAAGTTTTGAAACATTCACGAGCAAATAAAAACTGAAAAACACAAGTAGCTAATTATCGTCTTGTTTGATTGATAAGTGATGGAAGTGGTGCCTTTACAAGGATTCCACATGAATGACAATACAGCGAAAGCAATCATATTTGGCTTTTTAGATTTAGATTAAGCAAACTCACAGCTGAATTCACGGCTTTTACTTTTGAGACTGCATTGTTTCTCTCATAGGTGTGCCCTTCGCTGGTAAAACCTGGGGAAGAAACGAAAAGTGGGACAAAGTTTGAAACTAACAGAAGAAAAAGAAAATAGTGAAAATTAACAAAGTCAAGTTCCCACAGACAGTAACTGCATGGTTGCAGGCTGATCCCCGTTCCTTTCGGAACCATGGCCATTTTGTCATCTGATTCTGTTCATTTCTTCAGCACTAGATAGCATAAGTTTTTTGTAATAAAACATATATGATCATCAGTCTACCTGAGATTACTGATTTTGTTGCATTAATTTTTATGCTACATAATAATTTAAAAAAAAAAAAAAAGAAGTTCTCCGCTTTACCTGCTTGTATGCGTACCGCATTTGTCTCTTTGACTTGAGTAATCATGATTCGAGTCCACTTGACCTCCCAGGACATTTGGAATACTCACCCCTTAGGCGCCTATAAATGACGGAAAGATGGAGTCCACTCGTCAAAATCCGCTATATCGGTTGCTATGTTTTCAGTTTGATCTCATGATTCAATCATCCTACCACTTAATAGTCAAGAGAACAAGGCCAAAACATGTAGCTCCCGCCAGGGCATTCATTTCTTCT
>CM046374.1:23204708-23227446 GCA_025413025.1 Ficus hispida | reverse complement strand
CTACTTGTTTCTTTTGTGAAATTAAAAGTTGAATTTTATTAGAGAAGTTGGATTTTATTCGGGGGGGGGGGGGGGGGGGGGAAGCCACATTTTTGTCGTTTATATATTTTTTTGATAAGTTTTTGTCATTTTATATTGACAAAAGTAGCATCTTTGTTGTGGTAATTTATATTAAAAAAAAAAAAAGGGGAATGGTAAAATGGGCAAATAAGATTGACAAAAAAAGATATGAAGGCACTTATTGTATATAATAGATATAATTTCATTTTAACTATATTTATAACATTGATATTACCAGTATAACCATGGAAATATCTTATCCAATTGCTATTTTTTTTTATTTTAATATATGATTTAATAATATCTCATGCATATACATATTATCATAGAATAGTAGAGATACTCGAGATTTTTGAGAAATTTAAAGAGCCTACTTTTAGAAGCTATTACTACACAACAACACAACACAATTGGACGATGATTCCAGTTCTCAAAAGGGTAAAAAGAAAAAGCCTCGCTTCACGGAAGAATATTATCCTATTGTACAGACAGACATTATAAATAAACTAAGAGATGCATATTTTTACTGTTCAATCAATCCACAGTAACTTTTGGTTTTTTTTTTTCTCTCTCTGTTTTTACTATAGTAATCTACAATAATATATAGTAAGCTACAGTATTTTTTGTTTTTCCTACAGTTTAATGATTTTTTTTGTCCTTATCACTAATTATTTTTTCTTTTGCTATAATATTATGCCAGTTTTAACTTTTTTTTTGGTCAGCTGGCAATTTTATCTTTGATTTTTTTTACTTTACTGTTGATAGGCTTTGTTACTTTTACATCTTGCTATAGTGTTTGAATAATTTTGTCTTTCTAAAATTATTTATGGATGATTTTACTCTTCCTTTATAGTTGCTTTTTCTGATAGCTACAATAACTAAACATTGTTACCCTTTTAAAAAGCAATAAACAAAAAAATAATAGAATCTGTTTTGAATTTTGTTGTTTTCTTTAATCTTTTTTTCCCTTTTTAGTATTTTTTCCTTTTATTTTTTTTCTGCTTTCTAATATTTAAATTTTAAAGTTTAGTTTTTTATTCATATTTCTTTGTATTTTTGTTATTTTATAATTTTTAATGATTTTTGTTTCCACATTTCGATTTTTCAAACTTTTTTTTGTTCTCTTTTTTCGAGTTGTGCTTGGTTTTTTTGGCCTTTTCATTTGTTGGGTTTTATTTTTTTGGATGTTATAATTAATTTTTGTGTTTTGCATGTACATAATCTAACTTAAATTTATTTATTAAAATTTTTTTTTTTGTAAAAAAAAAGTAAATGAAAAAAATAATATAATCTGTTTTAGTTTTGTTGTTTTTCTCTAATCTTTTTGTCCCTGTTGAGTTTTTTTCTCCTATTGTTTTATTTGTTTTTTTCTATTTTTATTTTTAATTATTGTGATCAATTTTATTTCTCTATCTTTATCTCTGCATCACTGAAAAAAAATATTTTTAATATTATTATTATTATTATTATTATTTTATATTTTTTATGATTGAGAGAGATTCTGAAAAAAAAAAATTAAAGACAACAAGATGGAGATATAGGTATGGTTTTGTTCCAAAAAAAAAATACAGGTATGCCTGTTTTCTTTTATTTTGTTTTTGAATTTTTATAAGTTATTTCTAGCTTTTTTTTTCCCCTAGATTTATATATTTTGTTTTTCGTTTTTTGATTAATGTTAATTTGTTTTTTAGCTTACGGTAATGATGGTTTGAAATGGGAATACAAAGAGAATTATTGAAGATTTTGTTTTTTGTTTATAGGATATTAAACCAGTAAAAACTAATATAGTGTTTTTCTTTCATGGGATGTGTATTAGCATATTCATATATTCATATACATATATATTGGTGTCGTTATCTTGAAAATCACTACTCTTTATCCCTTTACAAGTCTTACGTCACTTTACGCGGGAAATTGTAGGGCCCCCCAAATTTCAAGTGGGGTCGTGATTTATTGGAGGGTAGGTCCCACACGCTCCTTCATGCTGGGGTACCCTATAATTGCTCTTATCTTATGTCGATTCTTTCGGCTTTTAATTTGTTGTGCGGCTTGGTCACTTCATCATCCACCTTTTTTATTTTTTTTATTTTCTTTATTTTATAATTTAAGGAATAATTTGGAAATACTTTTGCCTTGCTTTAGCAAAAACATCCAAAAGGACGTTGAACTTGAGAAGGGCATTCACACTAGAGTAGTACATTTTTGCTTCTTATGAAATGGAAACGAAAAAAGAAAGAGCGGTTTTTTCTTTTAATTATAAGTTCACTTGTTTGAGATAAGTTTAGAAAGCTTGGGCTTGTTTGGGGTCCATCAATTTAATTTTTTATCAATTACTATTTAAACTTATAAATCTTAACTCAAACTCAAACACCAAACACCATAATATAAAGAATGAGAAACGAAAATGTCAACACTTGCATACTTGTTCGCATTGATTTTTGTATGACGGGAATTATATAGAAGTTACTCATATATTCTTAATAAATTAATAATGATTTAATTATTAAGATATTTTAGTAAATACATTAATAAGATTCCGATTTCAATTTTATTTATCCTTCAAAAAAGAGGATTCTAAGGTAGGGATATAGGATTCGACTCGTAATCTTACATACATATATTTTAATTTACAAGATGACACATACTATAACATATGCTTTCTTAAACTAAATTTAAAAAAAAAAACTTGAAAACAAAGTAATGATCCACATTCTTATTATTTCACTTTTTTTTTTTTGTTTTAATATTAGTCTCATTACCTTTCCTATTAGATTTCTTTATAGTTGGATAAACATATCCCTAGTCATAGATAGGTAATTGTGTGTTTTTTATATTCTTTATCAATAATTTAAAATTCAAAATTGTGTAAATTATTATAAATTAAAAGCTAAAAAATTATAACAAATGGTAAATTTACGAAAATAATTAAAGTAATTTGCAGGGTTTCAAAATATTTAAAATAAATATCGAATTTAAATATAAAATTTATTAGGTAAAGTAAAAGTTTACTAAGTTAATGATATATTTACAAAACGTAAATAAATTATTTACCTAGTATATTTGTTATTTATTCCAAATATTTTAAAAATATACTATTTACTTTAATTATTTTCTGAAAACTACTATTGTGCTATTTACTTCTTTCTCCTTTAAAATTTTAATAATTCAGAAGTATGCCCTACCAATCTCCAAACTACATGATAAAGTTCTTCATCTTGTGTAGCCATTATCAACAGTGATGTACCCATATAGAGGCATACCCTACACTACAAGAATAAAGCTTTTCAGCCGCACTAAAAGAGTTAAAACGACAGCATTCGATAAAACCTAATTAAATGAATTTGACAGAATTTTTATCGACGACACTATATCATCGTTAAAAGTGACTTAAATTTTCACAAAAATTTATTAACCGCCCGAAATTACCGTCTTTTTTTTTCGATGAAAAAATTGAAAATATTATGAAATTTTTTAGCGACATAATTGTGTCGTCATTAAAGTTAGGCACAAAAATATCTCTAACATTTCAGCTATCAACCAGGTGGACATAATCGTTTTTGGCAGGTCTTTTTTTACACTAGTGAACAGTGTGGCAGGAATGACTTATAGCGATGACTCATCATCGTTATAGAGTTGACTGATCTGCCTTATAATTTTTCATATAATTATTTTACAATTATCGACGACTTGTTGTCGCTATACATGAATTTTGCAGCAACAACATGTCGTCACTATTAGAAGGTTATTAAGGATGACTTCCTGACGTCGCTATAAAAATCGTAGTTGTACCTTCTTTTTCTATTAGTAAATGATTTGGTACGGGTACTCATGTAAGACTTCCTCCTTATATTTACTTTACTGATAAAGTTCACAATTTATTTGTGGTCAATCTCAAAATGGCACAAACATTGGCGGAAAAAAAAAAAAAAAAAAGAAGAAGAAGAAAGCATCATAAAATTGGCCCACAGTGATCAACAAATTTATTTATTTTCCTTTTGAGGGGATAATACTCAAAGATTAATTGAACATGACCACTTACTTAATAACGTAGTCAACATTTTATTTCAGTGAGATATATACCTTTTTTAAATGCTTTGAAATGATAATAAAATGTGTAAACTTTAATAGGGAGAAATCATAATTTTTGTTTTTGAACTTTATCTAAAAAAATTAATAAAAACGCTTGTCTTAAGTAACTCCGTCACTGCTTACTAGTTACAAAGATGCTCCTTTAGGCTATAACTCACGAGAATTGCCAGGTACTTTTTCTTCTTTTGTCTATGGATTTATTTTGGAGGGAAAGTTTCAATTTTGCAGTTGTTGTCAAAGTGACACATAAATTGAAAACAAAGCATTGTAAAGTTCAACACATTTTCCTGATAGTATGTGCTTGTCTTAACATATATTTATACCAACATTATTCCTGTCTTGCTTTCCATTGCAGCTGTCAAGCATATTAATAAATGGAAAACAACCATTTTTTCCTGTCCAATTCCTGTGGTGTTCCACTAGTTTACCACCTTGGGTTCTGTTTTCTTTCGGAAGAAAGCAATATTTTAAAATTCTTAATAGAAAAGTTTTGTTACGAGAAACATGTGAACTAGTTTGAAAAGTTCAAGGTCGTGCATGCTTTTACTACAACAAAACAAAGGCACGGTAGTTCACAAGGTCGACACTTTTAATAGCATGATCGGTCGGATTTTACGTGTAACATGAATTTTGAAATCAAAATATCTACGTAATTATGATTTCAAAAAATAATAATACAACAAAAACTTTAAACTAAATAATATGTTAAACCCTTTATTTTTATATTGTGGAGAATTATTTATTAATCTTCGCATACGACATTGACTCTAATAATATCATATTATTCAAAAATAAATATATAATTGGTGGGATTAATGCCATAGAAGGCTGAATTTTTGTGGCCCTTGCTTCTCTTTTCCCTTCATATCTATACCATACAATTGTAAAAGATATTATCTTAAGTGGGACCACTAAAAATCATAGAATTTCCCATCAAAAGTATTTGTTTCTTGCAAACTTATTTTTTCTTCAATTAAGAAAATGAGGAATCTGGTGATGGTGGGTCGATTGTCGTTTCTTGTTTATTGGCTTATAAAAAGGCCCTTTGCTAATGTCAGTTTCTAATAATTGGTGGTCAAATATTGCAAAGCCAAAATATTAAAAACAAATAAGTGCTTGTCCTAAACCAAGTCTCTATATTGGGATTGCTATGAAACCATTTTTTCCTCCCCAAAACTTGTTTTCGATTATTATATATATATATATATATATAATTTTTTTTCCCTTATTGACTGCCTTGTTTTAATCAATTTATCAAATAATAAATATGTGTAAATATATAAATATATATTACAAAATCAATTATTTTAGTTAGATCACTTAATATAACAAGAGGTTGGGCAATTCATCCACCTCAAAAAACAAAGTAACAGACACTGCATTCGATTGCTGCCATGTGCGTTTGATGTCGATGCCTCACCAAACTTAAACTGTATATGTATGTATGTATGTGTGTGTGTGTGTATATATATATATATATGTAAAATTCAATAAACACCTAAAGAGTTTAATTGGACCAAATGAATGTGAAAAGACATGGAACTGGAATCTCTACACCATATTTAATTTATGGCCGTTAAATTTAAATAAGGTGACCATCTCAAAAATGATTCTATCCTCTTCCGTCCCTTTTTTTTTTTTTTTTTTTTTGATATTTCAGATAAATACCATTCTTTCCTTTAAAAAAAAAAAAAGTAAAAACCATTTTTTTTTCTCTAGTTTTAGCATGAAGACCCTTAGTATTATAAATTATTGATACCTTCTAATTTTAGTTTATTTATAACGGTATCCCAAGAACATATGTTAAGCATACTTTTGCTTCTCGGGTTTAAATCTAAGTTTTTCATCTCATGTTCGTTTTTTTTTTTGTTAAGTCAACAAAAATTATAACTGAGCTTGCGTTTGGTTTACTAGTTGGAGATAAAATTTTTAAGTTGGAGTAGGTTGACTTTTTAATAACTAGTTATAAATTTTGTTAACTTTTCAGAAAAAAAAAAAAAAACTGAAATGCAAAAGTACAGTTTAGTTGGAGTTAAACTCAAACTCCAAATAAAGCCTAATTTTTGAAAAATTAACCAATTTCAACTTAAAAATTTCATCTTAAACCCGTATTCCAAATGGAGCCTCAGTGACTTTTACAATCCTTATGTATGTATGTATGTACAAACACTTTACAAATCATGTGTAAAAAGTTGAAGTTTATAGGCGCTTCATTTACTAAGGGTGTTATCTATCTTCTTTACCAATTTTTTGAAGTTGCTTCCAAAAACAATAATTAAGCGCAAATTAATTTAAAGGAAAAGGACAATAAGTTTACACATATTATAACAAACATTACATAAATTATGTCTTGGAGTACCACTGTAAGACGAATTAGAATTCTAGTGTGTCAACTTAATATATGCAATTGTACGTAACAACAAATGTCCTTTGTGCTTAAAAAAAAAAATAGTATGATAATTACTTTGTTTTTTTTTTTTTTTATGGACAAATCGAATAATAGGACTTGTGTAATTGTGTAAACTCGCGGGAACATTTATGTAAATGCTAAATTTTTTGCATTACACATCGTAATCAAATTGTTACGAATCTAACAAACTTTTAACGAAAAAAATCTAAAAATTCACATTATGCAACTTTTATCTGATTAGTTTAAGGTTAACATGCATAACTAAACAATGATGAGTTTTAGCATTATAATTTCTCCAAGGCCTTGGAAATAATGACTAGTAACAACAAAATATGGTAATAATAATTAATTTCTTAGGGTGATTAGAATTATCTTTTAAGAGCCTGGATGAGGCTTCTAGTGGAGGAGGTTGGTTCTACATGGCAGTGCAAGTAGGGGTATGGTGATCCATACGGGCCAGCTAGAGTAACATGCCTTGAGGATTATGATTTCATTATTTAGGAAACCTGTACTTTAAGAAAAGTTTATGAATTTTTTTCCTCAATTAAATTTTGATGAAAAATATATCAACATTCATTGGAAATATCAGTTTGGGGTATTAAGTATAAAATTATGAAATGACATACATTAACAGCACTTCTGGTACTCATTATCCTTATTAAATGTGAAATAACGATAAAAGTAAAATATGAGAAAAAATATTGATACAAATATTTACTTTTTAAACTTAATTATAAGTGTTTTACATTTAATATCCGTAACTCATACTTCAAACGAGTGTTATGTGTATTTTTGTCATCAAAAAATTAATTAAGGGGGAAACTTACAAACTTTTTCAAAGTTTAAGTGAAAGAATGCTACAAATTAAAGTTCCGGGGGTATTTTATGAAAAAGTCTAAAATTTGGGGGAATGTAATTTGTCCTATAATCTATATTAATAATTCTAGACAAGTCATAAATTTGTTTAGTTATAACACCTAAAATTACATATAAAATAGAATAAAGTTACATGAATCCATTAAAAAAAATGTTACATCTAATGAATTCATGCGACTGTCGGAGTGAAGATTTTTCGTCCTTATATATTGGATTTTTAATCAAGAGAGCATTCTCTAGTTAATTAAAAAAAAAAAAAAAAGAAAAAAGAAAAAAAGTTAGTTTTGTGATGAGGGGATATCATACACGTGAAAAATGTTGGTAACTTTTATACATTGGATCCTTTGAAAGGTGTCTCACGTCCATTTCAAGGACCATTGGAATAAATATATATCGTATGAGGTAGATTAAGTTAATGAGATTGGGTTAGTAGGGGACCAAATTTCCTTTGGTTTTTCTTCTTCTTCTAAGCTAAATGCAAATGGGTAAAGTGGAATATTATGTGGGATCGATTAAAAGATTTTGATATTGATGTTTGTTTGATAACAGAGAGATAAAAAGGCAGGATTAATAAATGAATTTTAGTTCTTCAAAATATTAAGAATTAGCTCCCTAATTCTATTTCACCAAGAGTAATAAAATTACAGAATAAAATAAACAATCATAAAATACGTATATTTTTATATATGTTTGTCTTAATGTGAGACTACGTTATATTTTAACCGCTGCAGTAATCTATTATATAATGATATAACAAGAAGTTTACAAGATAAATGTATACCCTTATATTCTTTACACTTTTCTCTATTCTCTCATAATATTGATATCTAATAACGGCACCCCCTATTTATAAAGAAAAAACTAAAGCAACCAAAATTACAAATGAAATCCTAAAAATACCTTTAATGAAACAACTCTTAAATACTGTAGACTGATCCATGTGTTGTCTTTGTGTAAGGCGTTTTTTCGTAAGACATTAATTAGATTCCACAACTTAACAGAAAACACTATATTTTTTTTCTCCTTATTATTCTCCGTACATCTCTATATTAAACAAGAGAGGTAATTTTATCATTCTCTCTTTTTATATCAAACATCATAAGGGAAATGTTCTCTCACTTAGATTAGCTACAACTTTTTCGTCGCTATTTTCTCTCCTTCCTCATCAAAATCAAACTACCACCACAAATGTTGTGTCTTTGTATCAAGTCATTCTTCTTATTCAAACTACAAGAAATTTTGGCAAAACTAGAAAGGTATGTTATAGTGACAGACAAATATTATTGGTAGATATATACGACCGATATGAGATCTTTTAGTCCCCGATCCTAGGATCTTATATGGTCATTAATTACAATCGTAGTGTTCACTGTATAAAACTGTATATTATGAGACGATATTATGATTAATATCGTCACACTTATTTTATGACTATCATCTGATTTAAATCTTTTAGTTGAGCTCAACCGTTTTTAAGATAGTATGCTCGTATAGTAAAAACTCTTGATTTATTATCGCTAATTCGTGTCAAATACATAATGATACCAGTTATGAACAACTGAGATGCAATGTTCACCGCACCAATAACAGTTCCCAGCATTTTCCCAGACCAAAATACATAAATATTTTCTTTGATAAAAAAGTACGTAAATATTATTTCGTAAATACTACAGTCTACAAAGTTAGAACATCTGGATAACCGTGTTTTTTTTTTTTTCCTTTTAGTCTTTTCATCTATAAACATTGTCTCATTTTGGTTTCTATGGTGTGTTTGGTGTTCGGTTTGAGTTTAAGATGTAATAAAATTTTTAAATTGAAGTTAGTTGATTTTTTAAAAACTAATTATAATTTTTTATTGAATTTTTCAGAAAAGACAAAAAACTAGCTATAAAGTACAGTTGAATTCAAACTCAACTTGTATTCCAAATGTAGGCTTAAATTTTTAATTTTGATAGATTACTCTTTAAATTTAATTATTATTATTATTATTATTTTTACAGTTTTGATATATTTCTTAAATTTTTAAGAATTATATAATCACCTATCCCAAAATAACCCAAAAATTTGTAGAACTAGCAAAAAAGTGTAAAATATTTCAGTTTTCAAAGGTCGTTAACGATAATGAAGAGAATATTTTTTATTTCATGTTTAATTATTTCCGTAAATTTAAAGTTATTGTGTGTGATAGGTACATGATAATGTTTGTTATATATTTAATGTCAATAACTACAAATGCTGAAAAATTTTTAAAGTAGGAGAGAAATTTGTCAAAAAAAAAAAAATTTCAGGACTAAATTTACACAATATACATAATTTTTGAACTAAAAGTGTTAATATAATCGTAATTACTGAGAAATGCTGAAAAGTATGGTCTCAAGATGAGGAATTCCTTGATCAAACATTCAAGTTTTCAGAACAAATATTTTGATGGATCTGAAGGATCTAGTTCAAGGCCCATCCAAACCTGAAAGAGTTGTTTGATGGCCCACTTTACCATAATGTCCCATGTGACATAACTTAATAGTCCAATTTCAGTGGGGGAAAAAAAAAAAAAAAAAAGGAGAGAAAGAGAGAAATTTGGTGAAGAAAACTGAAGACTATAAGAAGTTCCAATTTACTAAGGGTGTTCAAATGAATCCGTGAATCTAATCGAATCGGCCCGCCTAACTCAAACCAATTCAGATGGATTGAGTTAGGTCCGGAGGATTTTCGATTTGGTATATATTTACAAAATCTTAATTTGAAAATTTTGAGTAAATTTGTGGGATAAACATTTCCCAATTCCTTAGAAATCAAAGTGATATGTGTATCTAAATGAATATTTCTAGTTTTTTCCCTAAAAAATTATAAATATTTTTTAACAATTTTGGAGGAGAAAAAGGACTACATTGAATCTACCTAATGTTTAAGGTAGATTTGTGTTGGCTTAAGGTTGCGCTTCTATGTTGTGACAAAATAGTTGTTAGAGTCGGGAGAGACGAGATATAAAAGTAAGCCACGGTCGTGCCAATAGTAAACTAGTAGTGTACTAGAAAGTAAACCAATAGGTTAAAAAGTAAACCCCCAATGAGTAATTTGGACATTCTTGTATCCTAAAAGTAGTATTTTTCAAGAATGAAGTAGATATGGTATTTTACAAAAGAAACTATAAAACATGTGATAATCATATCAATTCCCCCAAAACAAAAAAGGATGTTACATGAGAGATTAATTATACTCTAGAAAATTAAAAGCAAAATGACAAGGGTCCATGGGCAGGCTTGATTACCCAACTATAATGAAGTTGGGCCCACACTATCCCTTTTAGGGATATTTTATTTACACTTACAATATTAATAAATGCCATCATACATTTATTAAATATTTTTATTACATTTTTATCCTATAATAAAATTACCATAAATCCCATTAACAATGCGCATATCCCACTTAGCTACAAATAGAAATATTTTTTTTATAAAAAAAATTAAAAAACAAACACCATATCAACTCTAAATTGAAATAAAGTTTTAAAAGAAACAAAAAAAAAAAAAAAAAAACCCCTATAGATTTAGTTAACATTGATTTCATTTTTATAAATTTCAAAATTTAAAAAAAAAAAACATGCCTTTTGAAAAGCCAACAACTATTAAAGTAAGTATTTTTAATTTTTTGATTCATAAATATTATGTATTCTTTTTCTTTGCTTTTAGTATTTAAAAATGAGTTTTTGTGGTTTTTTTTACACGATTCTTCCTTTTATTTATTTATTTTTTCTAGCTAGGTCCGTTTTTGTGATTATATAGATACATATTTTTTTAATGGAGGATGACAGTCCTTATTTTTAATTTAGATAGTCATTGAGTTTTTCTTCTTGTCCTAAAGTTATTATTAATGAAGTTTTTTTTCCCCCACCCCTTCTATAATATCTTTGTCTTTACTGATTAGATTTCGAGTCATTTTGTTAGAAGTGATGTTATCACAGAAGAATTTTTATTGTTTCCTCTTTTATTTAGAGATGCTTTATATTTTCTATTTTTTTTTATATTTTCTTTTTGAGAATGAAAAAGTTTATTCTTTTTTTGCATATTTGATTTGTTAATTTATTTTTAACAAAACAAAATAAAAATAAAAATAAAAATGGAAGTGAGTGTAAGAGAGGGCTATTATGGTATTAGATATAAAAGGATAAATTTATTGTATTTATTAGAAAACATTTATTAAGTGAAAGTATTTACAAATGTTATGGGTGCCAATATAACAACTCACCCTTTTTTTTATTGTGAAGGACCAGGCTAGGATCTGACCTTTTTACACCTTTAGTCCTAGTCAAGCTTCTTAAGTCTACGGGTGAAAAAAAGAAAAAAAAGGAATGTCTACAAGTCATTTTTGACCACCCCTTTGAAAGAATGTCTACAAATCAACTTATTTATAAAATTTGAACAAATTTTGAATTTCAATCATTTTTGACCATCCCTTTGAAAGAATGTCTACAAATCAACTTATTTACAAATTTAGACGAATTTTGAATTTCAATATTTTTTTTGTTCCACATTTACCCTTCTATTAATGTTTTATTATTATTATTTTTATAGGAAGAAGTTGTCATTTATGCTTTTTCCCCCTTATATACATGTGTGTGTGTGTGTATACATATTTATTGCCAAATTTTGTGTTTCAAGGAAAGAATTAGTTACACTTTTTCTGGAAGTAACCGATGTTTTTCTTTATTTATGGGTGTGTGTGTGTATATATATATATATATATTTTCCTCAAAAGTTATGACTAATACTATAATGAGATATTATTATCTTGAGCAGGTTGGATTAATCCCATTACGGACGTGGTCTATATAATAATGACCACATCAATCTACACATGATTTCTTGTTTAACATAAGATCTATATAATAGAACTATCATAATGATATAGTCATTATATGTAACTTATCATTTAAAATTTAGCTGATTAATCGTAATGACATGATCCTTATTTTAACTGACCTTGTTTTTTTATTATTTTTATTATTTTTTTAAATAAGGTTTAGATCCTTTGTACTGTGGTGTAATTGTAATATTGTTCAAGAAACGAGATTATAAATGGAAATTAGTGATTTTAGGAAATTTTTAATTTCTAATTTTAAAAATACAAAGTGGATAGATTGAAATTAATGTGGCTATTTTTTCGGAGGAAACTTTTTTTGTTTCTTAGAATAGGCTTAAGGTATTTTTGTCAGCACAACACCGTTAGTTTTCTTTTTTGTTCAAATTTATAAATAAGTTTGATTTAAGACATCTTTTAAAAGCATGGTTCTAATTTGGCCGTTTATGTAAATGGTCAAAAAAAAAAAAAACATGTAACCTTATTAACCCGCCCAAATCCATCCAATTTAAGCTAATATAATCCAATCCGATCTAAATTTAAGATTAATCCAACCCATCTAACTCGGGTTTTCATTCAGTGAGTTTGGATTGAAATTTAGTAACATGTCGTAAACACAATCCACCCAATTAAGTTTTTTATTTTTTAAATTGTATTTAAATTATATATAATTAGTTTTTAATATGATTTATGACATATATATATATATTTAAAGTTGCATTGTTGATATTTTATTTTTGTATTTGTTTTGGTAAAATTCTTAAAACAATGAACTAGATTTCATATTGTCGACTTGAAATGAAAAATATGTTATGAACTTAATTTTGTCCTCGCATTTCTTATTTAAAATTACAGTTATTATTTTATTTTATTAAAAATACCCATCACATCTAACCTACTCCGACTTTAATTAAGTATGTTGATTTTAAATTTTGAATTGATTGGAAAGGTTAAAATTGTTTCCGACCCATCCAAATTTATTAGGAGAGTTGAAAATTCCCAAAAACTCACCCAACCCATGTGATATTTACCCCTAAATCTCAACCCCGATCCTAATTCCGACTCTCACATGATCCTAGCCCTAGCACTTCCCTTGCCTAGGCCACCACTAAAATTTAAGGTTGTTAAAAAGAACCGACTAACAGACCGAATAAAAAACAATTGGTTTTTATTTTTACTTGGTTTCGTTTCACCAATTAAATTTCTTTTTTTTTATCTAGTTAGCAATTATATATTTCGAACCAAGGAAATTGACTAAAATTGCTTTACAAAGTAATTTCTCCTTTTTTTTTAAAAAAAAAAATACTTACAATAGATATCATATTTTAAAAATATTTGAGATAAAGAGCATATTTATGATAAAATTGTTTATTTATGAGAAATTTTTAAAGTAATTTAATTGTAAATATACTTCATAAATAAATTATATATAATAAATTTGATATTTATCCTAAACATTTTATTTATAAGAATGTTTATAAGATAATTGATTGTGAATAATCCTTTGTAAACACATTATTTATCGTGAATATGCTATTTACACATTATTTACTAGAGGTTTTTGGTTTATTTCTCTCATTCTCCAATAAAAAAATCTCACACTTATCATATATCGTAAAGTTATTATGCTTAAAAGTTATAAAAGTAATAGTTATATTACAAGAACGATTTAAATTTTTCACATGTCAAGATCTATTTTAACTAGGGTTTTTGTTAGCAAAAAATCGTACCCGATATTTTAAATTGCATCACGTTTATACATTTATAATTTGAATTTATGCTCGATTCATATTTTTTCTTGATCAACGATTAATTTTGACTTTGAAAAAAACCTACCTTTAGATAAGAGAGAAAAATAAGAAAAAGTCTAAAAAACATTCATGTCTTTTTAATAGTCAAAATCAATATTTAACTGAAGAGAGATCTTTTAACTTTGAACTCTGAATTGATCAACCAAATCGACTGAAATTGATTATACATGGTTTGGTTTCCATAAAAAGCTATCAAAGTTTTTAATATTTTTGGACGAAGAATTTGAACTCTAAATCTTAAGATAAAATAGGTATGAGATTAATTTTAAATTTTACGTGCAATCATTTTTCAAAAAAATTAAATAAAATATTAAATTTTAAAATCTAAAACGATCGATCAAACCGATTGAAAACAATTATAAATGGTTTTGTTACTATAAAATAGACCAAAATTGTATTAAATATTTTTAGGATGAAGAATTCGAATTCTAAATTTTAAAAGTATAATCAACAATGAGACTAATATTAAATTATACCAACCATCATTTATCGGCCTGCTCACTAATTTGGGTGTGGCATAATAGCATAATATTGGAACACAAAAGCAAAAGGTGAACTCGGCCCCACCTTACAATACTTGCTTCGGAAGTTTTCTTCCAAATTATCTTTACCCTTTTTTTTTTTTTTTGAGGAAATTTTATTCCAAATTATATATTCTAGTACTTTCACGCCACGTGGGAGACATCTGAACCTGATTACAAAATTGGATGAAAATTCGCTTATTAAAAAAAAAAAGAAAAAGAAAAAGAAAAAATTCCAAAGAAATTAAAAAAGAAAGGCAAAAAGATGATAAAATAACTTAGAAACGACATGTCGTTTTAAAAAATCCCTGTCAAACGACGCCTTCGTTCCTTAATTCCCAAACGCTTTTTTTTTTTTTTCTAAAGAATTCGCAAATGCTTAACTGTGTGCATATACATACACAAATTTCGAGGTCAGGTAAATATATATGTATATAGCTATGTATCCCCGCCATGGCCAAATTCCAAGGTCAGATAGACAGAGACTCTTCTGTGGAAAAGATTCTCCATTGCAAGCTTTTACTGTTTTACACTTCATAAGAGTGACTGTTACTCGCCAGTCGCCACCAGGGGAGGCGGAGTCAGGAGAGCAGCGACGGCGTCGAAGGTCCTCTGAATGGGCGGCGTTGGCGGCTCTGCGGCGGCACCGGCCGTTGAGCAGGCCGTACGCAAGTCCCAGATGCCGGCTTCGGCGATCCTCTCGTCATCGTCATCTTCGTTGTCGTCGTCGTCGTCATCGGCCATGGCCACCGCTGTTGACGTGACGCCGATCCAGAGGCCGGCGTGGGAGATGGACGATCTGATCATGGTCGCAGGGGAGCCGATGCCTCGAGTTGTGTTCCCGGGACTTCCGAGCTTCGATGAAGCTAAGGAGGCCACCGTTGAATTGAAAGATGCTTTGGATAAGTACGTACAAACTTTCCTATTATATTCATAGATCTATATATATATATATATTTCTAAGGTTGTGTTCTTCGTTTTTGAATTATCGGTTGATTTTTCGATAAATTGTTTTTCTAGGGTTTATTTCTGGTATTGTTCCCTTATTTATTTATTTATTTAAGTATTTTTCCATTAGTTTTGTTCTGGGTTCTTGAATTTTTGGTTTGATTGTCGGATAATATTTCCAGCATAAAAATTAGAGTTTATATCTGCAGTTCTTGTTTTACTAGGAAAAAGAAATGAACTTTACTTATAACGATAGATTTGCGGATTAATGAGTAAAATTTTAAGCTAAAAAATATGTTATTTGAACCATTTTTGAATTATTTGTTGAAAATAAGAAAATTGATTTAATTGACAAGAGAAATGAAATAAAATTGCAATTGTGAGGAATGTATGAATGACACTGAGAATCAGACTTGAATTGCTTGTAAATTTTTTATGTTTTAGAGTGTTTCTTCGGTTTTCGGATTGAGTTTTGAAGTTGGCAGTTAAGAAATGGTACTTGGTTTAGATGTATAAGCCATTTCGATTGTCGAATCTTCTATGTTTGTTTTGCTCATCATCAACCTTGGAATGAAGAATTTTCGCCTTGTATTGATTATATGTTGTTTTTAGAGTGTATTTGTCTCAGCCAGGATCATCTGAATCCGGGGAGGTAGCTGCAACTAGTCAGTTTTCAGGCCTGTCTCTGTGTTCAAACCACGACTCCGAGACTAAATCTTGTCCTGTTGTCGAGACTGCGGGAGGCCGTCTGGTTCCAAATCCTGCTCTCCAGGCGTTCAGTCTTATCAGTAGAAGCCCCAAAGCACGGGTAATGACCGACTTTAGATTGAGGCCTGACCCTTGTGATGTTTTGATCGTTCTGTTATTTGGTTATCGATTTTCTGTACTAGTTGATGTTATGCATATACTTTTCTCTGTTCAAAATGCTTCTAAATTCTCATCTTGTGGTTTCTTATTCAGACTGTTATAAAGTCTATTTTATCTGACTCGGACGTATGGAATGCCGCCTTGCAAAACCCGGTGTTTCAAGATTTCATAAATTCAAACCAGACTAGTA
Organism: Ficus hispida; assembly: GCA_025413025.1. Taxonomy (NCBI): domain Eukaryota; kingdom Viridiplantae; phylum Streptophyta; class Magnoliopsida; order Rosales; family Moraceae; genus Ficus; species Ficus hispida. The sequence goes on along the minus strand of CM046374.1, from coordinate 23,210,814 downwards.
AGAAACAGGCTTGCTTTGTTTCATTCCTCTGCCGCACGTGTTGTTAGAACTATCGTTGCTTGCTTGTTTAAGTATGTGTTCAAATTCCTTGCATGGATATTCATCCAAGGATTCTGTTGCAGATTCCGAGTTTCAAGAGCATGCGTTTTCCAAGAACTTTGAGAAATCAGCCGAAGGAACCAAGGCTGGAACCGAGAACTTTGAGAAATCAGCTGAAGGAACTGAGGCTGGAACTGAGGACTCTGAGAAATCAGCTGAAGGAACCGAGGCTGGAACCGAGCCCGAGGCTGGAAACTCGGAGAATTGGTTTATGAATAAGCAGGCGAACATCAAGCACACCGTTGTTGATCCGGTTAGCAGCCTCACAAGCTCCCTTCGGAACATATTTGGATTCTCTTCCGATGTCAATGCAGGTACGAAAACGACTGCTGTGGATAACATCAAGCTCGCCGTTGTTGATCCGGTTAGCAGCCTCACAAGTTCCCTTCGGAACATATTTGGATTCTCTTCCAATGTCAATGCAGATACGAAAACGACTGCTGTGGATATAACCATTGGAGCAACCTTTATGGGACTGGTAACGTTCGTTGCTATGGTGCTTCTGATGAAACGTGGTTAGACTATATAGTTTAAGGTTCGCTCTTTCAAGTTGTTGAATTCACATATTAAAAGATGCGTTCTCTCCTTGGATGGTGCTTGTTAAATATAATGTGTATGAATATTGTTGTATGATACTTTATTCGAGCTTTTGAGTTTCTTAACTTTTTCCTTGTATGGCTTGGATTTTCATGGCTCAGATAATGTGTCTACCCAGTAAATAGTTTGTTTTAATTCAAACTTTAATGGCAATATAGCCTTGTTTTTGGAAAACTGTGCAAATTTCTTGATTATTTGAATGATGTTTATTGCCCATTTCTTTTTATTTGTTCTTAAGACATCCTCGGAGATTTGATCCACACAGATTAGAAAATGTTTCGGATTCATGTGTAATTCATTTCATAGTTCATACAGTTTGGTTTTGAGTTTGAATTTCGGGTTTTCGTTAGTTTTTTAAGTTTTTAATTTGAAAATGGATTTTGATGATTTTTTGTGATTTTGAGTTTGATTCTAATTATTTAGGCTTTGGGAGTTGTTTATAGGCTGTTTTGAGTATCTGTGAACTGTAAGAACAAATTTTTTTTGAGTTTGCAAGTCGGCTCGAAGCTGGGAATCTCCAATTTCGTGAGGGTCCGGTCAACCGGATATCTGTACAAGTTTTGGGATGTGAACTGTAAAATGTTATTTCAATGCAGTATCGGAAGAGCACACTAATTAGGTTAGATGTTTAGTTTAAGAGTAATCGGCTAAAATGGTCTCTGAATTCTTTAAAAAGTGACGATTTGGTTTCTGTTTTTTTAATTTTGGCCCGGAAGACCCTAAGCTCTTTTAATATTGACAATTTTAGTCCTTTTCGTCCCAATCCTTTATGTTTCTATCAAAATGAGTAATGTGCAATACATGTGATCTAATTTGAGATAGTATTTTAGTAATCTAAAAATAAATTTAATTAAATATAAATAAAAAAAAAACTCATAGAAAAACCTAGAGTTTCCATCTCTCCTCCACTCCTGCCTCTCCCACTTTCTCTCTCTCCCACTACCACCACTACAATGACGCCGTTTCCCTCGCCAACCACCGCGTCTCCGACGAGGAGGTCGTCGTTGTTGATAATCGGATCGACGAGCTCGACAATGACGTCGTCCTTGAGGACTCCTCCCACGACGATGAATTACTCGACGACGTGACTAGCAACAGAGTCCCGACAAGAATCGCCTTAGGGATTCCAGCTTCTTCTACGATCACGTGAATGTCGCCATTCGATGGGCCTCCGCCACGAATCCGCTAGGCATCCATCACGAATCCATGGATCTAAATTTCGATTTCCTCACGAGATCGCATCGGATCTCTATATCTGCGGAAGAAGTACGTTTTTCATTTTAGGTTTCTTCCCCCCAAATTTTATTTTGCAAAATTTCGATCGGTTTCGTGTTGTAGATTTAGAGTTTCTGATTCATGATTCCTGATTCGTCAATTTTGGTTTTTTTTTTTTTTTTTTTTTTTTTTTTGTTTTGGAATTTGTTGTGGAATTGTACATTTTGATGTTGATTTTGGCTTTTGGCATTTTGTTTTTCAGGAATTCAACATTGAGAAGTTGCAGCCAGTTGAGGCGGAGAAGATGAAAATCAGGCAAGAGTACAAGCGGAAGGGACAAATCTAGATTGCGATTTCCTCACGAGATCATAGCTCCAGCACGGTAGCGTGATCCAGACAGTGGTGGTGAGATGACAGATGACATTAGCGACGACATTCCTTCACCAGACATGAAGTAACCGAAAGTGAAGAAGATAAAGGCGCACTCCTTCACCGGAGACGAAGTCCTGATGGGTTTGCATTTCTCTTATTTTATTTTATTTTATTTTATTTTTTATGTTATTGGTTTGAGGTATTGATAAGGGTATTTTCATCTTTTGATAGTTAATTGAGCTCATTTGATGAGTTACGTGACCTCTTTTATTAAAAACTTAACGACTTTGGATGGAAATAACTATAATTATTAATATTTTAAGAGTTTAGGAAAATTTTGACTAAAATTAAAAAAAAAAAATCAAATTGTTATCTTTTAAAATGTTCGTAGACTATTTTGATCGATTATCCTTTGTTTAATTAGGACTTGTGTTATGACATATAGTTAAATTATCTATGTTATTTAATTTAAGGATTTAATGACCAGAGTGAGGCCTCAGTTTGCGTGAAATGAAGTTATTAGTTGATTTATTTTGCTAAAAAGGCATGATACGTCATCTCCTGCTTTATAAAAGTGTTTGATTATTATTCTATGAATTACACATTTTAAAATCATTTTTGAAAATAAAATGGTTGTATGAAAAGTGGTTTAAATGGAGCGTATTATTACGTACACAATGTTTTGGTCAAATGATATATATGTAGATATATTAATTTGAGAGATTCAAGTGAGATGTTTTGAGACTTGGAGTAAGAACTTCCAATTGGGTTGAATGAATTTTCAAACTCTGTCCGGTTAGATACCGGTGGATAATAGTTTTGTTATAGAGTCGTGTTGGATACCCAGATGGTATCCTATAAACGATCGGTCCGCTTCGGCGGTGTTTGTAGTATGGCCTAACACTATGAGTATATTATTTTGTTCAGTGTATTTCAATTCCACATTTTACTCTTTTTTTTTTTTTTTTTTTTTTGTAAACTATTATGATAACCTCTATCTCTCCTTTTTAAATTTAAAAATTTTTAATGAGTCTCTGTATCCTACTAAGTTTGTAGCTCACATTTTGTTATTTTAACCCCCTTTCCAGGGGAGTAGTGCCTATTAGAAGGGGTGCATCAAGGTCGGTGGTTCAATGGTGATTTATTTGTACTTTCATTTTTTATTTATTTATTCTCACAGGACATGTATAACTTCTTTGAATTAGGTTTGGATGCCTGTACTTTTATTTTCTACTTTTTCTTTCATTTGTATGACGATACCGGGGGTTGTATTTCAAAACTTATTTCATTCAAGAAAGCTTAATATTTGAAAATTCCCACTGTTAAATTAAAAGCTACTTGATGATTTTCATTAATTTAAAAATGGTAGACTTTAGGTTAAATTACAACCTGGCACAAAAGTTTGACTTATCTTACCAAAAGTTAAGATAATTGGAATTTATTATAAATGTGGATGAGTTTCAAAATATTATGCATTTTATTCGTTTTTTACTTAATTGCGTAACTATTTTAATTAAACTCCTTCACATTAGCATTTTTTGAGAATGTCATTTTAATATATTTTAACAACAAGTGTCCTTAGTGCTAAAAAAAACATAGAATGATAATTACTTTTTTTTTTTTTTTTGGGACAAATCAAATAATAGGACTTGTGTAATTGTGTCAACCTACGGGCACATTTATTCTATCATAATCAAACTGTAACGAATCTAACAAACTTAAAAAACAAAAAATCTAAAAATTCACATTATGCAACTTTTATCTAATTAGTTTAAGGTTAACATGTACACCTAACAATGAGGAGTTTTAGCCTTATAATTTCCCCAAGGCCTTGGAAATAGTGACTCGTAACCATAAAATATGGTAATAATAATTAATTTCTTTGGGTGGTAAGAGTAATCTGTCAGGGGATTAGGCTTCTAGTGGAGGTTGGTTTTACATATGTGCTAGCTAGAATAACATGCCTTGAGCATTATGATTTCATATTTTGGGCAAAATCACAAAATATTAAATTAATAACATGTAGCAGTAACATTTTATTAACGTGTTATGCTTATACATGTAGTTTGTAACACAGCACTAAATAAGTCACAAATCTGTTTAGTTATTACACATCAAATTGCATGTAAAATAGAATAAAGTTACATGAATCTATTAAAAAAAAAAAGTCACATCTAACGAATTCGTGTGACTGCTGAAGTGAAGATTATTCATCCTTGTATGTTGGTTTTGTGATCCTTATATGTTGGTTTTGTGATGACGGGATAGTATACACGTGAAAAATGTTGTTAAATTTTATACATTGGATCCTTTGGAAAGGTGTCTGACGTCCATTTGAGGAGTTGGGAATAATATAAAATCGTACGAGGTAGGTTAAGTTAATGTGATTGGGTTAATATCGGACCAAACTTTCTCTGCTTCTTCTTCTTCTTCTTCCAAGTTAAATGCAAATGGATAAAGTGGAATATTATGGAGGGATTTATGAAAAGATTTATGCTATTAATGTTTGTTTGTTAAGAGAGAATTGAAAAGGTAGAATTTATAAACGGATTTCAAATTTTTCAAAATGTTAATCAAGAATGAGCGTACGTCCTAATTTTATTCCAACTAGAGTAATAAAATCACATAAGAAAATAAACAATTATAAAATATAAATTTTTATTCAAGTTCGCATTGAGATTACGTTCTGTTTCAGCTGTTATAGTAATTCATTATGATGATATTTAAAGAAGTTTTAAATAGAGATTCACACCCTTACACTTTATGCATTTTTCTCTTATAACCTCTCATGATAATGATGAACTAATAGTAATACCTCTATTTATTAAAAAAATTATAGCAACCGAAATTATAAGTGAAATCTCTAAAATATCCTTAAGAAACAATTCTTAAATATTGTAGACTGATCTGCATGATGTCTTTACATAAAGCGTTTCTTTATATAACATTAATTAGACTCTACTACTTAACATAAAACACTCAGAATTTTTTGTTCCTATTCTTCCCCTTACAATCTATATCAAACCATAGAGATAATTTTTCATTATTTTCGTTCATATTAAACATCATAAGAGAAATGATAAGTCACTCTTTTTGTTTCTCTCACTTAGATTAGCTACGACTCTTTCCTCGCTATTCTCTCTCATTCCTCGTGATCAAAAATCAAACTACCCCGACGAATGTTGTGACTTTGTAGTTTGTATTAAGCCATTCTTCTCATTCAAACTACAAGATTATAGTTTTGCAAACCTGAAAGGTGTGTCATAGTGACAGACCTAATATTATTGGGAGATATAATAATTGACATTTGTTAGTCCCTGATCCTAGGCTCTTACAGGGTCATTCATTACAACCGTGGAATAAATCGGTTAGTGTTTATTGTATGAGAATATATATATATATATATATATATATATATAAAATAATTATGCGATGATTTTGTAAATAATAACGTCACATTTATTTTATAAATATAATTTGATTTAAATCTTATAATTAAGATCAACCGTTTATTAGATAGTTAAAACTCTTGATATTATTATTAATTTGTGTCTAAGAGTTCGTTTGGGATGTCATTTCCAGATGATAAAATGCTATCTAAATTTTAAAATATCAACTTTATATTAAATTTTCTCTTTTTTCCATTTTAGAAAGACTTAAATTTTAAAAGTCCATAACTTTTTTATTTTAAATCGGAATGAGATATTTTTTATGTTAAAATGCTCATAATAACGACGAGAAAAACAAGCAAAGATCCATTTTGCATATTTTTTTTCCTAATATATTTCAAATTTTTACACAAGTTTTTATATCATAGAAACTT